>OX401405.1:49913116-50298073 GCA_947846245.1 Cerastoderma edule
TGTAAACTTTCCCCCCAATAAGGACCTTTCAAAGAGAATTTCGCCTATTGTCACAACGCTACCTCTAAAATCCCTGTATGAACCTATTGACAGTAACCTGTAAACTGTTCGATCCTATAAGGTCCTATAGCACAACTCCCTATGAGGGAATTTCGCTCTTTTGAGACAACGCTTCCTGCCTAGAACATTTACTGTTTGTACTTATCGACGATTACCTGTAAACATCTCCCCCAATAAGGACCTTTCAAAGAGAATTTCGCCTATTGTCACAACGCTACCTCTAAAATCCCTGTATGAACCTATTGACAGTAACCTGTAAACTGTTCGATCCTATAAGGACCTATCACACAACCCCGTTATGAGGGAAAGTGTAAGGGGGCGGTACAAACTTGGCGTGCCAGACCAGGTAACCCGACCTCGGGTAACCTTACACCGTACGTGCTTCTTGTAATTAATCTACGGTCCTGGACAAACGGAGGCTGTATTAGGGAACGGTGATTAGACCTGGCCTGGCTAATGTCATTAAACTGTATAGAAAAGTGGGAAATGCTAGATACGGGTAGACTTGTTCTCGGTGTATTATGTTGGCATGGCTGGAATGTGGAGCGTCGGTCGAATGTATTAAGTGTGATAAAGACACAGGCAGACATACTCTGAGAAATGGCAATACGGCTGTTTGACTATAATCCAGAGGGATAGACATACTGAGAGATATGTAAAGACAGTGCCTGTCAGACAGCTAACAGTGTGGTTAGGCAGAAGTAATAAAATGTGGATGATCCGGTTAAAGATCAAAAATGGACGGTAGGCAAAACATCAGATACATGTGCCTATTCTTTTAGCTAAAAAAAAGCAAGAAAAAAAGCACATGACAACACACTTATACACAGACATCATGCAGATATGTACGTACGTATACATGCACATATGCTCACATTTAGACAAACTAGTATGTATACAGATGGACAGACGGATGGATCGACAGACGGACAAAAAGGCAGCAAGATAGACAGAAAGACCGATAACCGAAAGACCGAAGCATTAACGATACAAATATACAGACAGACATATAAATGCACTAGACTCCTTCATGTCGACATTGAGTACTTCCAACGAGTCTGTCTGAGACTTGATTTCAAATGACTTTGATTTCATGCCTGCCATATCACTAATACTACTTTATGACCACTGATACGACGTCAATTTCGAGATATTTAAAATACTTTAAAAATGATACAAAAGGCGAGCGTGTTAAAGGGGTATACGAATTAGGGTGGGCGGTACAGTTGTACCTGGTACATGTATACTGAAACCACCTTCTTAAAACGGACACCTTAACCCAAGCCAATGTTGCTTGTCCAAATTACTAAACTTGATCGACAATCAAAGGTGATCGTACATTTTCACTTTATTAATGCGACAAATCGTACAGGTGTAAACCCTAAAACACAACGCGAAAAACATCTAGTCAACTTGTCCTGCGGTGTAAAACCTTTGACCGCAACTAGTTTGCATATTTCTGACTCACAAACCTTATAGAAAAGGCCTGATGTTACAAAACAGAGAAATAAATCCCCGACCAAGACTAATTTTATGATTAGCTTACTCACTATCTTACAGCGCACCTGTTCACTAACTATCTGTGTGCGGATTAAAGACGTACCAGCATGCACACAACGGGCCTGGTGCGCAATGCGTGTTCGCCACAAAACATTGTCAAAGTTGTCAAATAAATAACGCAGTTGTGGGGCGAGCTATAAGTAACAGATGGTATTGGTATACATGATTTCGTTTTTAATTCATCCGCGTTAGTTGAGTATTTTTGAAAAGTCAATTTCCCCTTTTTGGTCACTATTTTTTTCTTAACCCTTTACTCAAAAATACATTTATATGATGTTTCTGACGGAAATATTTAGACAAACCGCTATTACAAAAGAAGGAATGACCCCTTAATGAGTAAATTGGACTTAGCTAAAGATGCATCATGCTTATGATTTATCTAAGAATACATCATGCTTATGATTGATCTAAAAATGCATCATGCTTATGATTGATCTAAAAATGCATCATGCTTATGATTGATCTAAAAATGCATCATGCTTATGATTGATCTAAAAATGCATCATGCTTATGACTTATCTAAGAATACATCATGCTTATGATTGATCTAAAAATGCATCATGCTTATGACTTATCTAAAAATGCATCATGCTTATGATTTATCTAGAAATGCATCATGCTTATGATTGATCTAAAAATGCATCATGCTTATGATTTATCTAAAAATGCATCATGCTTATGACTTATCTAAAAATACATCATGCTTATGATTGATCTAAAAATGCATCATGCTTATGATTTATCTAAAAATGCATCATGCTTATGATTTATCTAAAAATGCATCATGCTTATGACTGATCTAAAAATGCATCATGCTTATGATTTATCTAAAAATGCATCATGCTTATGACTTATCTAAGAATACATCATGCTTATGATTTATCTAAAAATGCATCATGCTTATGATTGATCTAAAAATGCATCATGCTTATGATTGATCTAAAAATGCATCATGCTTATGATTGATCTAAAAATGCATCATGCTTATGATTGATCTAAAAGTGCATCATGCTTATGACTTATCTAAGAATACATCATGCTTATGATTGATCTAAAAATGCATCATGCTTATGATTGATCTAAAAATGCATCATGCTTATGATTGATCTAAAAATGCATCATGCTTATGATTGATCTAAAAATGCATCATGCTTATGACTTATCTAAGAATACATCATGCTTATGATTTATCTAAAGATGCATCATGCTTATGATTTATCTAAAAATGCATCATGCTTATGATTGATCTAAAAATGCATCATGCTTATGATTTATCTAAAAATACATCATGCTTTTAAGTTATTTAAAAATGCATCATGCTTTTCGATTTAGCTGAATATGCATCATGCTTATGATTTATCTAAAAGTGCATCATGCTTATGATTGATCTAAAAATGCATCATGCTTATGATTTATCTAAAAATACATCATGCTTTTAAGTTATTTAAAAATGCATCATGCTTTTCGATTTAGCTGAATATGCATCATGCTTATGATTTATCTAAAAGTGCATCATGCTTATGATTGATCTAAAAATGCATCATGCTTATGATTGATCTAAAAATGCATCATGCTTATGATTGATCTAAGAATACATCATGCTTATGATTTATCTAAAAACGCATCATGCTTATGATTGATCTAAGAATACATCATGCTTATGATTTATCTAAAAACGCATCATGCTTATTATTTATCTAAAAATGCATCATGCTTATGATTTATCTAAAAATACATCATGCTTATGATTTATCTAAAAATGCATCATGCTTATGATTTATCTAAAAAATGCATCATGCCTTATGATTTATCTAAAAATGCATCATGCCTTATGTTAAGCTAAGGATAGAAACATCCTTAAGATTAAACTAATGATATATCATGTTTAACATTAAACTATCGATTTGTCTTGTTTAAATTCTAGCTAAAACTTGTCATGCTTAAGATAAGGCTAAAGATGCACCATGTTTAATATTGACATAAAGATATACTTGTATAAAGAAATACTCAACGTGGACGCCAATTAGCGGGTACATTTACCCCAAGATTCATTACCTACGTGTACAGGATCTATTTTATTCGTCATGGAGTACCAAGTAGCTTCGGTTGTTATTCTAAAGGCAATATTTTCCTAAAGTCACTGACTCCGTCCCAGTGTTTACAAAAGTTCTCAGTGTTGGGAAGCGAATAAATCATGTCGTTATAGCTTATTTAGTCATAAGAATTTAATCGTAAGAATGATAGAAAGAATCTTCTTCTAAATCGTAAATAAGCCTGATAGCACTCGGCGACAAGTGACATTTTCCTCTGTCTGTGACACCATGTTCAAAACTGCTTGATCGCAAATTGGTCCTCCGTTATTATAACAGTAGGGCCTTCTCGATAGTGGGAAGCGAATAAATCATAACGTGGTGGCTTAATTAGGCATAACAATTAAATCATTAGGATGAAAGAAAGATTTTTCTCCTAAATTGTAAATAAGCCCGAAAGCTCTCGGCGGCACAGTGACATTTTCCTCGGTCTTTGACACCGTGTTCAAAACTGCTTCGTCACAGACTGATTCTCCGTTTTACAAAAGACCTCTGCTGTTGAAAAGCGAATGCATTATGTCGTTATTGCTTAATTAGACATGAAAATCAAATGTTTCGAATGGCAGAAAGACTTTTCTAAATCGTAAATCACCCCGATAGCACTCTGCGACCCAGTGACATTTTCTTCGGTCTCTGACACCATGTTTAACCCTTATAGTGCTGGAACCGACTTCATGCTTCTGTAAACAGGTTAGATCCAGGCCAGCCGCCAAGTAAATTGGCGGCTGGCCTGGGATCTAACCTGTTTATTACTCTGAGTATCTTACCTCATCAATATTTATAAAATATTTAAGGTTTTGAAAAGCGGTAGTCACAAAAAAAATGTTTTTAGAAAATTACCCAGCATTCTAACGGTTAAAGCTGCACGTTCACAGATTGGTTCCATGATTTTATAAAAGTACCCGTTAGTAGAAAGTGAATTAAGCATGTCTTGTTTGTTAATTAGACGTATATTATAAAACATTAGAATTGCAGAAAGATTTTTCATCTTAATCGTAAATAAGCCTGATAGCGCTCTGCGACACAGTGACATTTTATTCGGTCTCTGACTCCATGTTTGAAATTGGTTAACAGACTGGTTCCCTGTATTTACAAAAAAAACACCTCAGTGCTAGGAATCGATAAACCATATCGTCATGGTCTAATAAGACATGAACATTTAATCATTAGAATGACAGAAATATTTTTCTTCTAAATCGTAAATAAGCCTGATAGCGCCCGGCGACACAGTGACATTTTCCTCGATCTGTGACACCATGTTTTACCCTTCCAATGCTGGAACCGATTTCATGCTTATGCAAACATCTAAGATCCAAGCCAGCCGCCAAGTAAATTGGCGACTGGCCTGGGATCTAACCTGTTTGCTACTCTGAGTATCTTACCTCATCAATATTTATCAGATATTCAATGTTTTGAAAAGCGGTAGTCACGAAAATCTATATTTAGAAAATTACCCAGCATTCTAACTGTTAAAGCTGTTTGTTCACATACTGGTCCCCTGTTTTTACCAAAGTACTCAGTGGTTGGAAGCGAAATAACCATGTCGTGTTGGCGTAAGTAGACTTTAAAATCGTTAATAAGCGCTCAGCAACACAGTGACATTTTCTTCGGTCTGTTAAACCAAGTTTAAAGCTGTTTATTCACAGACGATTACATTTTGAAATTAGAAGAAAATGTTAAAACAATCCAAATCTGTAGTGTTTTTGATATACAATAGGAAAAGGCTATTGAACGCATTATAAATTCAGGAGTCGTCATTATAGCTAAGTATCTAGAGTCTATAAGCGGCAGATAACAACACGTTTGTTATCTTATAAATTTTCATAAGATGAATATTTAGTTTAATAAACAGACTTTCTCAAGGACGAGCGTTGCATAAATCATGTCGCAATGTCTTAATTAAAAACCACGGAAACATCATTACAGATCCAGAAAGACATATAAAAATATTTGTTGAAGATCATTAATATTCGTTGTAGAGCGTAATGACCCAGTGACATTTACGTGAAATAAGACATTTGGAGTATCGAATTAGCAGTAAGCGCAAAAACACAGTGTTAGCATGTCCTTCTTCTATTGCATGCATGTACAGGTTTGACTTTGCCACAAATACCCATGCAATATCTATTTTATTACATAACGCTTATATAAATGTTTATTTGGATAAAACATGCACTTAAACTTTTTTCATTCACTTGAAAGACAGGTTTAATACTTATCAACACGGTAATCATTTTAATCCTCGAAAAGCTAAAAGACTCTGTCGGAAAACTAATAAAGTCGCCGTTTTGTTTGCCGAAATGAAATTCCACATATGTCCGAAAATACCGAATTTTGCCAAGCGATCTTTGCGGAAACATCCGATGTACAGGCGGTCAACAGTGCAAATTGTTGACTGGTCAGCAATTCGTAGTGCAGGTAGATTACCAGATCATGACAGCTTTCCATTTTCACCCAATAAACCAGCAAATAATAAAGAATTCACAGTCATATAACTCGTAAGGTAATTAATGTATTATTATTGTTTCGAACGACCATAGAATAAAGAGAAAGACTCGCGGTGTAGATGAGAACAAACGGCATTACAAGTGTATCGGTCATCCAGAAAGCCAACTTGGAGCTTTTCGAATCACCAAAGAAAGACTCAGATTAAGGTAGAATACCCATAATCCGCCATTTCAAAACTCATTCTTTCGTCGGATTACTTCGGTCGTTCTCGGTATACCTCTGTCTAGGTCATAACCTACGTATCAAACCGAATTGTTTCGGACCGCGACCGAGGTAATCCGAGAACGACCGTAGTAATCTGATGATAGAATGAGTTTAAAATGGCGGATTATGGATATTCTACCTTAAGTAACCTATTGTCTAGTGTTAAAGAACGGTTGCTTCAAACAAGATTTGTTGTGTTCAAATTGAAACTGATGAGTTCTAAAACTTTAACTTCCTTCAGTCTGACCCTTTTATCTATTTCTACAGATATATACATATTTGATCGAATAAGTTGAACGTACGAATGTGTTTTTGATTAAGTTAATGTTTTGACCAACTGATTGATTGTCTGTATAATTGATACAAAAGAGGTGACGATGAATTAAATGCTTACTGAAAGCATGACTAAAGTTAATAATGAACAGTTGGAAAAAAAGATACTCAAAACGAAGGTAACTGTATTGAGTTATCATGAACTTATATCATAAAAAATCAGAATCTTGGAATATTTTATTTCAAGTACGTCTTTAGTGTTAAGCCATCGAAATATTAGGTTTTAAGACGGTGCAGCTTAGATAACAGAAACGAATTATGAATCTTATACAGTACCCTTAGCGTGAATCGACGAAGCTTTCTGAATTCGTCAGTTGTGTACTTTTATTTCTACCTAACTTTTTAACATATGACATCATGGGGTATTTGGAACCTATGAAAATAGAAAACAGAATCGAATGCCTACAAATAAAACGTCTTCATGATATAAAATATTATTTCAAACTTAATTATTCAATAAGATGCTAATCCACATACCAACACCACCATTCTGTTGTTACTCAAACAATCGAATCGCTAAAAACGGCGTCTTTTGGTACGACTTTTATGCCAGAGCAAAATAAATAAAGAAACGGAAACAAATTACACGAATGGACAATATATCTCATTCATTAAGATCATTTCCCCTCACTTGCTAGATGACGATGAAGAAATAGAAATTCTACATGCATTAATTGTTGAAACTAATTTTGATAAAACGAGGTTGCCCAAACAAAATTTGATTGCAAACGCATTCAACCATGTAATCTCAAGTTAAATTGATTGAACTATAACTGTATTCTGTACTTTGTTTAAAAAAACAAATTAAAACAAAAACAGGTGCCGCAAATTCGCCATTATCACGTGAACAACAACAACAACAACAACAAAAACACTGAACATCGATCGTCGAACTTTATCAACACTTATGGCTATGAACTTTTAGTTTTGGAGTTTTAGAAACAACCTACAAACATGGACTTTCTTAGAAAATTCAAACAGAAAAGCGTACATATACACGTCAGTATAGGATGGTTTGCGCTGATGTATCATAATTTGAATATCAAAGAGATATTAATCCCCCTATCTGATAGCGACGTATTAAAATCATTATCTTTACACAGATCTACCTACATCTATGCGAAACACCGGAAGTCACGGATTCCCGCCTCCGGGTTAGAATATTTTCCGTAACTCCATTATACCTTACTCGACAACCGTAACTACTCGGGTATGTCCATGTCCCGAGCAGTCATATCGTACATAAGAGTAGTGTTATACGTATTGTGCGAATTTCGGGAGAGTCCACGCTGAGTAGTTCAATGTATGTAGAGGTGTTGAACACCAATTTAAATCGTCAGTTATGATTGGAAACTCATACATAATAGTGAAATTATAAGTTGTGATATATTTAACCGTTTCCTTAAACGAATTACATGACTAATTAGATTTTACGTTTAAGACCTATATTTGAAATCGAAAGAAGTACAACGAAAGACTCGCGTGAATTAATATGGCGGCTTCCATATTACTTCAGAGAAGTTTTCATTGGATAAACCCGATGAGTTCAGATTGCTGACTTGGGTAATCCAATCTGTACCTGTGGTTCACTATCATGCCGTAATTACATCTGGATCGTTCGGACTACATTTTACCTAATATTTAAGGTATCTGTTGGAAAAGATTTTGAAAACCACTATGACAAAAAGATAGATTGCTCGCACAATGGATTATGCCAGATTCGATCGGTCTGTTGTTTATGACAGAGCCGTGTGAGCTGCAACTTGGAACAATCCCAAATCCCCAATAAAACGAACTATTTCCCAAACAACATGTTTTATCAACGTTTATTTAATTTGAGTTAAATGCGGTTTAATAAAGTATATCATAGTGAATTGTTTCATGTTTATGTCAGGCGTGCCTCCTGCAATTAGGACCAATTCCAAATCCCTAAATGGGGAATTGATGAATTCTTTCCAAAAAAATAAAACATGTTAAATACACGTTCATTTGATTCAAGTTAAATGCAGTTTCAAAAAGTATTTTGTGTTAATCCAAAAGCTTGACAAGGAGGATCTACGGATGATCCATCAATCCCAAATGGTTCTGTACAGCCAAATGGATAAAGTTGTGGTCTAAAAGCTTGGTGTCCTAGGTCCCCGGTTCAAGCCAAACCGAAACCTCTAATTTCGCGGGAGTGTCCTTTGGCAGGAAACTTCAGAGCTCTAGCCTAGAACCGGTAAATCCTGGAAGCTGTAACATAACTGGACAATTATTAACACAGCTTTAAACTTCATATAAACAAGCAATTTGTCACAATGTCATGTATCTGGCAATGGTTAGACCGATACATCACAGGACAATCTCATATCACTCACTACAACTTTTATGACGTCTTCACGAGCTTTTTCACTAATTGGATATAGTGATTCAAATGTTCAACTAACGATGAATATCCCATTGCTCGTGCCTTTCCAATTTCTTCCACTAATACTATTGTTTTCCAGAAATAGTACAATTTGTGTATACGATAATCAGAAAGTGTCTATTCAAATCAGCACCTTAAAGCTAAACAGTCAACTCCACTCAATTACGCTATTAACTTCATTACCAAACAATTACGACATTTAACCAGTTTGCTGCAGACGTATCTGGAAAACATTTTGGGAAAAGGAGAACCTGCTCTGTTCGAGCAACTTCTCTTTTTCCCACAATGTTTTTTTTTGCTCCATCAGAAGATTATTTTCAATTTCATCACGTTTTGAAACGTCGTCTGCAAACTCTTTCAATTTGGGACAATCGAAAAATTTGCGTTTGGTGAAGTTGTTTTGTCGAAGTGTTCTCTACACTGCATCAGGTATCTTGTTACAATGTTAGTATTACGCACTACGTAGTGAATACCACACACGATCCGCCTATTAACCAATTACAGGTGATACCTTTATGACGCAGACCCTCTCGTTTTCTGTCTAGCTACTTAGCCTCAGTCTGTCAGATCACTTCCTTAATTTGTTATGTACGGAGGAAACCATGTACAGAAATTGCTCCTTAAATTAAGAGCTTTTGGAAAGATGAATCTAATTTATAAGTATAATTGAACAGGCCGGATATCATGAATGAATACGCGTATAGTAGAAACCTCTATAACCCGAAGTTCAAGCGGGCCCACACGAATATGTTCGACTTAGACAGAGGTCGACACGTAAACTAACAAATAATTAAAGCCATACTTGCGCTCATTTACACTTGTATTGTGAAAGTTCTAGGATAATTGAAAATAAACTTTAGAGTAAGTTGAAATTCCCTTTACAGAGGAATTGAGACTCTACCACGTTCACATGATGCTTTTAATGAGGGTGAATACTATAAGGTTCGTTTACAATTAGCGGTAAAACAAGGTCAACCAAGAAACATTCGGAACCAATAAAATCCAAGAAATTCTCCATTTTGAATGTTCACATTGTTAATATTTGATAATGACAGTAACCAGGTGATTGTAACTCATTAATCTGAGTGCTCCATGCTGTTTTAGATGTTACTCGAATGTAAACAATGAAGTTGAATTGGTGGGCACCAAATCTATGAAAATAGCACTTTGGAGAATAGATAATAAATAGTGCAGGAATTATATTGTTATGATCCTGTAGTTTTTCGCTATCTTTCAACATATTCTATCATTATTCATAACTCATATTACCCAGTTTTTCAGTTTGTCTGAGTGCTTGTATGCTTTTAAGACATAGTAATAAAGAACAAATAATTCGGGTACCCGTATCGACTTCGACATCAATAGGAGTTCGGCGATTAAAAGTTCGAGTTATAGACAATCTATTGTATATGAATAGACATGTAAAAAGGAAGGTTGTTGGTTTGAATCCGAGTCGAGACCAAAAGACCAAAAGACCGGGGTCTTGTATGGTTCAGTGATTAATGTGGCGGTGTTAATACTCGTGGTCCCATGTTTGAGCCCCACCCGGTCACTGTGGTACCTCTAGTTTCGTGGGAGCGTTCTTTGGCAAGACACTATGGAGCCATGGCCTAGTACTGGTGAAACATTATATATATATGCACTATAATAACGAACTCCTATAAGTTGTAAGAACTTTATTTCACTGTCGATGTTGAAAACTTCGACAGTGATAAAAAGTTCTTACCAATCAAGGTAGGACCTTGGTAATGGAAAACTGACAAATAAGTTGAAATGAAATTCGAAAAATATTCATGATTTCAAAGGCATTCACCGAGACAATTTTCAAAATTTGTCTGATTTTGAATTTATATTTATAAAATGAATATCAACAATTTTGTTCTTTATAACATATTAATTACCTCCCTTTAATTTTAAATTTTCACATAGAAACTAAAATTTCCATGAATGAAGTTGGCAAATAAAAAATCCAATCCAGGAATGATTCTTATACGGTGGCAAAGAGGTGACATGTATGGGATTATTTTTTAACTTTGTTCCAATAAAAAAAAATCGAAATAACGAAAATTAAGTCGTTATTTCGACTTACTAACTCGAAGTAACGAGATAGTTAAGTCGTCATTACGAGTTAGTTGACCAATCAGATTCACTCACTCTTTAACTAAAAGTATAATGTACCCACGTGCGTACAAAAAACAAGAGTGGTTAACATTGCGACACACTGTACGTCATTTCACATAAATTCGCTGAATACAACGAACCATCTGATGGGTCAACTAACTCGTTATAACGACTTAACAATTTCGTTATTTCGAGTTAGTAAGTCGAAATAACGACTTAGTTATCTCGTTATTCCGACTTACTAACTCGAAAGAACGACTTAATTTCCGTTATTTTGCCTTTTTTTTATTGGAACAACGAAAAAATAATCGCATACATGTCACCTCTATGCCACCGTATTCTTAAAATATGAAACTTGATTTTAAAATGGCATCTGCTTTGTTTGATCTTTAAATTTGTTATTCTGACTTTTCTTCATTACCCAGGTCTTACCTTACAGCAAATAAATCAAGTAAACCATACAGTATTACATATACACTAACCACTCACTAGATCAAACACTGTTTGATATAACTCCGAAATATCGTTATCTCTACAAAGATGCTCTAAAATCTACATATATCTACAACATCCTGCACTTGACCTAATTATCAAACTTCACTCGAGATTCAAGCGTATTTGATTGCAGACGTATTTGAAACGAAATCCGCAACGGGGTACATTTGCGTAATTAAAACGTTACTAATACGATTACCTAACTGGTCATTTGGTATAAATATGTTAGTTTTATGGACACGCCCTTTAAAAACGTTTGCTATTGTCATAGAATACGGAGTATAAAGTAATCCAATTGTGTCGAGGTTAGATCACAGGTCAGCCGCCGATTTGCTTGGCGGCTGGTCTGGCTCTAACCTGTTCGCATAAGCGAGAAGTCGGTCCCAGCACCATTAGTTTTTGTGGTTTGGTGATAGATGTTACCGAATACCGAGACAAAGACGGTTATATGATACTAACTGTTATGTTGTTTTTGATGTAATATTAAATATCATAGTTGGTCATATGAATGGTCACGACAAGGACACCATACTGACCCCCTTCAACCACAGGTGCTTGAAACAACCTTCGATAATATCCCAATATATGCTCTATATACTATAGTATATAGAGCATATATTGGGATATTATCGAAGATTGTTTCAAGCACATGTGCCTTCAACACAGTGTCTGATACTTAAAGTTCCCGGACGTCATACAATAGAAATATATATGTAAAAAGTGGATTTGGCGTATGGTATTCAGTTATGCTCCAAACAGATATTCATAAAAATAAAGTAACCGAATCGCTCTATAAATGTAGATAATGACGGAAATCTCCCACGGAATCACTAGCTGGATCCTTATCCACTGTATGGTAATTAGTTACCCGTATACCCTGTTGTTCTTTCTGTGTAATTTCTACATGGCCAACCATATGTTATTCCGGCTAGTTCGATGTAACAACATAGATTTTGTGAAAAAGTATCGAATTGTGTTGATGCTTAAAGGTCGAAAATAACGAAAAAGTACTTTCATTTGCTAACACCTTATCATGTTGGTTCCCTTAACGTTACTTGTATGTGCACTTTCTAAAAGTGTAACTCAGATGATTTTAATGGGTACCTACAACATAGAAATTGTCAGATATTTCTCGTATTCTGTTAAACGCTTAACCCTTATAGTGCCTGAACCGACTTCATGCTTATGCAAACAGGTAAGATCCAGCCAAGTAAATTGGCGGCTAGCCTTGTTATCTTACTTGTTTGCTACTCTGAGTATATGAAAAAAAGTATATGTTAACGAGTTAGTTTGGTAAATCTGCAGTTTCCATGGTAATTGTATTTGAAAAACACTCTAAAAACGACTAGAATAACTTTAAACTTGAAAAATAGAAGCTGAGGGCTTAATATGCCTCCTGAGAAATATGAAATAATGTTAATACCCCTTTATAGTTTTATAGATATTGTGAACATTCATTGAAAAAAATTGCAAACAGTAAATTTCATCCGAATGAAAGCGTTATCCGACTACTATGCAATTACCTCTTCGGTAACATATCATTATCTCCCTTGGATGCGCAGATGAAGTGCGCAGAAAAACAACCGATAATGTCCTTAAGTTTGTACCAAGAGCATACGATCAAGGCAATAGTCGTGCATGGACAAATTCTGACATATATTTTGACACCAATGTTCTCTCCATTTCAGCCTCCGGAGCCCCCAATCCCGTGGGGTAACGAGATACGTAACGCCCTTGACCTTCCCCCGGCCTGTCCCCAGCCCACGGAGGGTGTGGCCTATATAGAATTTCACGTTCCGGGGTTTAACATTACAAGGGAGGACTGTCTGTACCTCAACATCTACGTACCTAGGGTAAGTCAGCTTAACTTTTGACACTCGGAATGCAAATAGGCTATGTGTATACTCCCTTGTAACAACTGGAAATGTAATAAAACAGGAAATGTAATAGTTATTACATTTCCCGTTTTATTACACTTCCGGTTGTTACACTGAGTTCTTAATTAATAAAGATACTACAGTGATCGAGACGAATTTCATGCATTCTCTCCATTTGTGAAAAAGACTTGTTAAATCAGACAAGGTTATCTCCGCTGATGCTATACAGATTATCCTACCAGCAGAAATATGTACGCCATTGTCCGAAATTATGAATGATTTATAAACTAAATATAATGTACATAAATACAAAATACAATTTTGATTTATGTAGATCATCTCTTAGAAGCAGTGTTCGATGCATATCAAACATACTGTTATATTACTATCTATTTTATATGACTGTATTACGGGCCGGTGGTCTATTTACTTCAAATTCTTTTTAATTGTATTTCCATTTGTCAAGAGTATTATTTATTGGCTATGGCGGAGAGAGGTCTTAAATGTGCATGTTCACAGATGTAAGGGAAATTTGAAGTTAGAAATAGTTTCTTTAAGACTGCACAACAGCTGTTTTGCCATCTGAACCACACTGGGGGATAGTCGCTAGAAGAAAAATAAAACAGATCATTTTTAGTACTTAGTGTAAAAAACAAATCCAAAACATGTCTGTGTTTTCTTTTTTGATCCTGTCGGTCTTAAGAAATTACAGTACAGTACGGATCAACACACGGAAGCATAAGGTAGCAGCACACAGCAATCTGAACACACCGGGTTTATCCAATGAAAACACCTCTGAAATAATAGGGATGACGCCATATTGTTTCCCGTGAGAATGACGTCACTTTACTTTCGTTTTTAAAAATAGATCTAAAATGTGAAATCTAAAAAGTCGTTAATTTTGATCGAGGAAACAACTTTACATGTCATAAAAACAATTTCGCCATTTGGTATGAGTTACTGATAAAAAATGATTAAAAAGGATGTCCAACACTTCCATACACATTGAACTACTTAACGCGCACGCTTAGAAAATGTGTTAATTGGCGGATGCCGATTTACCCGAAAAATTGTAACCCTACACTTATATCCGAGGTGTATTTCACAGCTCACGGAAATACCCGAGTAGTTCCGATTGAGCACACAGTTTATTGGGTCCTTTCTTCTCCGGTCCGACAACCAATCTTCTTCGAAACCAATATCACAAACAATCTAAAATGACAGGAAACGTTTCGACGTGTTCATGTGTTCCAATGCAACAAGAAAATGGCAAAAAACAATATTTACAATGACATTTATAGGATTTTGCACGATATTACGGAAAAATGTTTGGCCGCGAAAACTAATTTCAAATCCATTATTTTAGCTTACGCTGAAAAGGTCGCATACAAAAACCCCAAGGGATGGCCCACCAATTGTTTTTTATTCTTGCACGCAAAACATCATGCAAGCTGTGAATACTTTCAATAGTACCTGTTCACCTACTACATCTTTCACAATATTTCAAAGTGTAAGCCCTTTATCAATTTCACTGTAAACTTACCAACAGAAACCGTTTACACTCCACATTGACAATCCTGGGAACAAATATTGGGCATGGAGGAGAAAGGTCGGGACCTTATAGTTTCGAATTAGCTAAATGGTATCTTTTTTTTACAATATCATGCTCTTTTGGGATACATCAGGTACCATAGCCTTCAAATATGATGTTGAATCTTACCCTTTCCCTCTATTTCTATTTTTGGCCATGGCCAATTCGCATATTTCTGCAGGGAACTCTTGCATGCTACCTAAACACACAACTACAGTCCTTCAGAGTTGAGTAGATTCAGTGATCCGAGTGACAGGATATCTGCTGTTCGGGGGAGGTTTCCACAGTTTTAATTGCGACCTCCCGCACAGTGTCAAGATTACGTAGTTTATCACGATTCTAAACAACGCGTTATGTAAACCATTTCCTATACTTCAAAAGCGTTTTCTGATAAGCCACTGCAAACTAACGTAGTGATAATTGCGAATTTAACGCATGTGTGGAATTGAATAAGCCACATTTCGAGATAGGTTTAGTGTTACGGAAATAATTGAACAGATTTCCACAACTGTTGCATCAATCTGGTATATGTTAACAATTAGAAAACTGCATGTAATTTTCTAAAATAAAATTTGTGTCGTCTGCTTCCCAAATCCTTAATCATCTGCTTAAATTTGACGAGGAAAGCTACTCAGACTAGCAAGCAGGTAAGATCACAGGCCAGCCACCAAGTAAATTGGCGGCTGGCCTCGATCTAACTTGTGGCCATTAGCACGAAGTCGTTTCCAGCTCCGCAGTGTATAAGGGTTAAAACGAAGAGTATGTTGTAATCAATACGTGCACTTCCGAGCTTTCTGAAACATTGTTCTAACGTCGTCACTTACAGCTCGGTTCCAATAAGACAAAACTTTAATACAAAGATAAATTCAATTTTTCTATGTTCTCAATTCTGTGTGAACAAATGTTTATGAAATAATGTATATTGATCATCTTTGAATTAATTTTATTATAAAAAGCGACGAATGCTTTCCAGCCTTACTTGAGTATCATTTTGATAGTTTTGCAGTTTTCCGAATCTAAAGTCGAGCTCAAAGACTACAACGAAGTCCGAATTCTTCTCTGACGTCAATGTTAAATATTATCATTTAGAAGTTCTGAAGGATGGATCACAAACGCTACCTGATCCTCAGTGCATGTTGCACTGTTCGTTGGTGATGATTTCCCATCATTTCGACCGTTGTGTAAAAACAAAAGGTTTTATCGGCGTCCCATTCACCAAATCGCTGTTGAAAAACAAAACGCATTATTCCAACTATCGAGTACTCTGATCATAACTTTAGTGCATCCAACACTCGGATGAACTGTGCGTTTTCTATGTAGAATAGTCAATATGTACAAAGGAATCAGAACAGTTCAGTAGGTTGTGTTCCTTCTTCAATTACGATGGCTCGATTTTAAACAAAACATTCTTTTAGATCCAGACAAGCCACCGAGTAAACTGGCGGAAGGCCTGCGATCCAACCTGTTTACTTATTTGAGTATCTTTCTTCGACAAAATTAAAAATATGTTTAAGGTTATGGAAAGCAGACGACACAAACATTTATTTTTTAGAAAATTACCCAGCATTCTTTGTGTTATGGTGAATACAATGCGCAAAGCGGATCAACTTTCCCCTTTTGAAGATGCTGTCAACGTTCCAACAACATTTTAACAGATCAAGTGCAAACTGATAATGACTGTTAACCTTCGCAAGGTTGTGAAATTCTAGACGCTTCAAAACTGATTCAGCGTTTTCAGAATGCGAAGTCTAGAATTCAAGCATGGGTCTAAAACACTTTGGGTATCAATTTATAGTTCTACAATGTGAGTTTTTGTCTCCGTTTTTACACGTTTTAATTTTATTTCGAATATGTAGTTTGATGCTTAATGGAGGCATTTATCATTGGGTCTGAAATGAATAGTGTATAATTATGCGTTCTACAACAAACTACCACTTGGATTACAACCATAGATAAGCCCTTACAATGCCTGGTATTTTTTCTAGAAATTCTTTTGTGTCGTCTGCTTCCCCAAACCTTTAATGTTAGCTTAATCCTAATGAGGAAAGATATCCAGTGTAGCAAACAAGTTAAATCCATGTAAGCCGCAAATTTACTTGGCGGCTGGTCGGGATCTAACCTGTTTGCATAAGTATGAATTCGGTTCAAGCACTGTAAGAATTAGATATAAAGCGATTGAAATGCAAATGAATTATCATATAATATACTGTGATAAGATAAATGAATTCATGGAAGAGACCAAGTCATGTTTTGCCAATTACTTTATTCATTTATCTTAAAAGAGAATGCAAGCAAAGGCAGAAGTTTTATATTATCAAATTCCCTTTTGCATCATCGGCCAATTGAAGGAAAAACATTTAAGAGGATTGTTTTCCTTTAATGATCATTAGCACTTTATTACTAAAGATATTTGGTCCTTAGTTCCTTTTTATTAAACATCTATGCTTAAGTCTTGATTAAATTCAAGATAATATTCCCCTTTATTTCAATATTGGGCTAAGCAATATTGCAAAATAACACATCATTTAAACAGTCGCGTGAATGTGGAATCTTCCCGAATGAACTTCTAATTCACCTACATTCCCAGACAATTGTTCCAGTGCAGACAAGATGCAGAGGAATCCTCAATACGCGTTATCATAAATTGACTGAGTCAAGCCTTCTATTTATCGTTTTATTCCCTCATCTTAACTTTCTTACCTTAAGATCAAGCTTGTGAGTCACTGTCACGTTGATAGTCTGTGAACCAAATTCAATATGTTTCATGATAAGGGTTTACGTCTCCTAATTGTTCTATATTCTTTAAATTACCCTATCAAAACCGAAGCTATTGTGAGAGAAAAGAAGGTTATCATTATGAATAATAATCCGGCATTAATTAAGACAGCCAAATATGTCTAATTAGTTCTTGATTGAAATAAAAATCAGTGTTAAGCCTACGAGCATTGCCTTTATCTACAGTGTATTCTTACAAAAGCTCTGACGGGTTTCTAACAGGTTCTTGCTTTGGCGAAATACCTTATTATAAACCTTTATCAAGAAGGCTATATGAATTCATCATTACATTGGTCACTCCTCGAATCATATTTTGGACTATGTATGTGATATTTGAACAATTCAGACAAATGAAGCACTATTACTTTTATCGTATGCTATATCGCAGCATATTTAGGATTAAAAGTCGAATAGATGTGGTCATGTATATTCAAAGTTGATCATACAATACGCTGTAAAGGTAGATAGCTTCGTATACGCCATCCTACCCTCCTTGACTACTACTGTCGACTTTTGGGGACATTTCGTCTACAAGTCAAATTCCCATTCCGTCTACACCCTTATATTTAACAATTCCTATTTCGTATAAAGACCACATTTCCCAATTCGCCTACAGTTCAGATTTTTTTTTTCATTTATTCAAAGTAACTAATTTTAAATTAATTGATTAAAATGTTTTAAAAGTTATTTTGCTAGTTTGTAGGTGTTTTACGCCATATCAACATTTTTTCAATAATTTGACGGCTTTTCCACCAGTACTAGGCTAGGGCTCTAAAGTGACTTGCCAAAGATCACTCTCGCGAAACCTCATGTTTATTTATCAATTGATAAGCTTCATTATCAGTTAAGCCGACTTCATGCTTATGTAAACAGGTTAGATCCAGGCCAGTCGCAACGTAAATTGGTGGCTGGAATGTGATCTAACCTATTTGCTCTCTTGGTATCTTTTTTCATCGGAATCAAGCAAATATCTAAGGTTTTGTAAAGCAGACGACACAAATTCTATTTTTAGAAAATGACCAAGCATTCTAAGAGTGAAGGAAGGCAATACGCCATGTACTGTACATGATAATTGAATTCAACATTTAATATATGATAGATTAATGATGCTGTATAAGTATACTGCCGATCGAGCTTCATAATCAGTAAAGAGAGACAATATGATAAGTAGTATGTATATATATCCTGTCGACCGATACAGGTAAAGTTTTTTTGTTCTCAGTCACGTGATATACATTCACCATGCGTGTGACGATCACGTGTATGGTCGTTTAAATATAGAGTAGAGGAACACTTTGGTTACTGAACAAACACAATAAATACCCGAATAAGCACACCCCTTATATCGGCTGGGAGTTGTAGCGAACTCCTGTAATCCAGCGGGTTGGAGGCCGGGGTCTGAGGACAGTTTGAGGGCGTCAGAGGATCGTCAACTCGAACTTACAACTGTAGGGTGTCCGCTGTTTAGTGAGTATCGTATCGTAGGGATAGAACATTGGGTATGTATAAAAGGTTATGGAATTATTAAGGATGGTTTATGTATCCATTCCCAACAAAGACATTTACGTAGTACAAGCTGAAACAACGATCTGAGCGGGAAAGTCACCACCAGTCCAATATAGCTGGACTTGACCCCAGTTTTTTTCTTCATCCTGTCACTAGTGTCATTTTGGGACCGATAACTAGGTGCCGTATAACATTTGTGATATCCGGCACTAACCATATAACACATGAAAGTGACGAATCATGACGTCATAAGAACGACATGACGTCATTTTTTCAGCATTCTGTACTTTTTTTTCATTTTTTCTCTGTTTTATTTACATCTTGTCTGTTTGAAAGAATACATAATGGTAACAGGATAAATAGAATAGATGGTTGGTGTCTTTGAATGGGAAAAGTTATCGGGCTCGACTTCGGATTATTATCCGTTTCGCCTTCGGCTCACCGGATAATATTCCTAAGCCTTGCCCGATAACATTTCCGATTCACGACATCAACCATCTATTCTATTTTTATCGGTTTAATTTTTCTTCCAACGGTAACATGATGCTGGTCATTGGTAAGCCCATTGATATCTTTAGGACTATTTAAATCATAAATCTAGTATTTTTGTATGACGGCACTAATACGGATTACCCAAAAGTCATAGAGAAGTTTTTCACCATTCTAATTTTGAAAGTGTTAAAACAATAGGACAACTGGTACGGAAAATAAAATCGAATTGATGAGTGTTATTTCGTAGGATTGATGGCAGATTACCAAAGAATTAGCCGTCGTGGTATGTTCGTCCTTTTTCACGCCACTATCGTGAGAGTTATGCAGTAGATTCGATTTATTGTATGAATGTTTAGCAATAAGATATAAAAGCATATATGTATTTTGTATATTCTTCAATAACCAGCTTGTGGTCTCGACTTGGTTGAAGAGTGTATGGTTTAAAGCTATTGTATGACACCCTGACATGTATGTTTGTATATCACCTATAGGAATATTCGAACGTTATGTTTTAAATTCGAAGTAGAGTAGATGAATTCATACTAATTGATAGTTTCATTCAATTACAGTTAATTACATAACCATGATAATGGGTTCTAGCTTCATAAGGTATTGCTGCAGTCAGCATGTATTGTCTCAAAAAGCTGGTCCAACGTGACGTCCTAAACCGGACAAGTATGAAAGTAATCGTTTTTTAAAAACGCAACCTTAAACAAAATAAGAAGTGGAGTAAAACATCTAGTTCAAAGAATATACAACAAACTTATCTCTAGAGAACAAGTATTTTTTTACGTTGCCACACTTTTTATCTAAAGTTACAGGGGTTATCAAATTAAAACGCGTAAACTGTTTAACGTATTGATAGCAAAACATTTGCGGTGCGCCGAGGCAGATACACAGGGGTATTTGATAAAGTAATTGACCCTTAGAATGCTTGGTAATTTTCTACAAACAGATTTTCGTGTCGTCTGCTTTCTTAAAGCTTTATCTGCTCAATTTTGTTGAGGAAAGGTACTCAGAGTAGCAAACAGGTTAGATCACAGGTCAGCCTGGCCTGGATCTAACCTGTTTGCATAAGCATGAAGTTATTTAAGCACCATAAGGTTTAAACCAACCCGTACAACCTTACTCTCCTTTGGAAAAGGTGTATAATAAAAAACATTTTATTTTAAATTTAAACTTATTCATTTTACATCAATTGTGACGAGATATTTTTCCCATTACAGTTTGAAGATAAGATAAAACTTTTATCATTTAACATCGATTGAGACGGGATATTTTTCCCATTACAGTTTGAAGATAAGATAAAACTTTTATCATTTAACATCGATTGAGACGGGATATTTTTCCCATTACAGTTTGAAGATAAGATAAAACTTTTATCATTTAACATCAATTGTGACGAGATATTTTTCCCATTACAGTTTGAAGATAAGATAAAACTTTTATCATTTAACATCAATTGTGACGAGATATTTTTCCCATTACAGTTTGAAGATAAGATAAAACTTTTATCATTTAACATCAATTGTGACGAGATATTTTTCCCATTACAGTTTGAAGATAAGATAAAACTTTTATCATTTAACATCGATTGAGACGGGATATTTTTCCCATTACAGTTTGAAGATAAGATAAAACTTTTATCATTTAACATCGATTGAGACGGGATATTTTTCCCATTACAGTTTGAAGATAAGATAAAACTTTTATCATTTAACATCGATTGAGACGGGATATTTTTTCCATTACAGTTTGAAGATAAGATAAAACTTTTATCATTTAACATCAATTGTGACGAGATATTTTTCCCATTACAGTTTGAAGATAAGATAAAACTTTTATCATTTAACATCAATTGTGACGAGATATTTTTCCCATTACAGTTTGAAGATAAGATAAAACTTTTATTATTTAACATCGATTGAGACGGGATATTTTTCCCATTACAGTTTGAAGATAAGATAAAACTTTTATCATCTAACATCGATTGAGACGGGATCTTGGAGCTCATTAGACTGTAAATTCACTATCAATGCCTACATTCTGGATACTCAAACAGTACTCGCACCGATTTGAAAGATCGCCAGTAAGCTCCCTATAACCCTTAGAATGCTTGGTAATTTTCTATTAAAAAAAGTTGTGTCGTCTGCCTTCTAAAACCTTTAAAAACTGCTTACTTTTGATGAGGAAATATACTCAGAATAGCAAACAGATTATATCACAGGCCAGCCGCCAATGTTCTTGGCGGCTGGCCTGTGATTTAACCAGTTTGCATGAGCATGAAGCCGGTTCCAGCAGTATGAGGAGTAAACAGGACCTCAGCTCTACAGACAATAGTAATGTACAACTGTTAAAGGTCAAACATATTAACGTGAACGTCGGACACATCCGGTCCAAACTCTCCATTACCGTCAGACGCGCATGTCTGACCGGAAGTTATGATCATTACGGTGCGCGAGGCTCACTTCCGGTGGGGGCGTTCTCTCTGCGGGTCGGTCGGAAATGGCGGTTTGGACAGCTCCGAGAGAGACGTATTTGAAAATGTCAAACTCATTACCAGTCTTTGGTCTGAGAATATTCGCTGTTGAAGAGAAACTGTACGCAGTTTCCCTTGACCAATAGCCTTTTCTGGCATTTTGATGCGAGTTTCTGTTGAAATCATCAAAAGACAACAGTTTAATCCCGGACAAAGGGGCGAGACTGATTCAGGGTCGGCCTCTGTTACCAAGGGTCACGGGTTTGATCCCCGTTAGCGACGAGGTGTCAACACCGCGACTTTCCCACAAGAATTGCATGGTTTAATACCCAGGATGCAGTCATCGAGAATGAATTCTATAAGCTTCAAACTTCCTTCACAAAAAAAAAAAATAATAATTAGTCTAACTTAACATTGCTTTTACATGTATCATTAAAAGACTTATCGGCAAATTCTAGCCGATTGGTGCGTATATACTTTTCTCATTAATCAATAAAGGCACTGGTTCTAAAGCAAATTCATATAAGCATATCACACCCCATAGTGTTTTCATACATCCCTTTTGTTTGGTCGTGGTTGTTGAAAGGGAAATCAAAGTTTTGGCCTTCGAAAAATATTGTCGTTGGCTGACTTGCCGCTATATTCCGTTGTATTTTGCGTCAACGCTCTTAGTTTTCGGACAAATAACTGCTCGTGGAAATTACACAGGTATCCGAATGAATTTCTGACACCAATTTAAGCTTTGTAAGGGATTGTTATAGAATCTTCAGACAATGCCACATTCTATATTTCATACAATGTGGGAGCACTGTTTAGTCCAAGCTACGAACACTTGCCTGTTAGCGAGTTTGATTTGGAATAAACGGGTCAATCGTATCTACTCGGCAATCCCCGTAACAAGTCGGTAGATATACCTCGTAGGCAGTACATGAATACACCAGAAAGCCTGGGGTAATTCGCCTTATTTCCGGCGGATAACACAAAATGCACTCAGGCACTTAATATGTATTTAAATACACACAAATTGGTTATATATCACAATTGAATGGTTTTCTTCTTACCCTTTTGATTTAAGATGATAATATCAACACATCTTTGTTTCACATTTTGTCAATCAGCTCTTTTCAGCAATCCCTGGCTTGTGCCGGAAATTTCCGAGTAGATACGATTGCAAACGGACAGGTCCTTCGTTGCTGACCTACTTTCAAAAATGGCTCCCCATTACATCCAATGTTATTTTAAGAAATGGCCGAGGTGTTCCGAATGTTAATGTGTAAACGTTTTCTCTTCAATGTTTTACGCAATCTGTATGACTTGTTCCGTCCGTCTTAGTATATGGGAACGTCTGAAATAATGAATAGATATTCCGTTACATGGACATATGTTAATTGCAAACAGTTAACATAAAGTTCTGAAAACAAAACGTCGAGCAACCTTGGGTTTATACAGAACAAAAGAGATCAGAAGAGTTTATGAAATAAGTACATATTACATAGTCATATTTTACATAGTTTGTACAAAGTATTATAAAGATCACTTAACATAAGTGCAAACAACTAAATAAAGGTTTTCAAAAATGACGGCCATTGCTTAAACAAGACGTAACCGAGAACTATGACTTCATGTTAATTGACAATTCAGTACTAGTCTGTAATGGTCTAGTCGTCGATTAGTTATTAGTGTAGCGCCAAAATCAACTAGAACCAAGCACCAATGTCGACGTTCCCCACCCACCCACACAAATCACTTACAGCCTTGGACATCGTGTACAACGTGTACTTCAGTCCGTTAGGTGGAACTAATTAGGCGGACTTGTCTGTCATTGGGTGTTTAAAACGAGGCCAGTCGAGTCTCCTTGTGTCGGCTCCATTAACCTAATTGTGCACCGCCACCCACGACACACACGACACCCACGACACCCACGAAAACGCACCGGCGAGAGGCGATGTTAACCTTGTTGATCAGAACGCTGAAAACAAGGTTAATCCATTACCAGAAAATGACGACATTTAACCACTTTGTTGCAAACGACTCTTGAAAACATTGAGGGAAAAGGGGAAATTGCTCGCTAAGAGCAATTTCTCCTTTTCCCACAAGTTTTTCTGCTTTATCTGAAGAATGTTTTTCAATTTCATCACATTTTTAAATGTCGTCTGCAAACTCAATTTGGGACAGTCGAAAATTTGTTGTTTGGGAAAGGGTTAATTCATAGTTTTCGAAGGAAACGAACGATAATCACAACTCAGGACCTATGTCATGTTTTGTATAATATATGTGATATGATGGACCTGAGGCCTTTATGTTCGAAAAAAGACTTGTAACTAACCAAACGTTTGGGTATCTTAGTTTTAACTACAGTCAAACTTGTGTTAAGAAGCCAGCCTTTTGGACAGAGTAAATTGGCTGTTTGGAGACGAATTAAGAAAACATTGTGGTAAAAGGAGGAACTGCTCGTGACGAGCAATTTTTCCTTTTCCCACAATGTTTCCTACCCTATCAGAAGAATATTTCCCAATTTCATCACATTTTGAAATGTCGTCTGCAAACTCTTTCAATTTTGGGACAGTCGAAATATTGTCGTTTGGGAAAGGGTTAAGGCAGGTTGGCTACTTAAAAGGGTGGTTGCTTAACACAAGTTAGACATGTACATGTCTATACATATGCACACTTTTCGGTGTCTCTTATTGAAGTGCCCTATCTCACTACACTCTTGAAAATTGGAACAGATTTACGTATGGTAAAAATAGTTTCAGGTCAAAACTTTTATCCTGGTTTGGAGCCTTTCTTCTTATTGACGACGACTGAAATCGAAAAAGAATCAAAAGAAAGGATTATTTTGTTGTGAAGATTTTGTCATCGTTGGAAAAAAAGATCGTACAATGACCTTTATCTCGATTTTACATATCAAATTCAAATTTTAAAAAATATTATCAAACCAACCAAACCTGTCAAATTTGTGGGTTTTTTTTCTTTTCCTTTTTTTTTAGAAATAGTTGCCTTAAGTGCTCAAAACGACCCTAAGACATGTCTTGATAGAACTTGGCAATAATAAGGTAGTTGTAAAGGCTGTTCGTTTAGGCACTTCAATAAGAAATTGATTTCTCGCAGAAAACAACACCTTAAAACGACTGGTCGAGTTCTAGACCGAATATGTGTCATAAAGATGCACAATTTTAGCTCTTTCCCTACACTTTCCTGCTTAAGATTGTTATTTAAAATGAATTGATTTTGTGAACTACAAAATGACATACATCTTAAATATGCATTTCATATACCAAACATCTTTATGTCAAACTATCTCCTTATCGAACATTTTGAGAGATGCATTCAATTTCGATATATAGAGTTTCTTATGTACACGATAGTTAATAAAAGGGCTTCTTTAGCTTCACGCAGCTACAGACTTTATTACAGGGTGTAGCTGTGTGGATTCTTCCAAATTTAATTAGCTTATACAACAATAAATGTTCCACTAATGTTTACAATAGGAATCATCCTGTAATGCTATGGGATTGTTCTTCGAGGTAATTCTCCAATCTGTAAATTGTAGCAGGGTTCATTATTTGCTCTAAGAATATTTGACTACGTTACAGGGCTTGTCCTTAGTTGACTCTCATTTTCGGTTATTTAGTATTAAAGAAGAATAACCAAAATCAGCCATTTTGAAACATTTTCTTTCGTCGGAATACTCTGGTCGTTCGCTGCATATATCGGTTTGAGCAGGGTCTTTTCGTATTAAACCGAATAGTTTCCGTTCGAACGGTGTATGCCGAAAGCGACCGAAATAATCCAGCCGAATGAAATGTTTCAAAAAGACGGATTTTGCCTTAAATAAAAAGTAACAGTATGTTAAATTCCATTAGAATTCTTATCATGTCACCTCGGTGTTTGAGGCCCAAAGAAGGAACATAACGTATTGCATTGAACATGCCTCACTAAGAAATTCTAAATCAAGCTTACTAAATAAACGGTACCGTCGAATCTTGACAAATCATACTTTCGATCGTTTAAACAATTCGATTGTATAGTGAGTCGTAAAAGGATGAAATCAACAAAAGAACCTGCGCACTTCTTTCTCATGGCCCGTGAAACGATACAAATTACCCCACCCATTGTTTTAGTATAATGATGTTTACATTACGTAACAAGCCAGATACCTACGCCGTGGCGGTAAAAAGGTCGTACAAGTTATGTGAGAATAGCATCCTACAACGATAGATATCCAATGAGATCATACACTTTCGGTGTTTTTGGGGATTGAAAGGTTTCCAGTGAGATCAGTTGGATAATTCAATTTAATTGTAAAAAAAATATGAAATGTTAAGATGGAAAACCCACATGTGAGAACAGCATCACAACAACACTAGAATTGATGGATAAACCCATTACCAAACAACAACTACATTCTACCATTTGTTGCATACGACTCTGGAATACACTGTGGAAAAAGGAGAAATTGCTCGTCACGAGCAATTTTTCCTTTTCCCACAATGTTTCCTACCCTTTCAGAAAATTATTTTTTCAATTTCATCACATTTTGGGGAAGTATCTGCAAAGTCGATCAATTTCAAATTGTCGAAAATTTGGCGTTTGGTAAAGGGTTAAGCTTGCAGTGAATATACAGTACGTCTACATTGTACTTTGAAAGTGTTCATTTTCTGACATGGCATTTTTTGAATTATTGCATGACTGTGTGCTCATTTCAAAGCCATGTTGTAAGAACAGTCAAAGAACCTTTGGTAAATGACATCCAACATTTAGTAAATGTCATCCGATATTTATTAAAAAACACTGTGCATGATTGTATCTATTTTTACTAACGAAACGTTGCATCCATATTTGGCTTAGGCTAAAACGAGTAACAAGTTGAATGAGAAACCTTCGTTAAATGCCATCCCAATATCCAATACAAGGTACAATTTTCTATCCCATGTGTTCATTTTTTAACGGTACGCGGTATTAATATCTCTCTTTGGCTAAAACAAGTAACGCTTGCATGAGTTTACTTGAATTCACATGAATTCTGTACAACATTTAACTAAGAAAAGAAAATACATAAATGCATCACATACAGAACACTAGGAATTATCATACTATTAAAATGCAAAAAGATTGGGCCTCAAGGTTTCACCGCTCTAAATGATTCATCTTTAAACAAACATCAAATATCAGAAGTTACAGACTAGTAGTGCGCGAGGAGTGTACAACTGGCAAATATTGGAATATGATTCCAGTCTAATTTCGGTTACGAATGGTTCGGTATCATTTGATTTGATACCAAGATAACGCGATATCTCGCGATACAAGTCACGTGATATATGGTTCCCGATAATGGCGGTGTGGTTCTTGTTAAAGCCAGGGAGGTTTTATGGACCCTCCCGTGGTTAAACGTCAAAACTGTTTATCTGTTATATAGACGGATGTCTGTTGTATTCTTTGCATATAAATCATTTGAATTTTATGGGACACGTTGTCCTAAAACCGAATTTTGCACGCATGCTTACCCCAAATAAACTTATAATCTTTTACATTACTATAGCACGAGAATTAAGAAAAGACCTGTTCGAACAAGAGAATCTGCAGAAACTGTTTGTAATGAGCAATTATATACCTTTTGTCACAATAATTTCTATCTAAATCCCCAGGAAATGCCATTTTCCATAATTCATGATTGTATTTTGTTGGTGCGGTCAGCTTTGCATCTCTCAAAATGTCATATAGGAGAACAGGCTATAGCACCGTAAGGCAATAAAAAGCTACGTTATTCTAAAAATATGATCTACTTGAAACACATAATGCCTTTACAGATCAATCGCAATTAAACCTAAGACGTATCGTCTACAAATTCTTTGAGTTTAACTTTATAGTCTAGTTTTATTATTATCATTATTATAATCTATCATATTATTTTTTAAAAAAGAAAGGTTCATTTTTTAGAATCAAGCATTCCAATGACCATGTGTACAAGGACCCTGATGGGAGTATTCGTCTTAACGCCAATTCTCTGTTGCCGGATTGAGTATGCCTATCTGTTTGTTCCCTTTGCGTGAATCAGTAGAATATAGGTGTTGTGACAAATGAGAACTAATAACCAACCAAAGAATCATACACATTCAACACGCAGTCCAACCCTGTCTGCAATGGTGTACAAAGACAACTGTGCACGGAGGAAGCTCAAGCTCCAGATTCTGCTTAGTAAATTAACGACTTAAGATAAGACCTGGGTAATGGAGAATGGTCAGACGAAAGAAAATAAAGGTTTAACAGAACATATGCCGTTTTAAAGACAATTTGCCTATTATTAGAATCTTTCCTAGACTCCATTCATGAAATTTCAATTTCAAAGTGAAAAGTTGAAATGAAAGGGAGGTAATTAATATGAAATAAAGAACAAGCTTGTTGATATTTGATATATAAATTCAAAATCAGACAAATTTTGAAAATTAGCTCGGCGAATGCCTTTGAAATGATACATATTTTCTGAATTGCATTTCAACTTGTTCTTTGACCAAAGTAATTGTCAGTTTTCCATTACACAGGTCTTACCTTAAGGTTTTAGCTTCATAAAACTGGCTTAAAACCCGGGCCTAATCCTATTCTGATCGTTTGATTGAACTACCCATTCTTAGTATGTTAAAACAGTTGTGCAGATGACTCCATATAAATAATTAGAATGAATCAATCATCTTCCGTAAACGTTTTCCTTATCAAACGGTAGTCTTTCAATAGGTTAGACTCTCTAATTGGAATAAATGATTTCCCTACAAGAGCAGTTGCAAACATAAAAAATTCCAGCAACATATAAGTCGAACCATGATATAACTTGAAAGTGTTAACAAATTAAACCAGCTTCAAAATAGGCCATTATCGTGACATCTTCCTTGCATACAATGAAGCAGTGATGGTTCCTGATTTTCCTGTAGCTGCAGAGCTCTAAATATCAACTATTTCTCTTCTACTATACTCTTACTTTCTTTATATGGCCATGGTTCGCGAATTTTAGCAAGCATACAGTAAACGATTGGTGCACTTTTTGTCGAATCGAGCTAAATCTAGAAACCAATTCACCATGTGGTGTGTGGTTTGTATGTATCATTACGTAGCCGAAAGAGCCGATTTACATAGAAGTGTAAAAAAATTAGAGGATTGAATGAATATATCTGTTCAGTGATTTTAAAGTGCGGTACAAAAGCAAGGAATACGAACTAGTTTTGACATATTAAGACTTTTTCTCGTGCTGTTTTTCAAAAATCATAGACAGCAAAGGTTTTTTCACACAGAAATGATTGGCGGCTGACGTACAGACAAGGCCAACTGTAGGGCTCAGCATGCATCGACATAATGAAAGATGAGTGTATGTATCTTGTCATCTCTATCGGGCAATACCGATATACCTGTTGTTTCTAACAGACAACCGAATCGAAGAACAGCCCTACATTACATGTTACATGTGGCCTCCTTGGCCTTGTAGTAATAGTACACCGTACTGTTATACTAAATAGTTGCGTAAGTCAAAACGGATAAACATGGATTTTATCTTAAATGAAAGTATACTTTTGCAATGCATCGCATCATTCGAAACTTCAATGATGTGTTACTTAGCAATATTGCTTAGAACAGTATTGGAAAAAAGGGAATGCTGTTTTCAACTTAAGAAACCTTTAGCATAACATGTTTTGTGAAACGGTACACAGATCTTCAAATCATATGACCCTTTCCATGTGGGTTAACAGTGACAGCATCACGATTTTCATAAGAGGCAGTCTTTCGACTGCAAGAAGGGGGTGTCGATTTATAAGGTTTAGTTTAATGTGTAAGCGGACTGGAAAGCTCAGTCGTTAGAGCTTTCACACGGTTTGCAGAGGTCCCAAGTTCAAGCTGCGGTCTCGCCGCATGTTTTTCTTACCTTGGTTACAGTATTATAAGGCAAAATAAAACACGCGTTTTCTTAGCTTTCTTCAATAGGAGCAGTTCTTCCATGAAGAGCCTGGTTCCACTGAAGAGAGGCATGTGACTCTCAGTTAAGACTTGGAACCGACTGTCAAATATATAGACCGATATGATACAATTCTACCATGTAGAATTTTGTCTCGTAACAGAAGGAATGAAAACAGCACACTGCCATTAGACAAGAACGTTTGCCGGTTCAAAGTTGCCGTAAAAAGTTTCCTTTATGGAATTTGTTGGTCAAAATGTTTCGGAATGGGAATTTTGACAAATCTATTCATACAATCGTGAATGTTTGTTTCTTGTAGACGTATTTTAGAGCGTTGGATTCTGACCAATATACTTGCTTATAATTGGAAGGCGGCTGCCCTTTGTCTATCTTGTGGATCATAGTGTAGCCAATAGACTGCGGGGGACCAGTTTATTATCAGCTATACCTTTGATCAGCTTTAATAGCTTTATCGGCACCGCAATGTCTCTACATAGAAGGGTTCTCCATTTACAAAGTAGAAAAAAAATGTGTAAGTTGGTCAGATGGCTCAGACGGTAGAGCACTTGCACGGTTTGTGGAGGCTCCGGGTTCAAGTCCCGTTCCTGCTGCATGTCTTTTCTAACATTGGTTCCATTTACATATGAAACTCCTTATCTTTCTGTACAAGGTGGCATTTACTACGAAGTTGTTACGATACATTTTCTCACTTTGCGCCTTATTGATAGAATAAAGCAGACACCAAGAGCGTACCACGTGACTCGTGAAATTACCCGTTGTTTCCCGGTTGCGATATGCCTGACACGCTGATGGTTTCCGGTACTGGCGGTCCGGTGTAAAACCACGACTTCCGACCAGAGGAAACCGTCTCGGTTGAACTGAATTATCGGTTTTTTTTTGTATTTTTCATTTTCACACTAGATACATGTATACGATATTTTGTTATGGTTTTGATGTCTTATCTTACGTGAAAAATGTTGAATTCTGTGATGATCAAACGTAGCTTTTGCAGCTTTACCCCATCCTCATGATAATGATGCGATGTTTTGTTATGATATTGATTATTATTTCTTAACCCTTTCCCAAACAATAACGACACTTGTTGCAGACGACTTTGGAAAAAATTGAGGGAAAAGGAGAAATTGCTCGTGACGAGCAATTTCTCCTTTTCCCACAATGTTTTCTGGCCTATCAGAAGATTATTTTTCCAATTAATCCCATTTTGAAATGTCGTCTGCAAACTCTTTCAATTTGGAAAAGTCAAAAATTTGTTGTTTGGGAAAGGGTTAAGTGAAATATGTTAAATATTTCTATGATCAAAGGTTGACGTTTTAAATCCAATTTAAAGCGTCCAAATGTGTTTTACCATTCTCATGATAATGGTACACTATATTTTCACGATATGGATGAATTGATCGTTCATTACATGGAATCTTTTAACCCTTTCCCAAACACCAAATTTTCGACTGTCCCAAATTTAAAGAGTTTCCAGACGACATTTAAAAATGTGATGGATTTAAAACTATTCTTCAGATAGAGCAGAAAACCTTGTGAGAAACTGGAAAATTGCTCGTTACGAGCAATTTTTCCTTTCCCACAATGTTTTCTAAAGTCGTCTGCAAGAAAGTGTTCAAATGTTGTTATCGTTTGGGAATAGGTTAGAAAAATTACGATCAAACGCCGATGTTATTTATAATGACCCAAATTAGAATAGTTTTCAGACGCCAAATGAAAAATCGATATCGAATTGCCAGATAATCGTTGGGAAAAGTGAAACAAAAATGTCGTCAGGAAAATGAAATAATAGCCCATATAAATGTATAAGTACTAAGACAAGGTTACATCAGATGTGCTACATTTTTTATTGTTCTACATTTTTTATTGTTTTAGATCGGCTACCCATAGGTAGACCATTACCTTACTGAAACAGTGTTGACATGACGTCTAAACCCATGGAAACTCCTAACATCAGCTGCATGCATCAATTTAATAGCAACTTGGCCGGATGTAAAGGAAGATATCAAAACGGATCCCATTTTAATAATTTATACACAATCGAAAAGATGACAGGTCGTAATTCCGTATTCTGTGGAAGTTACATAGCATCATCAAAGCTAAGACATCTCATTCCACTCGCTCTACGTGATCTTTGAAAAAACATTACGTATTTCGTGGACGGGTCAAGTCACAGCATCGGTTGTTTCAGAAAGCAGAATAGACCTCAAATAGTTTCTTGATAAGCGATTTTGTTTTGTTTTGATTATGTTCATCTTATTAGTTAAGACTTGTTTTATTACATCGATTGTGAAACACGTTCATACAATTTATAAAAATCACTCTCGATTCTGCTTTTAGGATGCATACATGTAAGCAGTTCTTTCGCCGAACTGGATTAATGATAGGTCGCCAGGCAGATCCCGCTACTCACGGGATTCGAACCCACGACCCACGAATCCCTAGACCACCGTCCTGCATGTACTTCTGATTGTTGTTGTTGTTGTTGTTGTTGCCATGGAAGAAAACCCAATAACGTCACCAGCATTATAAACTACTGCTTTCCCCTTTTTACTAGCTTTAGACGATCGTAAGAAAAATAAGTTAGTTCCTGTATTGGTTACGTCACCAGCTCGTATCTTTCCAATAAACAAGAACTCGCTAGCTAAGCATTTATCGTTAAACGACGACCAATAGTATGACGTGGCTCAAGAGTTGTTTTCGTGCATGTCTTGTAATGTTTTTGTTTTGCTTTGTTGCACATGAACACAATTGTTTATTATTTGACCAATTGAAAGTGACGACTTTTGTGACGAACGTTAGAGAGACATTTGTCTATTAGTTTTGCTTGTTAGTATGTTATGTGTCATGGTCTTCAAGTACATGTATACCGCTACTTAAACTGTACACGCTGGATCGTCTCCATTAATATCTAAAAACTTTTTTTTTATTTAACAGATATGGAGGTTAACACCATGTCAACAACTTCTCAGTATTTTAAGACATTCCTCGATTCACCAGTACTAGGCTAGGGCTCTGAAATGTCGTGTCAAAGGACACTTACGCGAAACCAGAAGTACCTACGGGGCTTGAACCCGAGCCTGCGAAATAAGACTATAACCTTTACCGTAATGATATTGTCTATTCTGACGACATCACCTTTTGTAATACGATGGCAAAGACAATATTGAATACTATCATTGTTTAAAAAAACAGAGGATGTCAAATTGGTCTGGTCTCAGAGGGGTAACGGCCAACTCACAACAGGAACCTTTTCAAAATATTGATAACATTGTACACAGACATTGGTTTTAGACATGTCAAATTGTATTTTGTTGGTTGATGTCAAAGCAAACTGTGCAATCATCATGTTATTTTGGACAGTATATCGAATGGGTAGTTTTGTCAGCTACTTTTGAATATACGCATCAATTGCTTTCTTGGAAGAATTGAGTTGATCCCAATCGTTTTATATAAGCACTTGTTCATGATGTATGTATATCTAAGATATATTTTCATAGATAATAGGGGCAAAAGAGGAATTGCTCCGTGATTCCTATTCAATTGAATCAGTCACTTACCTCTGTTTCCTTACAACCATTCTACCTGTACATCACCATTGTTTATGTACGTGAATGGTGTAATTTTATTACTATACTCATCTGTCAAATTCAGCCTCGAGCGAATAAAAGATAATTGAAATGTTTTGAATAAGGAAATATGTCAATTCTGTTATTTATAAACATATGTCACAAAAGTCATCGTTCAGTTTCGACAAAACACAAAGCGGAAAATGAGGGAAATGGTAACAAGGAGTAATTTGTTATGTTCAAAAATAACATCAAGGACGTCTGTCTTAATTCAACATGCTTTGTAATGTGGCTATAAACTCAACCTCCGTAACGTAACGCCATTTTACCGTGAAATTTCTGGTTCCCGAAATCCTTTCCACATTATCGTATAAGCGGAACCATCCTTTTTTATGTAATTCATCAAAAACATGATTTTTTTAAAGACTATGCTTGACTGGCAATTGGATGTTGCTTGTCAATTAAGTTGGTTACCAATGTGCTTTGTGTACATATCACTTTTCTATAGTCTGTGAGCAAGGGGGTCGTTTCCATGTCAAAATCTATTTAACATCGATGGCAGCAACACAAATTCTTCGGGAAACGAACATTTGCGTTTACATTGAGAAACTGTCGATACTATAACGTAATATAAATTTCCTTAACAAGCATACCCATATTCCGCCATTTTGAAACATTCTCTTTTGTCGGACTTCTTTGGTCGTTCTCGATATACATTAGTCTGACCCGGAACTATTCGTATTAAACCGAATAGCTCCGACTTACACCGGAATATGCCGAGAATGACCGAAGTCATCAGACAAAAGAAAATGTTTCAAAGTAGCGGGTGATGGTTATTCAAACTTAGTTATATTTTTCTTAAATAAACATTTTGACTGATCGGGTTTTATAAGCAAAAGCGGGTGAAAACAACGTATGTAACAAAATATTGTCTCTTGTTTTTTTTTATTATTATTTGGTAGACAGCGGCATGTTTGTATTAGTGTTATCTCATAACTCCCTCTGCAGAATGTAAATAGCGGTCTAACATGTTATACCAGTAAAGGAACATTTCGAACGGATCGGCATTGGTACAGGGGTAGAGCATTGGCTTCGAGATACAATGATCGTGGGATCGAATCCCGTGAGTAGCGGGATCTCCTTTGCGACCTTTCATTAATCTGAGTTCAATGCGAGTACTTGTTATGTACATATCATTACGGGATAGATATAAGTGGAAAGAACTTGTTTCAAAATCGATGTAAAATAAACTAGTTCGTTTAAACTAAATCAAGAGCGTCTTTCTCTTGTACTTGGTTCCGGACTCGAGTCCCCGTTAGGCGATTTGAAAACTGCAGGGACTAAGCCGCATATCGACCTGGGTACTGGCTTAGTATCCATTTAGAAAGCAGTCATCGAGAGTGACTTTGAAAAAGCATCAAGTTTCCATCACAATCGATGTAAAATAAAAAGAAAAGTAAATTAAAAATATCGTTATTAAACAATCTAATTGGTTCGTTTTAGAACACCCGCCACAAGTCGCTACCCGTACTGGTGTTTATACATGGAGGATCGTACCAGAACGGAATGGGTGCGATGTTTGACGGGTCCGCACTCGCCGCCCACGGGATAGTCGTGGTCACATTCAACTACAGACTAGGACCATTAGGTGGGTGTACTTCATTATTTGGATTTCAAGTAGCAAATATAGACCAATTGTTTGGGATTAAACATCCTTTCCAGTATTTCGAGATTTTCGTTAATTTTTCACGGTTTCATTATAATCAAACTAATGCTACTTTTCTTCTTAGATTGAACTCTATTAATGCAATTTTGATTTCAACTCAAAAACCATATTTGCTTAAGAATAAAGGCAGTTACATCTGTGCTATAATTCTGTTATATACATATACACATGGTCGTTGAGTTTCATGTATCAACTTGGTGTTCTGGATAAGTGTTGGCGCTGTGTAATATAGAATGATACATAAAACTTGTATATAGACTATCTAGATTTGATTAAGTGACGTATAGACCTATGAGGCCGGGTGTAATTATAATTATTTTGTTACAACTGTATATAACTTGAACACATGTCACTATAATAAACAATTTACTTACGTTCTTACTTACAACACCTAAAAGCCTCCACTGCTTTTCATTAAAGTCTACGGACGAATGATTTTGTTTCATTCATATTTATTTCATACTTATTTCGAGAAACTAAAGGTTATTTGATATCAATGGATTCCACTACGTATGAAAATAAGTAACATTTTAAGTTGAACACTTTCACTCCTTCAAAAACATTTCAGAGGGCGGTGTAAATACCGTGAAATACTTATACGTTAAAAACTCGTCCGAAATGCGTTATGATAAAACAAAATCCCTCTGTTAACACATTACCAAACAATGACGACATTTAACCACTTTGTTGCAGACTATTCTGGAAGACATTGTGAGAATAGGAGAAATTGCTCGTGACGAGCAATTTTTCCTCTTCCCACAATGTTTTCTGCCCTATCAGAAGAGAATTTTCCAATTACATCACATTTTGAAATGTTGTCTGCAAACTCTCTCAATTTGGGATAGTCGAAAATTTGCCGTTTGGAAAAGGGTTAACACAGTTCAAGATGTCCAGACATGCATTCATATTACCAACATCTCTCACTCTTTGTCAACTCTATATTGGAAATACTCATTAAGCTTGTCTCAATGAAACAATTCTATTTATTGGTGAAAAGATTCGGTTAAAGGCTTTTTTTCATACCTTGGTGACCGTTCTGTAATCCTAAGTGGTGCCAATGAAGCATATATTGACAAGCATAACTGGTGAATTTTCGGTTGTTGTCAGGTTTTCTTACCACGATAGACGACAATATTCGGGGTAACTTTGGGATGTTGGACATGGTCCAGGCGCTGACCTGGGTTCGAGACAATATCGCCTTCTTTAACGGGGATCCAGGACATGTGACCATAGATGGACACAGCGCCGGGGGCTGTAGTGTCGGATTCCTTCTGATGTCACCCCTAGCGAAAGGTAGGTAACTCGTGAATATGTTCTGTAACGGTGTTTTGATTGTTTTGTTTTTGTTTTGTAATTCTTTATCGTTAGGTGAAGTCAGTACTCATATTTATTTATGTATTCATTTGGATAGCTTTTCGCCAACACTATCAACATGTTCTTCCATTGATTTATGCAATTTTTGTAAAGGCACTTTGTGCTTTATACTGAATAAGATTAATTGAATTAAATCGAATTATCCACGTTCATAGGTATGTGAAGGTAGTGACCACCCTTCTTCTCCAGGCCGTATATATCAAAATTATTTATCTTATTAAACTATTTAAGATAAATTTACATGTTTTGATTATTTGCACGGTTGATTGGGTGACCAAATATTTCATTAAAAGTTTGATCAGCCAGTGCACAAATAAAGTATTCATCAGCTGTTTTAATAATGCTTTCACATCTAAGACAGGTGTCAACCGCTGCTGACTTTAAAGGAATAACATGCGAAATGATCCACTTCCGCTAAAAGCGGCAACTGAAAAACTCCTGCTTAAAAGTACATTGCACGGCGGTGACACTTTCTGTTCTAATTACAAGAAAAAAACTTGACATATCTTCCTGTTATTTCGCCATTAAGAGTCCTTGATATACCAAGTTTTTAAAAAGTGCATGAGGCGAACAGCTTAGAGAGAAAGTAGAGGCAGAGTTTTCTGGGTTTTTTTCTCTCTTTTCACATAATATAAAGAAACATGTTAAACTACCTTTTTTTTCAGGACTATTCAAGCGTGTGATTCAACAGAGTGGGTCGCCGCTCGGACATTGGTCAGTGTCTCGGTACCAGACAAAACCCAACTTTATATACAAGATGTTTGCGATGTCCGTGAACTGCCATTCCAACTCCACGGCGGACGTTAAAAAATGCATCCAAGGATTGAACTCGAGTACCATAGAGAACGTGATCGTGGAGGACTTTGAGGTAAATAGACACGGAACCGGCGGTCTCTTGTATATACCGGTCTCTCGACTAGCGAATATAGAGACCGGTATGTAAGACTCGAAACTAGTCTGTCGACTATCTAATTAATATACAGTCTAACTTGTGTTAAGCAGCCACCCTTTTAAGCAGCCAACCTGCCTTAAACAGCCACTACAGAAAGTCCCATTGTTAAATTTTAATGTACATCAATTTGTGTTAAGCAGCCAACCTGTCTTAAACAGCCAATTTACTCTGTCCCATAGGCTGGCCTCTTATCGCAAGTTTGACTGTACTGGGAAATGGTCTATCGACTATATAGACCGGTATGATGTTATTCTACTTGAGAGTTGGAGATTTTTAATTGATCATCAAGTAATCAGTTTTAATGTTCTATCGAAAACAGGCACTTTAGCAATGCAAATATCTGCGATGACCTCTTTGGCGAGACTTTCAAAAGAACACCTTAAGTTTGTGGTATCTTATAGAATTCATAACCTTCCAATGTATTCATGTATTACAAACAAAACATGCATACACTTTTAGAAAAAAAGGTGTTCTGTTAACAATATTAACTTAAAGACCTACGACACTCGTTCAAACGATAACACGACTGAATCTATATAATGAAAGCTTACAATTAAAGTAGAATACCCATAAACCACCATTTTGAAACTCATTCCTTCGTCAGATTACTTCGGTCGTTCGGTATACATCGGTCTCGGTCAGAACTATTCGCATTAAACCGAATAATTTTGGTTCCGACCAATGTTTACCGTGAGCGACCGAAGTTATCCTACGAAAAAATAAGTTTCAAAATGGGGGATTATGGGAATTCTACTTAAGTTCGTTGTCGTCACGCTGTGTTGTACTAATATATCAATTAGCAAGAGCCTTAACATGTCAAGTCTTACCTTCTCTCACCAGTGGATCACATCGCTTACCCCACAGTACCGACCGGTAGTGGACGGATATTTCATACCCAAGACCCCCGAGGAGATGATAGAAACCGGTCCCTTAAACGCCCAGGAGTTTATGACGGGGGCGACGAAAGACGAGGGCTTAATCGCAAGTACTGTTTCGTTTATATAATCTTTTTTTTAATTTTCAATAAATTATATCATTATGGTTTATGTTGGACGATTTTAGAACGTTAAGGAAATCGAAATTCTCCGGTACATTTTCCATATGCCAGATTTTACCGTAAGGTTGCGATTGCCTTGATGTGTGACAATTATCTTTATGTATACCTAAATGTCTTTTAGAATAACTATGTCGGAATTCTTGATATGAACAAATCAGTAAGAATGAAGCTCATCATTTATTTTAACATTACTAATGCATATCAAACAACGCCGTTCAAATAGTTCTACTCTTTTCGGGCCATATCTGTTTGTCTCAATTTTGAAATGATGAGATGAAAGTCGAAATATTGAAATATACAGTCTCCATCTAAATGGTATTATATCGAGATGGTAACCTTTACCAATTTGTTTGCCGTTAAACAGTACAGAAGAAGACATTGATCTTATTTGTCTTTTGTCCTATCATCTGTTGTATGCAGTTCATTATAACCCTTAGAATGCTGGGTAATCTTCTAAAAAATAGAATCTTGTGTCGTCTGCCTTCTTAAACCTTATATATCTGCTTAGAATTGACGAGGAAAGATACTCAGAGCAGCAATCACGTTAGGTCACAGGTCAGCCGCAAACTTAGTTGGCGGCTGGCCTGGATCTAACTTGTTTGAAAAGGTATGGAGTCAGTTCCTACACCCTAAAGGGTAAAGAACGACCCGTGACAAAATTCCCACATGACCAAATGGATTAATTGCGATTAAAGGGCGGGACTAAACGTCGGCGGCATTGCCTGAATAAAGACTTTCATTGCGTTCGATCACTTCAACTTTTATTTGACTAAGAGCAATAGACAATAGACAGTACAGTATACTATTCAAGACGTAAACTGTCCACTTATTGCATGTTATTAAAGCAAACGAACCATTATATGAAATTCAGTACATATAATATACTTTTAGCACATGTTTACCATCGTATTCACTTTTTGAACTATCAAATGACAAATTTGAAATGTAACTTAATTGTATATATTTAGCCTTATATAAACAGTTTCTGCATACAATGCAACCCATCCTCTATTGCATAAATACAATTGCAAATAATACAACGCCGCTTAAATCTTTCCACCCTATTCGCGCCATATCGAATATGAATTTCGAAATTTTGAAATGAAGTCTCCATTTATAGGGCAATATATTGAGATGGTAATCTATTTTGAATGTACTCCTCATATGTTTATACGTAAAAAGCACAGTAGAAGCTTAAACATGTACTTATTGTCCTTTTATGTGTCGTCTGCAGCCACTTTCAATTTGGACCCTATAACACAATTCCCACATGACCAAATGGATTAATTGCGATTAAAGGGCGGGAGTGCGTCGGCGGCACTGCCTGGATATAGACTTTTATTCCGCTGGATCACTTCAACTTTTATTTAACTAAAAGCATGCGTGGGTTGAACAGCAAGCTCGTTGATTAGAAAGATGAAATCCGTCACTCCATCACAAAAGATATCCGCGCTAGACGTTTTAAACAAACGCGCAAATTGACAATTGCTGTGCGATCAAATGAATTTATTTGGTGTGAACTAACTGCAATGTGCACTAAAAGTCGGAACCGGTTCGATTTAAAGAATTAGGCTTGTCAATTAATTGTTGAGTCATTTCCTCTTTTATTGCGTTATTTCCACTTCGCCATTTTGTATCGCAAATTGATTGGGAAACACGCAAATTTCGATTCTCATATAAAGAAGGGATGACCTTTAAAGTAACAGAGATCGAATGTCGATTGGACGGTTAAAACAAAAGATTCACCAGATAACGTCATACTCGTGGGTGAAATCGCCATTTGACTTGATTAATCCACGTAAAATGTTTTAATCTCTGTAGTACATGGCCATTATGAAATATCTTAATTAAAGAACAAACAGAGCAAATGCCGTTATAAAATCAAGTTGTATATCATTAGACTGTTGAATGGATTGAAAGGTTTAATTGACAAACATTGTATTGACATTTCAATTTCAATGCAAATATTGATAATAAAGGGGGCGGTCCTCAAAGTAATATTGCATAGTGTTACATCATTGGAATTGTTTGCCCTAGACGCTTCCAATGATGGTTCACATTGCATTATTGTACTTTCATTTAAGATACTGACCATGTTTATCAGTTTCCCTTTCCGCAAAAAAGTTTCCTTAAGTCGTATGGTAAAACGGTACCCTGTTGTTTAAGGATTGAGAAAGAATTGTGGCTGCAGGATAAGAAAATCCAAATAAGCAATTTTGTCTTGCTGACTGAAACCCAATACCATATACGAACTATGAAAAGTTGTGTTACCTTTTGCATTTATCATTTGCTTTCAATTTGGACCGTTCTTTAATTCTCAAAAGGAAGCATCATAAACGCAGCTATTTAAATTTGATTGGCAATGGATGAACTGAAACTCTATTGTGATTCTATACAATATATATATACTAAGTGTTTTTCATAGGAAAGATTTGTTGCAATACAAAAATGTTAGTGAATTTTTTTTTCAACTGAAATTTGTTTACGATTGAAGAGGTGCACCAACGGTTACAACGCAATTAGAAAGTGGTACGTAGAGGAAAACGAATCCAATAAGTAGTGGTTTCTGCCTTGCGACCTTTCATTTCTACGCATTCGGCTTGAGTACTGGTTATTTATGTAACAAGCAGAATTGAAAGTGATTAATCTCAGTTGTAAGAACTTCTTTCACTATCCATGCAAAATAGATAATCTAAGCTAAACTTAGATAAGAAGGAAATTGTTAACCCGGAATAGCATGTTTCGCCTCGGTCGTATTTTGCCGATTTAGAAAATTCACAGGCACCATATACAGTGAAGCCTCGTTTATCCGAACCCCGATTATCCGACTGTCTCGCAATCCGAACGAAATTGTAAGGGAACGGAATTATTTGACCAGTTTGTTGCAGACTTTTGAAAACATTGTTGGAAAAGGAGAAATTGCTCTCGACGAGCAATTTCTCCTTTTCCCACAATGTTTTCTGCCATATCAGAAGATAATTTTGGGACGGTCGACAATTTGGCGTTTGCTAAAGTGTTATAAGTATACACGTGCATACAGACCGTTTATGTCTTAATGTGTATAAGAACATGCGCAACTTCATCAGTCCGGATGAATCGGTAATCCGGACATTTTGTTGGGACCGGACGTGTTCGGATTAACGAGAAATCACTGTATGTGCTTCTGTAACTCAATGCGTAACCTTCAGCCCACAGAGATAGAACAGTAGGGTGTACAGATGTTTTTCGACATGAGACAAATGTCATGTACGTACAATTACGTATAACATCGCCCTGGAACAGTTTGCAGTGTTTGCACCGTCTGCCTTTAGCACACATTGACGTTTCGTTTCGGTTTTGTCTGTATCAGTATACATTATCTCATCTTTCCGTTTTGACTATGCCAGTTCGCATGTGCTTGTCATTCCTATTTTGATAATACATGTACTATATATGTACTAGTATGCATTGGCGCATCCTTTCTGAATTGTTAACTATTGACTGTCTCGTTTCAGCAGTACATCTGATCAAGCTATTCGGTGTTGGAAAAACAGGCCTCCGTAAACTGCTGTCCTTGATGAGCTGTTTCAGGGGAGACCTTCCGGAAATTCCCGGAATCGTAGGTAAATGACCGTCCAACTTGTCCTTTGTTACCATGGAGACAGTTATTGTTTATTGCATACATATAAAATCACGAGTATGATACAACTTTGCGGTCTCTTAACCTTTTCCCAAACAATAAATTTTTGACTGTCCCAAATTGAAAGAGTTTGCAGACGGAATTTGAAAATGTAATGAAATTGGAAAATAACCTTCTGAAAGGACAGAAAACATTGTAGGAAAAGAAAAGATTGCTCGTCACGAGCAATTTCTCCTTTTCCCACAATGATATCTAAAGTCATATGCAACAAAGCGGTCAAATGTCGTTATTGTTGGAAAAGGGTTAAATCATTAATCTTTCTCAACTCTAAATGGTGCTACTACTTGTATTAAGCATAAAGGGGTGATTTGGCTGGAAAATACACACTATGTTCTTTTGTGAAATACATGTATTAAAGTAGAATCCCATAATCCGCCATTTTGAAACATTTTCTATCGCCGGCTTAATTCGGTCGTTCTCGGTATACATCGATCTGAGCCGAGGCTATTCGTTTTAAACCGAATGGTCACCGCCTCGACCGGTGCATGTCGATAAAGACAAAAGTAATCCGACGAAAGAAAGTGTTTCAAAATCGCGGATAAGGCGTATTCTGCTATAACTCATGTTCCATATTTCTGTTTTCAGACGCTGTTTTAGACCAATACATAGAGCAGCTGGAGCTGGGTCAATCGGACATAACGGACAGACAAATCCAATCTACATTCTCAAAGGTAAGGAGAACTTTGCTTTAATAGGAGTTTTATGACGTTTTCAGCGGCGTTTCCGTCATACTTTAGGGTCAGCTCTCCATTACCTTATCCTTGTATTTAAACATATGATCAGTCGATGTATTATCAATAGAAACACAGAGTTATTGGTAATGTTGAATCAACCCTTTCCCAAGCAATAACGACATTTGACCACTTTGTTGCAGAGGACTTTAGAAAACATTGTGGGAAAAGGAGAAATGGCTCGTGACGAGCAATTTTTCCTTTTTCCAACAAGGTTTTCTGACCTATCTGAAGAATAATTTTCAATTCCATCACATTTTGAAATGTCGTTGGCAAACTCTTTCAATTTCGGACAATCGGAAATTTGTTGTTTGGGAAAGGGATAAATGCTAAGTAACTTGGAAACGATAGTAATTGTGAACGAGAATTGAGGCTCTTGAATCTCAGAAAAGTTTACCCTATGCTTAAGAACCAAAGATAACAAAACCGTTTGTTTCTGCATTGTCGTTTGTCGGATGCTGTCGGATGGGTGAAATACACAGCCAAGGAGATTGCCGCACAAAAACTATGCAGAACAGTGTTGAATGAATTAATTATTAAAAATGATATGTTTAAGATACTGCAAAACACCATAATATCATGACAATTTAACACCTGTACTATCAATTCGCGATTTTTCAAAAAGCTATTTTTCACGAATCTTGTACCAAACAATTTGACTTCATTGTTAACTTTCGATTTATGGCTAAAACAGCGATGAACGCTCGGATAAAGTAGTGACGGGAACCTGCTTTTGAAAAGTCACGGGCAACTTATGTCATTTATCCAACAACAACGCACATATTCAAAACATGGAGATTTCTCCGAATAAATTGGTCCCCGACGTTTTGCGGAATTCATCCGCCAATTCTCGGCTGAGGTTGTTTTATTGGTGATTGCTTACAAATCTTATTGTTACTGTTTTAACCCTTTCCCCAAACAATAACGACATTTGACCACTTTGTTGCAGACGACTTTAGAAAACATTGAGGGAAAAGGAGAAATTGCTCGTGAAGAGCCATTATCCTTTTCCCACAATGTTTTCTGACCTATCAGAAGATTATTTTCCAATTTCATCACATTTTGAAATGTCGTCTGCAAACTCTTCCAATTTGGGACAGGTGAAAATGTGTTGTTTGGGAAAGGGTTAATAAGGTTCAATGCGTTTTACATATCTACGACTGACCTTTAAGGATTAATCAATATTTAATACTATCAAACGTTTTCAGTAAAGGTCACCCCACTTGGTGGCATAAAACTTCCAGGAACTTCTCCCGCTTTTACTTTTCCATTTCCAGTTTCACTTTCCGGTCATGCAGATAACTCTTTTTTTTCTTTGAAACAAAAATCATTGCAAAGTTTCACCACGTAAACTCTATTAGTAACGACCCCCCGAATCCAATTAAAGAAAACCAAGTCGTTCCGCTTAAAACAAGAATTACAGTAAACATGTTGGTATTTCCTTGTCCCAGTTTACAAGTTCACATTTACTCGGGTATAATCGCTGGCTTGATTTCTAAAATCTAAAATCAACTTACATTTCCAAGACGCTTTACTAATCACCCAAATATGTTTAAATTCACACAGTTACCCAAAAACGATAAAAATCACTTCCCATCCGACTAGGTGTCTTCAATGTGCATTCAAGTTGAGAAGAAGTGTCTTTTCTATAGAACAATAGACCACTCCAGAATCGCTAATCAAATTCAATCCACTCTCACCAAATTCGTTTTAACCCCCATTTCCCCTCTCTTTGTGGTTATTTGTTTGTGTAATTACTAGGAATATATGTATATTGTTTATATCGACTCTCATATCAATCACATGTATTCACAATGAGCATGTGTCCATAATGCCTATAAAGAATGTGTTATCTTATGTTATTTTTTGTATTATAGTTGTCTATGTGGCTCTTTTTATTTTATGAACTAATCATCCTTTCTGATTACAATACTATAGGAGTCGGGTTAATGACACGCGATTGGTATTAATTATACGAATATTACATTATGCGACTGAGTAGTATAAGATAAAGTAAACTGGTCCCCTGCTGTCTACAATCTCCACTATGTACCACAGGATAGACAACGGGCAGCCTACAATTTCTGAGCGATTTGATTGGTCATAATGCAACGGTCCAAAATACGACAACAACAACAAGAAAAACAAGATTTTTCCCCTGAATTCTTGTTTTGCGATTTTTAAAGCAGATAGTTCTTTATCAGACTTTAATTATCCTCTGATTTGTATGAAATGTTTGTCAAAATTCCAAATTAAAAACATTTTGAACGATATTTCCGTGAATGAAACTTCATGTCACGGCTAACCGTTCGTTTGAACCGGCAAACGTTCGTCTCTAAGGACAGTATGCTGTTTTCCTTCCCTCCGTTACCAGCCACTTTTCTGCCTGTTAGATTTGTACCGTGCCGGTTTTTACATTCGATAGATGAGATACCGGTTCCCAGTTTAAACATAAAGACGACATTCCCTTGAAATCGATTGTTTTATGCGCATTGCATATAATCATCGGGCTATATACTTGAAACAAAGGTATAAACTAAAGCGGTTAATTGTTTGTTTAACCCATTACCTAACAATAACGACATTTGACCACTGTGTTGAAGACGACTTTGGAAAACACTCTTGAAAAAGGAGAAATTGCTCATGATGAGCAATTTCTCCTTTTCCCACAATGTTTTGTACTTTATCAGAATATCACTTTCCAACGTCATCACATTTTGAAATGTCGTCTGCAAACTCTTTCAATTTGAGACGGTCGAAAATTTGGCGTTTGGTAACGGGTTATCAACATTTTCGATTATGGGACTAATGCGTAAGTCCAAGTGTATTGTGCGGTAATGCTAAAGAAAACTCTTGCGTTTGTGTTACTTAACCTATATCATTAGACGCAAATAAGTAGTCTCATCTCTTTGGATATATCGCTAACTCTTTCAGACACTAAAACGTAGTTCTTTTCATTTTATATCACTTAAACTTGTGGCCCATTAGGTGAAAATAGAAACAGAAAGAAAGTGAGAGGGACTTGTCGAAGGATAACTAGTCCATCATCGCTGTCTAACGAAAAAAGGCATACGGCCCAAATTCGTGTGGTTTCAAATCTTGGAGACGACATTTGGACTTCATGAGGCATAGTTTCAAGCAACCGATGGTTCCACCAAGCCAGACCAGCCTTTAAAAGCATACTAGCGCTCAGAAAACTGTAAAACTGGAAAAAAAATAAGTTATAAATTATGATAGAAAATGGTGAAACCTAGGGGAAAATCACAGGATTATGGCAATATACCGCCTGCATGATTTAATATCTATTCTTTAAAGTGCTATTTTCATAAATTTGGTGGTGCCCACCAACTTAACTTCATTGTTAACATTCAAGTAACGTCATAAATAGCAAGAATTGGCTCGTTTTAACGAGTTGTGATCGCTGGTTAGAAAATCACGTGACACACATACAAATATTGTTATTATTCCAATACCAACAACATGAACATTCAAAATGGAGGATGTCTCGGGTTTCATTGGTTCCAAACGTATCTCGGCTGACCTTGTTTAATCGCTAATTGTCAACAAACCTTGTCGTATTCACTCTTTTAAAAGTATCATGTTGACATGTAACAATATCAGTTCCCCTGTAAAAGGGAATTTAAAGTACTTTTAAGCTTTATGTCAATTATTCTAGAACCTTCACAATTTTAGTGTAAATGAGTGCAAGTATGGCTTTACGGGCGGTCATATCATAAGTCTTCCTCTATCAATATAAACCGGACACCGCAACATAATTAATATAATGTCGACACGATGCCATTCCCATAGAAAAGAAAAATAGAAAAGGTATTTATCCCTAAATGAAACAGATCTGGTTGTTGAGATTTGCAGAGATGATGTTATTAACCATTTCCCAAACAATAACGACATTTGACCACTTTGTTGCAAACGACCGTAGAAAACATTGTGGGAAAAGGAGAAATTGCTCGTAACGAACCATTTCTCCTTTTCTCACAATGTTTCCTGCCCTATCAGAAGATTATTTTCCAATTTCTTCCCATTTTGAAATGTCGTCTGCAAACTCTTTCAATTTGGGACAGTCGAAGATTTGTTGTTTGGGAAAGGGTTATCAGCACTATCCATAGGAATACGACGAACATTGTTATGTGGTTTATTGTGGTGATCATTGTTTTGTTTGTAATACGGCGGCACTCCCTTAGTCCAATCCAGTTTCACCCTGCAAATACCAGAAACTGACCTTTATCATCGCCTTACGGAAATACAATTGGACATTTAACTTGTTACGTAATTTAAGTTTCGTAATTTGCAAAAAAAAAAGAGAAAAATACTTTTTCTTTTATCATTGATCGACCACCTAGTACTTGCCATTTTGTCCGGAAATTGGCATCTAGACAAGCCGAAGAGATGATAGAACCCCATAAACAAATTTCAAGTTTCCAGGTAATAATGGAATTTGTGCCTCTTTGTATCAAAAACAGTTTACTTATTTAGCACATTTGGTTACAATTTATTTGAAACTCGGGGGGGTCCCCAACTTCCGCTTTTGAGTCTGGCATCACGAATAAACTGGTTAAGGTAGAAAACCCGTAACCCGCCATTTTGAAACATTTTAGTCCAGTCATCCTATGAAAAAAATGGACTCAACCGTCAATTCATTGCAACAGAAACGAAATCTCTTTTGACGTTATCATGAATGTATAAGAGATGACAGAAAAAAAGTCCTCCAAAATCCCTTCAGGGGAAATTGGTTTAAAAACTCGTTTTATTATTGCTACTTTCAGGCCTTATGGAAAAAATCGCATATTTGTATTTATCTACCAAAATGGAACGAAACCCCAACAATTCACACAAAAATGATGTTTTCATAAGCGGTATACTCTATCTACATGTTTTTATATAAGTCACATCAGTTTGCCTTCTAGAATTGATTTATTCCTATAAATATTGTAAATTGAAAGGGATCAACTTACCCCACCCACCCATTAAAACTAAATGATTTTTTTTTTCATGTCAATGCATTCCTATACGCTAAAATTCGATATTATCTGGCAGAGCTTATTCTCTAAAATTTAAATCAAAGACAAAACACACCTTTTTGTATTAGATGACTTATATATAAAGACAATCACTTAAATAAGGTACCGAAATCCATATATGTCTATATAAGAAAAACGAAATATATGACACAAGCAATACAATAGTGTTGCATTTGCTTTGTGAACCTGCGCTTATATTTTATTTATCGAGGAGATTTGTCAGCTAGTTTCAATAACACAGAAGACCCATATTGTGATGGCGGGAAACTACACAGCTCTTTCTTAAATATATCTCCTTCATTGTCATGCAATATATCAACCGGAGCTGTTAAACGCAAATGTGGACCAGTTTGAGCTGCTTCTCCAATTTCTCTTAACGTTAATTGAGAGTTTGGGGTTACGGAATGGCTTTAACCTATAAAACTGTATTCTGAATCGTATTTATAAACCATGTTGTTAATATTCAATTGGCCTTCTTACTTTGCATAGTCGACGATTACACAATATATACTCGTCGACCTGACACAATGTTATCAAGTGTACAGTCCGCAACGTGGATGTCTATGTTTAGGTTGTCCGTATGATCTTTTTCCACCCTCGAATGACTGGTTTCTACATGCTGATAACTTGTACATTTCTGCATTGCATTATTGTAGTATGCACATACAGGAATTGACGAGTGATGCAACAGAAACGAAATCTCTTTTGACGTTATCATGAATGTATAAGAGATGACAGAAAAAAAGTCCTCCAAAATCCCTTCAGGGGAAATTGGTTTAAATCTCGTTTTAGTATTGCTACTTTCAGGCCTTATGGAAAAAATCGCATATTTGTATTTATCTACCAAAATGGAACGAAACCCCAACAATTCACACAAAAATGATGTTTTCATAAGCGGTATACTCTATCTACATGTTTTTATATAAGTCACATCAGTTTGCCTTCTAGAATTGATTTATTCCTATAAATATTGTAAATTGAAAGGGATCAACTTACCCCACCCACCCATTAAAACTAAATGATTTTTTTTTTCATGTCAATGCATTCCTATACGCTAAAATTCGATATTATCTGGCAGAGCTTATTCTCTAAAATTTAAATCAAAGACAAAACACACCTTTTTGTATTAGATGACTTATATATAAAGACAATCACTTAAATAAGGTACCGAAATCCATATATGTCTATATAAGAAAAACGAAATATATGACACAAGCAATACAATAGTGTTGCATTTGCTTTGTGAACCTGCGCTTATATTTTATTTATCGAGGAGATTTGTCAGCTAGTTTCAATAACACAGAAGACCCATATTGTGATGGCGGGAAACTACACAGCTCTTTCTTAAATATATCTCCTTCATTGTCATGCAATATATCAACCGGAGCTGTTAAACGCAAATGTGGACCAGTTTGAGCTGCTTCTCCAATTTCTCTTAACGTTAATTGAGAGTTTGGGGTTACGGAATGGCTTTTACCTATAAAACTGTATTCTGAATCGTATTTATAAACCATGTTGTTAATATTCAATTGGCCTTCTTACTTTGCATAGTCGACGATTACACAATATATACTCGTCGACCTGACACAATGTTATCAAGTGTACAGTCCGCAACGTGGATGTCTATGTTTAGGTTGTCCGTATGATCTTTTTCCACCCTCGAATGACTGGTTTCTACATGCTGATAACTTGTACATTTCTGCATTGCATTATTGTAGTATGCACATACAGGAATTGACGAAAACCATTGGTTTCTCTGTGATTCTTTCAAACCATTACCACATTTTATTTATCCAATTTTCTTAGAACTTCCAATAAGGACCTGTTCAAAAACTTGATCTGTAGAAACTATTGCCGATGCGAGATCGCTTTGACAAACTATATGGTTTCCTTCATATAAGTGAAGAAATCTGGACCCTGTAGGTAATGTTTGGCTTTAGTTTGAAGATAACATAGGAAGATAACAGAGCTCTAGAGTGGGGTTACATTTCTCTGATGGCTTGAATTTAGTTCTCAGCAATACAATCATTTGGCTTTGATAAACGTGTGTAGTAGGTCAGCCATTGTTTATATATGAAACACAACTTGGAAATGCGATTTGACAAACAAAAGGCTTCTTTTCAAGTTTGTCCTACATCTTTTGAAAACTACTTCACCAAAAACTTCTTCAATTGGTTTTTCTTCTTGCATAAGGATTTCATAAATGTTAACTAACGTTTTATCATTTCATTGGGTTCAACCTCGCTAAAGGTTTCAGTATTTGTCTTTGGTTTGGAAGTCCAGGTCATGCTTTCAACTTCATGTATTGTGACTTCCTCTCAAAGAATTGCAGTATTAAAAGAGATTCCCATAAGTATTACATTTAAAAAAAAAATCAGTAGGAAATGGCCTCAAGTTGCTCTGGAAATAACCGTGTCATTGAACATGTGAATCACCACATTTTGAGAAACTCTGATAGTCTTGTTCTTCCATTTATTGTCCAATACAACGGAAGAAGCTCAAAATGGTATGGAATCCACAATGTTAATGTGACCTTCTTGCACTCTTGATGGTACTATCCATTTTTACCTGCAAATGGAAAATAGATAAAAGGCATGTATCATCACTTGTGCGTTGATTTTGTCTGCAGCATTTTTAATATAGGTATTATTCAGTTAACATCACTGCAAATGAAAATATTAAATTAAACACAACCAGACTTGCTTTATCTTACGTTTGTTTGAAGGTTTTACTTTAGAGTAATTCACCTTAATTTTCATAGTTCATACAACATATGTATTAATGATGAATGATAATTAAAAACGGTATAAGAAGAAAAAATGTGACTATAATGATATCTTTATCATACAATATGTTATAGTAATAAATACACCTTCAGAGTAAATTACAATCGCCACCAGATGATATTTGCCGACGATTTTTATCTTCACTCTTCATTTTTAACCTTCAATTCGATCTATTTTGCCAAATATTAAGAAACTAAGCAAATGTAAAAATCAATTCATTAAATCATAAATAGATTTATTTCATTATTTGCAAAAAATACTTTAAGAATTAAATAATTTTAACATATGAACATGATCGATCTAATTGAGCGAGTAAGAGAAACCTGTGTTTTCGTCAAATCATTATCTACAATGGCACTAATGGGCCACCGTAGTTTAAAAAAAAGAACAGCTATTCCGAGGTAAATATTTTATATTTATTTTATATATTTGTCATTGTAAGGTGCATTTTTGTCATTTTATTCATGTTTAAAGATATATTTGAGTGTGAATGGTCATAAAATCGATGTTTTGGGCGAAATTAAACAAAACAAACACTCTTTGAATTATCCACTAAAACTCATTACAAAGCATTCTGCAGGCTATTTAAAAAATAATATTTCATCTAAAATGTTATCATGAACATATAATCATGTTTTTTTATAAGATAAGGGTATATATAAATGATGATAAGCTCAACTTACCCTTTCATGTGACTTTCAACAGCAAGTTGACCTCGAAATTTACCGATGACAGTTCACGCTATGTACCTTTCTATGGTGGTACCTTCGAACCATGCAAAAACTCGCACTTTTCAAAAAGTTTAAATGCATTTTTCAGTATTTTCCCCTGGTGGGATTTCTGAGGACTTTTTATATGTTATAAAGGAAGTGTGCAGCTATAATAAAATCACAAATTTGTTTCTGTTGCAATTAGTTGTGGGTTGACTTACAGATTGACTGGACTATTTTCATTTAGTCAGGTTACTTCGTTCGTTTTCGGTAAACATCGGTCGGGGCCGGAACTATTCGGTGTAAACCGAATAGTTCCGGTCCAGACCGATGTATACCGAGAACGATCATAGTAATCCGATAAACAATAGACATTCAAAATGGCGTATTATAGATATTATACCTTGCGTTCTGTCTCTATGTCAAGACCAAACAAGACCTAATACATTAAAAAAAAACATCAAAGGCAACGCGTATACTATAACAAGGATAAGAATCTTAGACAATTTTCGCGGAGTTAGTAGAAATACAACCCAAACGAAACAAGCCCTTGGGCCTAATGATATGTCGTCTGCGTGTTCTTTTGACGTGGAAGATGTAATTTTTAAAATCAAAGATACCCTAAGAAGAGGAAATTATTAAATGGAGTAGAAAGAAGGAATATATCAGAGATAAAAAAAGAACGAAATCAAAGGCAAAAAAATGAAACAAAGAGAAACACTTTGATGTGTTTTGTTTAGAAAATCCATGAGGCGACACTATTAACCTTTTCCCAATCAAAAACTATATTTGACGACTTTGTTGCAGACGACTTTAGAAAACCTTGAGGGAAAAGGAGGAATTGCTCGTGACGAGCAATTTCTCCTTTACCCACAATGTCTTCCGTCCTATCAGAAGATTATTTTCCAATTTCATCACATTTTGAAATGTCGTTTGCAAACTCTTTCAATTTGGGACAGTCGAAAATGTATTGTTTGGGAAATGGTTAACACGACGCACGGTCGTTCATTCCTCAAACACTCCTATACTGTTGATAGTAACAAAGACGGTGCTGTTGTATACAAAGAATGGTGACATGCAGGGACAGCCGGTCCATAATGACGAGGTTACAATTCTAACAATACAATATTATTTCGCATTATATCGCATGTTACAAATATACATTATTTATAGTAAAACATTACATTTCAACAAAAAGACATGTCATATTTTTTTCAGAAGATCAATTCAAATTCATGTAAGACTAAACGATTCCCAATTAATTTCTTAACAAGTTGGTATTATATATAAATCTAACAACATTTACGAGACATTTCATTATCTTACGTTCCCTATATGCTATAGAATAAAGCTGATTCGGTAGGAAACGGAATACCATGCCAAAGATCAGACGAAGTGGATTTTTTCAGCAGACGATGCTTCTTTCAACCAAATCGAAAGTCTGCGGCGAAAGCGTTGTCCTAGTAACAATTCCCTCTGGGAAGATCATCATAGGCAAAATTGCTAACAACATTATAAACACAATTATTCGAAATTATCCCCATTTCATCTACAACGTCTAGGTATCAGGGATATTTCCCCGGGTTGTAAACACGAAGAGTGATGGTAAACGTGCGTAAATGTAAATACGCTAGCGTAATCAATTGCTTCGGGTAAACTGGTACGGAATGTAAATACCTATACCTAACCTTAAAGCCAGATTGTCGCCAAAAAAGAAAAATCTTTAAAAACTGGGAATAGATGGTTGGTGTCGTGAATCGGAAATGTTATCGGGTAAGACGAAGGAATATTATCCGGTTGCCTTTATGTATTCTTTTAAAAAAAACAAAATGAGAATAAAACACAAGAAAATAGGAAATAAAAACTAAGAAGAGAGTAATGTTAACATGACGCCATATGTGATGGTGTTCCTATGACGTCATGATTTGTCACGTGCATGTGTTATTTGGTTAGTGCCGGATATCACAAATGTTATACGGCACCCTGTTATCTGTCCCAAAAGGGCACTAGTGACAGGATAAAATTAGTTATAAACTATGAAACAATATGACTAATCATGGCAAAGTACTATATTGTCATTACAATATGCACTATGTTTGTTGAACGTTTCGCTGATACTTGAAAGGAAAAAAAACCGGACTCTAACAAATTTGTTGGATACGGACACTGACTGACACAAACATTTAGGAACAAACAATATTCTTATCCTTTTCTTATTTAGATCGTAGCGTAAATAAACCAAAAATTCATGAACAAGAGCAGTGAATTGAATATGTTATTGTCAAATCAAAAGATTGGTTTTGCTTCATGTCAACATTTGCCTATTTGATGCGACGAAGCGTGTAACGTTAGATTTATCATAGTTGTTATGACATATTGAACTATCACGATCTCGTGTGTTACCAACATTATATCAAAAACCGTCGGTATGGAATTATCTCGGACCGTCATGTCTCGTTTTGAGTTCCTCACAGTCGAGCTATTCATAACACGATTTTAGAGGCATCGACTCTTTATCAATCTCTTTCATATGTAACGATTGCGGAAGGTCTATGCAAATTTGGGAACCTAATGCAATGTAATTGAGAACATGTAGGTAAAAAGATAACACAACTGATCAGTGGACGACAGTCTTTTTCACTGATCGAATGCAATTGTATCTAAAAGTGTTTAAATCACTCAGTCGTTACACACATACCAAACAACAACGATAATAAATTGGTGTTGGTTTGAAATACGGGCTATTTTCAACATTTTGTCAGTGAAGTTGTAATAGTCCGTTCACCTGTCTACGCAACTTGTGTTTTATTTTGTATATAGTTGCATAGTGTTTAACGGAGAACCAACAGATTGTCAATAATATAAAGACTTTCTTGGACCAACCAGTCCTAGACTAGGGCTCAAAAGTGTCTCCCACGAAACAAGAGGTGTCGGTGGGACTCGAACCGGGAACCCCACAATTCTACGTTCGCCACCTTAACCACTTAGCCACGCAGGACCTCTTTGTATTTTCTAACAGCACAAAACTCCCCTACCACAAGCGCCTATGACCGTCGCTCCATGCCTTGCAATATGAACACATCGGGTTTATCCAATGAAAACACCTCTGAATTAATAGGGATGACGCCATATTGGTTCCCGCGGAATGACGTCACTTCACGTTCGTTTTCAAAAATAGATCTTAAATACATGTATGAAATCTAAAAATTCGTTTAATTTGATTAAGGAAACAACTATATACGTCACAACTTATTATTTCGATATTTCGTATGAGTAACCGATAAAAATGATTTAAAAGGATGTCCAACACTTCTATACACATTTAACTACTTAACGTGCACGCTTAGAAAATGTGTTATAGGCCGGGGCGATTTACCCGAAAATTTGTAACCCTACACTTAAATCCGAGGTGTTTTTCTCAGCTCACGGACCCGAGTAGTTCCGATTGATGCGTATACTCCGCATTAGAATAGGTCTAAAACTAAGACGTGTTACCTCAACAAGGATATGTACAAAAGGTAGAGATTAACCTGACAAGCTGGCTCCCCTGGGTTCCGGGAGCGTAATTGGTGCAGAACTGTTAGCCTCGTTCACGCATGTCAGGCGGGAATTAATGACCCATGACGAGCATGCGCGATGCTCACTATCAGACACTCGGCGGCTAGACAATAAGATGGTTCAACGCAGCCTCGATGTCTTGCGTTCAATAAGGAAAAACGTTCGCGGCGAATAGTTTGTCTTCATTAAAATGAAGATATCATTCAGTATAATGAAGGAGCAGAACAGAACACATCGTTTATAATTCCCATATATAAAATAAGAAAGTATAGTAATATTTAACATAACTTCCATTACTTGAAGCATGGTGAGTTTGAATGTGAAATTGTAAGAGAGACAGAGACAATGTCAGAGTGGAGAAACGACTTATCGGTTTCAAGGCAAACACTTAAATTGGTCTATGAGAATACGTGGCTGTACAGTAAGCACTAGACAAGGGTGATTATTCCGTCAACGGTGCTTGCTCACTGAAGAAAAAAAAATGAAATTCAAAATTAAGTGTCTTTGAACGAATACAGTTTTTGTAGCGTTCTTTGATATACAATTAACAGTAGCTTTTGAAAACGTAATTTATTCTTCAGGAAGCGTCAATTTATCTAAGTATGCACGTTTTTTGTATGCCGTACATCTTAAAAGCGATTTGGGGGCGGGGGGGGGGGGGATCTAAAATCTAATATTAGAAAATAAAAACGAGCTAATTTTGCTCCAAATATCGCTTTTTCGGTATCATATAACAGTACAGAAGATTTGGTGCAGTTTTCAATAAATCAAATTTAAACCGCCAAATTGCCTTACATATGTGAACACGTTTCTTTAAACAATTAGTAGATTAAGACATATACGTTTAACAATTTTGTAAGATATTCCTGCGTGACCAAATGTTTAAAGTGGTGGACTTAAAACTCCGGGGTCACGGGTTCGAGTCCCATCGACCCCTCTTGTTTCGTGGGGGTATCCTTGGGTAAGTCATTTCAGAACTTGGCGCCTGGCCTGGATCAAACCTGTTTAAAAAAGCATGAAGCCTGTTCCAGCACTATAAGGGTTAATACTTGCAGGGTTGTACGTAATAAAGGCGTTTATTTTGCAGGTTGTTGGAGACTATTTCATCACCGCTCCCACACACCTCATGGCTGACAAGCTGGCCAGGAGGAACGTTTCGGTCTACCTCTATACGTACGAATATAAGTCGCTACTAGAACAGTGGGAAGGTAAGGCTGGTTCATCTAGGGTTCTTGATATGTTGCTAAATAACCGGCTTTTTTAATGAATCATTTGGTCATTTGCATGAATAATCAATAAGGTCTCTTTAAATGTTTATGCCAAAAAATGAAATTATTCGATTCAATGATATTGTCCATACTATTGTACGATGCTGAAGTTTGGGGTTCCATAAGCCAACTGATTGTGAGCGTATACAATTGAAATGTTTGATAATTGTATTTATTCATAGAAAATAGATTAAACACTAGAAATGTCTTGTCTTTTGTGCTCAATTGACATTTAGTAGGAACACTGCTTTTATGCGGGCGGGGTAAACGAAGTATTCATGCGTTGCTTGCGTGAATTTAGATTAAAACAGCTATCAAATTGCGATGTAACTAATTAGACCAAATTCGCTTGATAAGCAGAATTTAATAAGGAATAATACCCTCGAGATCATTCAAGTCATAAGACGACATTTAAGAGTACACAATGACGTATGCATATGCAACTTTTTATTATAATAGAAAATTAGCTCATTAAAAGAGGAAGTTTGTCCACCCTTTATGGCCAACTAAACTTGTTTTTCCATTGGAAAATGAATTAATTAATTGAAATGTAAATCATGAAAGTATCTAAAATTTCAAAGGCATTTACCATGCCACTTTTACAAATTTGTTTATATATACCTTCCATTATTTCAAGCAAACTTATTTCTAAATCACTCATATATAGATTCATTATCTCATATACAGTAGAATATCTATACCTCAAAGGGACCATTTGGAAGTGTTCGACACATAGGGAGTTCGACATATAGATGTTCGGAATAAAGATAAACAGTAATTAAGAATAAATATTTCGGCAACCCGTATTCACTAAGACGCACAGAAGTTTACGACAATCAGAATTTCGAGGTACACTTATTCTGCTGTGTTCATATATTTCATGCAGACCCTTTCAAGACAACGATTCGTATTCCATTATTTTCATGCATATTTCTTTATAATTAAAGGTGTGATACACGGGGCGGAGATTTTCTACCTGTCCGGCTGTCCGTTCGAGGGTCACAAGAACTTCCGCTATAACGAAGTTGACAGGGAGATGTCTAAAATCATGTTACTCCTCTGGTCGAACTTCGTCAAACATGGGTAAGTACTGTTGTGGTAGGGATCTAGATATACAAGGTGCATTTTGATGTGTTATCGTATTACTCAGTCGATAGAGCCTTCGCATGGTTTGCGGAAGTCTCACGTTCGATCCCCAGTATGGCTGCTTGTTTTTCTCACCTTGGTTACACTGTGTCTATTTCTTTTGTACTTTTCTTTTTCTTTTTTTTATGATTTTATAATATAAGAAAGAGTAGTGAAATCACTTTTCCGAATATTCAGTTACTATTATTCGAATATATTCGAATATTCGATATCACAACTAGTTTAATCAGACGAATGTCTTACGTATCCGAATAATGGTACACTATTTCTACTTAAATATTAGGATTGTCGACGTCTTTAAATAGTTTACATATGGATATGATAACATTGTAATACAAACTATTGAATCATTTAGATTACTTTCATTTGTTATGAATAACTGGCTTTATCTCGTTTCTTTTTTGTCTTTTGGGTGTTTGGGCTCGGGTACATGTACCAAATAAGGAAGCTCCGACATATGCAAATTCTCTTGGACGGTAGGTCACTTACGGTTTAATGATTGTCAATATCATTTATAGACGTTTATTAGTCACAGACCACAAAGCCCTGAGTAAGCCCCTTTAAGAAGAGTATTTTTGAAATATTTGGTGATTCAAACACTGTACACATCTGCTTTCCCATTACAGGGCGCCCTCCCTCCACCCGAAACAGGACGTATACCTACCTCGCTACTTCCCCGACCGGAAACAATACAGCCAGATCTACTACGCTGACCGACCCGTCATTCGTACCAGGAACAACTTCAACCCAAAGATCATGTCTTTCTGGAACGAGCAGGTACCCCGGATGATCCAGCAACAGATACACCGGAAGAGTAGCCTGAACATGTGCAGCTTCAAATATTCGGAGGAGACAACCCCGAGACGCCATGTTGCCTACGGGGGATACAATCAAATCTGGATCCTCACCTCAGTCGTGATTTGTCTGTCAGTGCTCAGCCTCGTACTTACAATGGCCTACTATAAGACACGTCGAGAGATCACCAAGTTGAAGAGGCAGAGTAGCATATCGAGTGGGGAGCGAATGTTGCCGGAGCGAGTCTAGATTGTGGCGACTGTTGACGTATGTTACATCCGGTAAAAACGCGACCTATCAGAGACGAGCTTGAACATCGTGTAACGCGACGGATCGGATATCGAATGTACAAAGGAGCTCGGCGCATTTACGTCTGTATTCCTAATAATAGAAACACCGGAAGATGCCGAGAGCGTTCGGTTTCTTAGATGGTTCAAATTGGTTTCCCGCTTTCCTTCGAAAAAGTTGTACTTGGCGGGCTTATTCATTTATCGGTAGAGATCTTTACCCATTATATCCGTCCCCTTGATACAAGCAAGATCTTTATTGGTACTACGTAAGCCAACGAGAAACGCCGTTGCAAAACAGTTCGTATGTTAAAGGACACGAGGAATCCGGCTTTCTGTCTAGCAAGAATGGAATCCAGGGTACCAGTATCAGTATCTTCCCAAAGTTCCAATCTGTCGTCATCCTTTTATTGCTGGGCAGTTTTCTAAAAAATAAATTCTAAGTCGTCCGCTTTCCAAAACCTAAAATATCTGCTTAATTGGTTGAGGTAAAATCCTCAGAGTAGCAAACAGGTAAGATCACAGGCCAGCCGCCAATTTACTTGGCGGCTGGCCTGGATTTAACCTCTTTGCATGAGTATGAATTCGGTTCCAGCATTATATGGGTTAAAAAACATACATGTATGGAATAGGTTTGCGTAAAAAAACAATAACGCAAGCGCACCAGTTTGAAATCAAAAGGAAATTATACGGAATAGTGGACTTGTCGTAAACGGCATTTTTTTCAATTAGTTTAAATAAGAACTAAATTATAGGAGACGCACAATTAAACCATACACATATGACTATAGGAATTGACGTTTCTTTTGTGGAAATAATGACACAGAAGCTTTGAAAATTTGGCAAAGAACGCAAATACAGTCTCTGGAACCTCTAGTATACCGATTAACAGCTGTGGACCGTTCATGTCTGTCTTAGTTTTCAAATCGTCATTGTTTCTTAGGTCAACAGTTTGTGGTAAAATAATGGAATGGAAGTCTGGTTAGATGAATACCTTTTTTTTCGTTTGTGGGAACGCTCTTCCTGTGTTGTTTGGTACCGGGAACCAATACTCGTCCACATCCATCCAAGTGCACGATGAAAGCGTGTCATGATATTAGATGGTACTGTAATGGTTTGTTCATCTACAAGAACTCTGTCATTAGCATTTCAAGTGGAAAAGATAATCATTGTTATTCTAATCGTGGTGAGAAATTAGTTATTCCTTTTCAGTAACTCTCAAAATGAGTACTTCCTTTTGAATGTCAGTCACAATGACAAATCTATTTTCAGTGACGTTCGAAATTCCTATTCAGTAACACTCAAAATGAGTAATTACTTTTAAGTAACACTTGAAATGATAATGTCTTTTTCTATAACATACAAGACCAAGCATTTGCACGGAACAGACTCATTAATTCAATTGTTTTGTTTATTCGTCAAATCATCTTTCATTTACAAGGTTGTGATGTCATCTTGGTACATTCCAAAATGGTAACCATAATTCACGAAATGTGCACAGAATAAGCCTGTGTACTGTTACTGTATACAAGATAGTTATTTAATAGTGTTCTAAATGACGACTAAACTAAGGCTAAAACTCTTTGAAACTCTTCCCTTTGTCGGATTACTTCGGCCGTTGTCGGTATTGATACGTCTGGGCCGGAACTATTTGCAGTTCACCGAATAGTTCCGGACACGTCCGATGTTTGACGAGCACGACCGAAGTAATCCAACAAAGAGAAGAGTTTCAAAATGGCAGATTATGGGTATGCCTTATCACAATTCGATTGTTGATCTATAGCGTTTATTCGGAGTCTTAATTTTAGTCGTCCATATAAGTGAGCAAATGTTACAGTGTGTACATAAGAGAAACAACACCATTCTCATGTATTGTCATCAATATGGGTATTTTATATTTTATCATATAGTTGTTTATTTGTGTGATTTAGTTTTTTAAAGTATCTAAGTTTTAATACTATACAGTAAAATTGGTCTACGATAGCCATTGATAGGACCACCTCAAACCGGCTGTTGTGTACAGATTGGTTACAGTCATATTTTTGGTTTGGCATTTCTGAATAATACTACAGTAAAATAATAAACAAAACAACTATTTCTATTCCGAACACTTTAAATTGACGAAGTCAATATGTTATAAGATCGTACATCTTTAGATCCATATAAACGATCAAATGTGTTCATAAAATACTAGCCAACGGTATTTCAATAGAGTCATAGTTGCTTTTAAATGCAGTCAAACTTGTGTAAGATGCAAGTCTATGGGACAGAGTAAATTGGCTATTTAAGACAGGTTGGCTGCTTATCACAAATTGATGTACATTATAAAGCTAACAATGCGACTTTCTGTAGTTGTTGTTTAAGGCAGGTTGGCTGCTTAAAAGGGTGGTTGCATAACACAAGCTAGACTGTATATGATAAAGATCATAAAAATGACATTTGATATTCTTGTATAATATTTGTTTGTTGTTTTCAAAATCCAAATTTGTTGTGTTTTTTATACATTGAGACGCCGTTTAATGAAGCTTGATAATATTTGTTTGTTGTTTCGAAATCCCAATTATTTGTGTTTTATATTCATTGAAACCCCCGTACAATATTTGTTTGTTGTTTTGACATCCCAATTATTCGTGTTTTATATACATTGAGACCCCTTACAATGTCATGTGACAAGTGAGTGTACTGTTTGTTGTTGATGTTGAAAATAAAAGTTGGAACTCATTTAATTCTTGTTGTATACATTACCAGGTCGAAGGTTCGAGTCCCACTGGGGGCGTTGGTTCGAAGAATGCTAATCGAGGAACTTGTTCCAAATAGCCGGTTCGTGAGCCGCGAGCTAGTTAAATTTAATGGTTACCGACTAATATCCGTTAGGCATAGTGATAGAAGTTTGGAGTTACTTAGTATAATCAGTGAAAAGTGTCTCATAAGCCAAATCTGGCTTGCCCTCTCAATAGAGGTGACACTATAATAAGATAACCTTTAACTTTTTATACCAGCGTTCTCAGTGTGTTTTCGTGGAGTTTAAGTATGATGGTAAAGACTTTTGCAACATTAATTCACGGTTTAATGGAAGACCTTCTAAACACTTTTGTTTGCACCGCATCTAACAAGGTGTTTTCTTCTTCTTTTGTTTGGTAATATCGCGGTGATTCCTCGGTATGAACAAGATGTATAATCTTTGTCAATTGGAGGGAAAACAATGAGGCATCGTTTATTCGTACCCTGATTACCCGGATGTCTCGCAATCCGAATGAAATTGTAAGGTACGGAATTATTGTGCAAAAATTGGCTTAACCAATAACCAAACAAAAACGACATTTCACCACTTTGTTGCAGACGAATTTTGAAAATATTGTTGGTAAAAGGGAAATTGCTCAGGACGAGCAATTTCTCCTTTTCCCAAAATGTTTTCTGCTATATCAGAAGATTATTTTTTAATTTCATCACGTTTTGAAATGCAAACTCTTTGAATTTGGGACGGCCGACAACTTGGCGTTTGGTAAAGGGGTATAAGTATACACGTGCTTATAGACCGTTTATGTCTTAAAGTGTATAAGAACAGGCTCTGCTTCATTGGTCCGGATGATTCGGTAATTCGGAAATTTTGTGGGGAACAGACGTGTTCTGATTAATCCTTTCCCAAACATTAACGACATATGACCAGTTTGTTGCAGACAAGTTTTGAAAACATTGTGGGTAAAGGACGAATTGCTCGTGACGAGCAATTTCTCCGTTTCCCCACAATATTTTCTGCCCTATCAGAAGATTATTTTCTAATTTCATCAACTTTTGAAATGTCGTCTGCAAACTCTTTCAATTTTGGACAGTCGAAAACTTGTTGTTTGAGAAAGGGTTAACGAGGCATCACTGTACGTTCATCATACCGGACAACTATCCCAATATTGGAATTCGTTTCAGGTCCAAATTTACAGCAAAAGTAAAAGCAAAAGCAGACGGAGAATTATCATGAAATAGCATGTAATACATTTTATTTGGAGTAGCAGGAATAAACCATTGTGATAAGCGAATAAACGCTCACTTAAGCTGTCTGTTCCCAGAAGAGAAAAAATTAGATATCAATATTTCAATATGTCAGAGTGTTTTCCAAAAGGTTCCTGTGTGGTCCAGTGGTTAAGATGATGGACTTAGAACACTGGGACCCGGGTTCTAGCCCCATCGACACCTCTTGTTTCGTTTGAGTGACTCACAATCATTGCCTTGTACAGATTTCATGGCAATCTTAACACACCGGACTTATCCAATTAAACACCTCTTACCAATCGGAACTACTCGGGTATTTCCGTGACCTGTGAAATACACCTCGGATATAAGTGTAGGGTTACAATTTTTCGGGTAAATCGGCCCCAGCGTATAACACCTTTTCTAAGGGAGCACGTTAAGTAGTTCAATGTGTATGGAAGTGTTGGACATCCTTTCAAATCATTTTTATCGGCAACTCATACGAAATGGCGATATTATAAGTTTTGACGTATATAGTTGTTTCCTTAATCAAATCAAACGACTTTTTAGATTTCACATTTAAGATCTATTTCGAAAACGAAAGTGAAGTGACGTCATTCCGCGGGAAACAATATGGCGTCATCTCTATTGTTTCAGTGATTTTTTCATTGGATAAACCCGATGCGTTCAGATTGATCTCTTACATAATATGGAAGCCGCCATTTTGCTTCTTGCAAGACAACTTTCTTTGTACTTTCGTTTTCAAATGAAGATGTCAAATGCAATATCTGAACAGTCATCTAATTTGATCAAGTCAACAAAAATATATCTATAACTTTTAATTTCACTATCACCTATAAACTACCGATAAAAATGATTGTTTTAAATGATGTTCGATACGTCCATATACATGTTCATTGAGCTTCTCAATATGGACGCTCACAGGAAACATGTAATTAGCCGGGGACACAAAACACAAGTTCTTACCCCTACGTTTATGAACGATGTACATTACTCATGTCACAAAAAACCCCGATTTGTTACGATTGCTTCGATAGATCAAAATGAAAACCGCCATCGCCATCTTCGTTCTTTTTACCACAAACTTGGTTACCGACCGTGGTGTTATTCTGATTGGCCAGAAGGGCCATTGGCCAAAACGGCGATACTGGAAATCCTAATTTGTACATCCATTGTTGCTCTGGTTTGTCTGCTCGCATAATTCGCACCCGAAACCTACCGCCTTAACCCATTACCAAACAATGACGACACTTAACTACTTTGTTACAGACGACTCTGGAAAGCATTGTGGGAAAAGGAGAAATTGCTCGCTAAGAGCAATTTCCCCTTTTCCCACAAGGTTTTCTGCTCTATCTGAAGAATACTTTTCAATTTTATCACATTTTGAAATGTCGTCTGCAAACTCTTTCAATTTGGGACTGTCGAAAGTTTGTCGTTTGGGAAAGGGTTATAAAAAGCATGCATAATATCTCCCCAACACCACGGTGCGAAGAGGTATTGCCGGTTAAAGTTCGTCTAGATTCTTGTAGTGAAGGCCCGAATCGGCGTTGATGTTATTTCTAAAGCAATTCCTTGCAAAACTGCGACACTGACACGTAACACAGAAAGGCCCTTTTGGCACAATCGATATGGTATAATATGTAGCCGTATATGATAATTGTTCTATACACAGAGAATGAAGAAGTTGAATGGCTCCGTATTATCAAACCATTATTAAAAAAACAAACACTGTTAAATTCTGTAAAAAGTGTTCTTGCTAAAGGATGCCTACTTTTGTTAAGATAGATACCTATAGACAAATACCAACACTCGCATACCAAGCAACCTAGTCAAACATTGTGAAAAGAGAATGTACGAGGACATATACTCGCCACTGGTAGTTAAGATCGTATAACCATGCTTTCGCTAAATTTGAACACGGCATAGACCGATGTTTAATTTTCCATCGGCTTCTACTGACGAGATCAGCTGATAGATAAATAGTTATATACCAATTGCCGTTTAAGAACAGAACATAGTTTATCTAAAAAGTACAAAGTACATTGTCGCATTTTGCATAGTTGGTACAAAATATAATATCGTGCGGTTTCTATGAAGGTTATACTAAATAAGACAGACAATATTTGATATCAAAAAGTGAAGAGATTAGCGAAATGCAAAATAAAGATTGTTGTCTATGATTATGAAAACTTTGAAATGTTTGACGAGCCTACAGTGCTAATTTTATGCATATTGCCAAATTAATCAACAAAGCTGCACCATTTGACGACATGAGACTATTCAACTTTATATCGTCGTCAATTTTAAGAGATGCATTCTCCTTGTTCAGTGTTATGTCTTCGTTTACTTGATGACATTGATGTGTAAGAAAACGACCAACGTCCTTCTAGCAGTATACCCCCTGACACCATGGCCTTTTCATCAAAGGCTTGTGACTGTCGACGGCTTGTACTGGAAGGAAGCATCTAATTAACTTTGAATATCAAACAAACGCAGGGTGTCTTCAACACGTTGTGATCTTGTTTGCTCTTTAGCCTTATAATGTAGCCGCTATGACGTACAGACAGCAAAACAACGGGGGAACGAGTGCGGCTAGAGGAAAACAGACTGGTCACGTATACTTGATCATTTGACCAAAACATTTCTTGTCCGTGCTTACTGAGTAAATAACAAGAAATTTGATTGTAAACAAAGGTGCCATGTTCATGATACATCTGCATGTAATTACAACTGGTAACATGTATTTCATGGTAAATTCTCTTAAGAGAGAGCTGATAAACATTTTCTACAGATAAATCAAGTTTAAAATGCAATAAAATCTATTTCGTTATCGAATATTCGGATTTAATTGTATTTTTTAAAGGCACATAAAAGGATATGAGTACCAATAGATTGCTAAAAAATATGTGGAGTTCTTTTATTATGTTCATAAAAGTCATTAGATAATTTACAAATGCATTAAGACCCTATTTATAAAAATCCTTTGACCTAACATAGTGTGTGCTTGAAGTATAGTTGTCTCCAATTGAATCATGTTTATCAACAACCTGTTTGTATACGTATTCAAAACAACGAATTCCGATTGGTCAGTTTAAAAATTTGTGTATCAACTGTCACGGTCTGATGTGAAGAATCGTACAATCTGAATTATTAAACTTGCTAATCTGGGTTATTTCTGGTTGACTTTCACGTTTTAAGTTATGCTGATGGTGTTTTCTGGTGATACCTATTTGAATCTGATCAAAAGTTTACCAATTCATATAGTTTGATATAGCATTAATCTCCTTTTAAATTATTTTTTATGATAGAATGTGCACTTTCAATAACGGAATATTTTTATAAAGAACAATCTATCTGTTGATTTGTCGTTCTGAATCATTCATTTTGACCTTCTAAAGTTTGTTAATTGTTATTACAAGAAATTGTGTAGTTCACGCCTGAATAACGTTTTCGTATCTCTCGTTATTACATGACGTCACGCCCGTGAACGTCTGCAATGGCAGCCATTTTAATCACCCGAGTTCTAGAAGCCGGATACAGAGAATAGTATCTTATAACCGGAGTACAATATGAAACAAAAAAGAAAATTTCATCTCTTCTGTCTTTCATCCTGTTCATGTCCTACCGTTGGCTCGAATCCACAACAAATAGCTCCCTACCACTTGCTAACGATTTTTCTTTACGTGAAGCAGACGACTGTAGAAAAGCTTTGTCAGCATGTGATAAACCTTTCGGTTCTGCTGCTGTGATATGTGAATATATTGAAAAGGCATTTTGGCAAAAGGAGAAATTGCTCATGATAAGCTATTCTGACGAAAAGTCTGTTGCAAGACGCACAACTGTGACATTATGTGGTAATGTGTTAATACAAGAGACGGTTCGTCGATGTTCGGAAGTAAATTGCCAATATGGTCGCGCGGTCTTAACCCTTAGAATGCTCAGCAAGTTTCGAAGAAAATGTTTAATATTTCGTCTGCTTTCAAAAACTTTAAATATCTGCTTTAAGTATCCTTTAGAACACATAGTCCAGTCGTTGTGATCATACCGTTATTGCCTATATTGTCGTGCGGTCTAAACCCTTAACATGTTCAGTAATTTTCGAAAAAAAGGATTAATGTGTCGTCTGATTTCAAAACCCTTGAATATCTGCTTAATTTTGACGAGAAAAAATACTCAGAGTGGCAAACAGGCTAGATCACAGGCAAGCCGCCAATTTATTTGGTGACTGGCCTGGATCCAACCCGTTTGCATAAGGGTGGAGATAATTACAGCATTATAAGGGTTAATACACTTAAAAATCACTTCTTCAGGGTAACACTTCCGGGAACGATACATCCGAATTTTATAAGGGTAAATGTGCTCCGGCTGTTTAAAGCCATACATGCGCTCATTTACACTTAATTTGTGAACGTTCTAGAATAATTGAAAATTAACTTAAAAGTACTTTAAATTCCCTTTTACAGAGGAATTGAGACTGTAACATGTTCACACGATGCTTTTAAAAGAGGGAATACTGTGATGTTTGTTTATAATTCGCGATAAAACCAGGTCAGCCGAGAAACGTTAGGAACCAATAAAACCAAAGAAATTCTTCATTTTGAATGTTCACGTTGTTAATATTAAATGAATTACAGTATTTTTATGTATTTCACAGGATTTTTCTAAACAGGTGATCACCACTCATTAATCAGAGCGCTCCTTACTATTTTAGATGTTACTCGAATGTAAACAATGAAGTTAAATTAGTGGGCACCAAGCGTAAGATAATAGCACTTTGAAAAATAGATGTTAAATAATGCATGCGTTATACTGTCATGATCCTGAATTTTTCGCTAAGTTTCAACACATTCTATCGTAATTGATAGTTTTTATTACCCAGTTTTGCAGTTTTTCTGAGCGCTAGTATGATTCTAAAGGAAAGCTTGGCAATGTCTTTGTCGTAATTATTGTTTGTAACAACCTGAATTGCCAAAGAAACCAGGTTTTGAAATGTTTATTACATTATTGCCAAAAAGCAATTGGATATTTATTTCAGTCCCGCTTGTTACAAAGTTTTGAGTCTGCATCAACGGCTTTCTGTCAGGACTTCACAATGCCGCCGGGAAGTAATTGAGTGATAACGAGAAAAATGAAAACAAGGAAAACAAAGTACGCCGTACAAAGACACATTCTGTTGTTATGGCACTAAAACCTCCTCAGTCTTAATCGCAATTTAACGTACAATCAGAAAGCTAACATTACCTTTGATGGTATCCACAGCTGGCGGCCATCTTTGAAAATAAACACCGTTTCAATGACATAGATTAGAATATGATTACTGGTGATTATCTTTACCCTCGGGGGTCTCATTGGTATCAAATGTATTATTTCATAAAGGTGTCCCTTTGTTTCATATTCAAGAAAAGTTAAAAGGAAAAGAAAGCAGACTGTGGAATCATCAGACCAATGTTAACGATCTTATGTCCGAACAAGATGGCCGTGTCAAAGTTATTTTTTGCTTTTTTCACCTTCTTTTGCCAATGATATTGCCACATTGTGTAACCCGTATGAGTTAATCATTTCGGCTCTGACTGTATACGGTAGACCATGGTCATACACCTGTTACTTTTGAGATCTTGATTGCCCATTGACTCCAATGTTAAATCAGGCATTTTCAAGACTGCTGAGTGAACAATAGTGTTTTATACGCTTAGCTATATAAAGAAATATCAAGTTAGGCCATTAAACTCTCAGAAACTGTAGTATGATGGACACCTCAATCGTCTCTTTTTTTTCTACGGAGCAAAGTGTACTAGTACCGTCCGAAAATCAGTGCACAATCTGTAAAATCTAGCCGAGGTACTGGCATTTGTGTTCATACATCCCAAACAAATAGTCCTGCAATAAGCAATCAAAACAATATTTGGGATCATTCCAGGACTACCATCTATACAGGAAAATCATCAGTATTCTTCCAGCCCATCTCTTACTAGCAAAACTATGCACCAGAAGTCGAAACTCAAAATTTCTAAATGGGACTACTTTGGGTACTACGACCTGGAAGTACTCCGTAACAGGTACGAGACCCCATGCTTTATAACGGTGTTACGTCTAACACTCGGCAGAGAAATCATAGTCGACCGGCGTGCATGTCGAATAAGAAAGAAAAAGCAAAAGTTCTGTCTTGGTTGTACTTTGATCGTTGGTAAATTGGCGATTGCAGGTTTAACAGAGGGTCTTAAGGCACGAACTTCAATTTTTACCTTGAACAGTAGTCGTAGAACTAGGACAATGCAATAACTTTAAGCATCACGATTGTAAACATATTTGTTTTCTTCTTATATCTTCATTGACAAAGACAAATGTGTTATTGGTATTTAATTAAAAGCCAGTTCAAAGATCCATCTAATAAACATGTTGACAAAAATTGCTTCGTTGTCAAGGGAAAAATCTGTCTATCCTGACATCATATAATTAGCTCAGTATACGAGGTAAGACGGATATGTGCTAGAACATTCTGGTTGAACTTGCGCATTACCACAACATAGAAATAGAGAATAGATGGTTAGTATCGTGAATCGGAAAACTTTTCCCATTTAAAGACATCTATTCTATTCATGCTGTTACCTTTATGTATTCTTTTTAACAAACAAGATGTAAATAAAACACGAGAAAAAAGGAAAAAATAAGTGGAGAATGATGTAAACATGACGTCATTGCGTTCTTATGACGTCATGATTCGTCACGTGTATGCGTTATATGGTTAGTGCCGAATATCACAAATGTTATACGGCACCTTTTTATCGGTCCTAAATGACACTGGTGACAGGATAAATATTTGACTGTAGGCCGCGGGCATTCGTCCAGAGCTCAGTTTTACTAAAATGTCCCAAAGAAGATCATGACCATGACCGTAACAAAAAAGTTTCGATTCCATAAAATTCAATAGAACTCACTACCATTTAATAAAATTCAATAAAATTCAATAGAATTCACTACCATTTTATAAAATTCAATAAAATTCAATAGAACTCACTACCATTCAATAAAATTCAATAAAATTCAATAGAATTCAATAAAATTCAATAAAATTCAATAGAATTCAATAAAATCCAAAAGAACTCACTACCATTCAATAAAATTCAATTAAATTCAATAGAATTCAATAGAATTCAATAAAATTCAATAAAATTCAATAGAATTCAATACAATTCAATAGAACTCGCAACCATTCAATAAAATTCAATAAAATTCAATAGAATTCAATAGAATTCAATAGAACTCACTACCATTCAATAAAATTCAATAAAATTCAATAGAATTCAATAGAATTCAATAGAACCCCCAACCATTCATCAAAATTCAATAAAATTCAATAAAATTCAATAGAATTCAATAGAATTCAATAAAATTCAATATAACTCACAACCATTCAATAAAATTCAATAAAATTCAATAGAATTCATTAAAACTCAATAGAACTCACTACCATTCAATAAAATTCAATAAAATTCAATAGAATTCAATAGAATTCAATAGAATTCAATTAAATTCAATAGAACTCACTACCATTCAATAAAATTCAATAGAATTCAATAGAATTCAATAGAACTCACTACCATTCAATAAAATTCAATAAAATTCAATAGAATTCAATAGAATTCAATAGAACTCACTACCATTCAATAAAATTCAATATAATTCAATAGAATTCAATGAAATTCAATAGAACTCACTACCATTCAATAAAATTCAATAAAATTCAATAGAATTCAATAAAATTCAATAAAATTCAATAAAATTCAATAGAATTCAATAAAATTCAATAGAACTCACTACCATTCAATAAAATTCAATAGAATTCAATAAAATTTAATAAAATTCAACAGAATTTAATAAAATTCAAAAAAGTTCTATTCACCATAACTATACTCTTAGCAAAGATTTTCAAAGCGTCTTAAGAATCGTACTGTTACTCTTAGCAAAGATTTTCAAAGCGTCTTAAAAATCGTACCGTTACCCTTAGCAAAGATTTTTAAAGCGTCTTAAGAATCGTACCGTTACCCTTAGCAAAGATTTTCAAAGCGTCTTAAGAATCGTACCGTTACCCTTAGCAAAGATTTTCAAAGCGTCTTAAGAATCGTACCGTTACCCTTAGCAAAGATTTTTAAAGCGTCTATAGGATCGTTCCGTTACCCTTAGCAAAGGTTTTCAAGGCGTCTATAGAATCGTACCGTTACTCTTGGGCAAAGATTTTCAAGGCGTCTATAGGATCGTTCCGTTACCTTTAGCAAAGGTTTTCAAAGCGTCTATAGGATCGTTCCGTTACTCTTTGGGTAAAGATTTTCAAGGCGTCTATAGGATCGTTCCGTTACCTTTAGCAAAGGTTTTCAAAGCGTCTATAGAATCGTACCGTTACTCTTGGGCAAAGATTTTCAAGGCGTCTATAGGATCGTTCAGTTACCTTTAGCAAAGGTTTTCAAAGCGTCTATAGAATCGTACCGTTACTCTTGGGCAAAGATTTTCAAAGCGTCTATTGGATCGTTCCGTTACTCTTTGGCAAAGATTTTCAAGGCGTCTAAAGAATCGTACCGTTACTCTTTGGCAATGATTTTCAAAGCGTCTATAGAATCGTATCGTTACTCTTGGGCAAAGATTTTCAAAGCGTCTATTGGATCGTTCCGTTACTCTTGGCAAAGGTTTTCAAAGCGTCTATAGAATTGTACCGTTAAACCCCTATTCCCCAATCCCGACCTCTCTCCCGTTCTTTTGTTATTCTTACCGGTCTACTTTAACAAGACGCATCCTCTGACAGACGGCTAGGTATCAATTCCAAATGTAAACTAAGGAGAGTAGAGTGTTGATTCATTAGTCAATTAACGCCAATTAACACCAGGCCCGTACGTGCAACTAACCAAAACACTCCCGCCTAATGTGCCGACAGGATTCGCGAAACAATCTTCCGTTCCTCATCATTAGAGGTCCATCGTGCCAAACAACGGTCAAAATGGAGGATGTGTCGATGGATTGAATTTTCAACTATGGCTTATCTTTCATTTTCAAAATTTACACATGTTTCGCCAAGGATCAGTTTAACTCTTTACCACCTATAGTCGACTTCATAGAAGCTTTGTGAACACGCATGCGAAAAACCTTTTAGTTGTTGTGTTATGTGAATAGAGTGAAAAAGCATTGTGGCAAAAGGAGAAGTTGCTCTTTGCGAATCAAGAATACTAGCAATATATTTGAAAATGACTGACACAGCGTTTAACCCCATAAAATACATACTATTTAGTGATTATCCATAAGACAAGTTACAATTCCGTTAAGTTTCCTATATTTTACCAATTTCCTATTACAGAATACAAAGATTATCTAATAGGAAACTCAAACTGAACAAGGCAATTTATAAGTATAATTGGCCGGTTTGGTTTTAAGATGTCACAACCTTAGGTAATCGTTCATATGCACATAGGCACACACGCTCTTCCCCACATACATACTCACGCACAAAGACAATATTGTTTTGCAATAGAATGGGAAATTCAGCACTGGAGATTTGCTTTTCAATACTTGGTGATACGTGACTAATCCAAAATTAACCGATATGGTAATCCCCCGACCGCATCATACCTCACATTTATGCATCTGGCGCGAATGTCTCTAGAAACCATTGTGACAAAATGATAAATTGCTCTCAAGGAGCAATTTATCCTTTTGTCACAATGGATTCTACTTAATACTGAAAAGACAATGTATGCTTTTCCTATCACTTTTTAATCGTATATTGAGTAACGCCGTATCAACAATGTGGCAGTTACGTCACGACTTTTCTGGATCCACCAGTACTAGCCAAAGGCTATGAAGTGACTTGCCAAAGGTCACTCCAACAAAGCCAGAAACAAATCCAGAGGTATGGGTGTGGCTCGAACCCGGTAGCCCCCGAGTTCCAAGTCCGCCACTTTAATTTAACCACTTAGCCACGCAGTACCCCCCTTGTCGTCCGATGTTGCTCCAAATATGGACTAGTGACAGATTCACGTACAGGGGGGTGAGGTGGGGGTAATCAATGTGGTTATGGACCACTCTACTTCAAGGCATGGCTTCAAAAAAGATTTTGGAGGCATTCTAATTCAAGAAAGAATTAAAGGTGGCATATTGTACAGGTACGCACCCATATGCATTTTTTACTGACACAAGTATGACGTAGTGTTTTGTTTTCCACTCGGATACCACATTCGACAAAACCCCAAACACCATCTAGATTATGTTTTCTTTATCATTTGTCATGTAAGTCACACAGCCAATTGATACGAGTAACCACTCGTCTTGGTGAGAGACACTATCAAGTAAACATACGTTGAAAGCAGGTTTGCAAAATGAACATATTGGCTCATCTTGAACAAAGGGGCTTCGTGTTGTAGAGTGGTCAAGGTTGGCCCATGGACAAAAAACAACATTTGTCATGACTAGTGAAAAACTACGGCATGGCCGGTCCCAATCCCGGGTGCGAAAGGATGAGGGTTGTGCGCAGGACCAGCATCCCGGTCACGCTGCAGAAACCAACACCAGATAAATCAACGATGCAGGGATAAGGATGGGCGGCCGCCAGGCAACCTGAACTAGGACGGATGGCAGTCAAACACACAGTAAAGCTGACACCCCGATAGCCAACATCCTTGGACTAGAGACAACACGAAGAGTGGACTGCTGGAATGTTAGAACTCTCAGCCAGACTGGACGGCTACCTCGAGTGGTGAAGGAAATGACCAGCTTCTAGTGTAACAACATGTTGGAAAACTGGAGCTGGGGCAAAGTACAGACATGGGCGAAGGACGGGCTATATTGGCAAACTCTGGTTACGACATTATGTACAAGTCAGAATGATGTGGATTAAAATGATAGAGAGATTTCTAAGAAAAAGGTAAATGCCATTTAAAAAACATATCTGATGAGTTATAATACGGAACATAATTATGTTACGCGAATCTAATACATTAAAGACGTGTATTTGTCTGTTCCTCTTTAATTTTTGAAAATATTTTGCTTTGAAAATTTTCCCAGACCTGTAATTTGTTACGTCTAGACATTTTTTTTAAAGTGTTGTTTTGATGATCACCAGATTATTTTTTCCAGAATAAAGCCATTTGCCATTTTGAAAAGGGAAACAAAAAAAAGAAAATTATATGTGTAATTAATAGATATGGTTTTGTCACAGTGGTTCACAGTGTACTTTTCCGGTCCGTTGACGAGATTTTACCTTTCTTAACCCCTTACCAAAAAATTAACGACATTTGACATTTGTTGCAGACGACTCTGAAAACATTATGGAGAAAGGAGAAATTGCTCTTAACGAGTAATTTCTCCTTTTCCTTTAATGTTTTCTGAACTATCAGATGCTTATTTTCATTTCATCACATTTTGAAATGTCGTCTGCAAACTCTTTCAATTTGGAACAGTCATAAATTTGGCATTTGGTAAAGGGTTAAAGTAGTACTAAAAGTATTACGAGTAACGTCCATGTAGGCAAAAATTGGTTCAAATGTTCCAAACGAAAAGTGAAAACGTACTTTAAACTTTGCGAAATATGTCAAATATGTTTTTGAAATTAGAAATAACTTAATCAATATGACCTACTCAAAGTATTTTAACCGTCACACTTATAAACAATAACTTTTTTTTCTAGAATGATAAATTATTGTTGATATTAATTCATATGTGTATGTATATTTATAACAAGAAACTGTATGTTATGTTATGTTATCAAAGTTTTCTTCTTATTCTTCCATTTACTTCTTAGAGTAAAACCACCGTTTTTTCATTCAGAGGTGATCAAATGAATGTTAAAGTGTCTACATTTGTTAACCGGTTCCCCAATGTCTATATGATTGGATACACCTGTAGCAGATGGGGCAAGAAAGCATCGTGACAAAAGAAGACATTGCACGTTGAAATGATTCTCAAACACCTGTACCCTACCCCTATCGGAGAAGAAAGTGTATCTATGTTGTTTTTTTGTTGTTCAAGAAACATATTCATCCTGTCACTAGTGTCATTTTGGGACTGATAACTAGGTCACATTTGTGATATCCGGTACTAACCATATAACACATACACGTGACGAATCATGACGTCATAAGGACGCCATGGTGTTATGTTATCACCATTCTTTACTTGTCTTTTTTTTCATTTTTTCTCCTGTTTTATTTACATCTTGTTTGTTTGAAAGAATACGTAAGGTAACAGGATATATAGAATAGAAATTTAGTGTCTTTGAATGGAAATGTTATCGGGCTCGGCTTCGGATTATTATCTGTTTCGCCTTCGGCTCATCGGATAATATTCCTAAGCCTTGCCGGATAACATTTCCGATTCACGACACCAACCATCTATTCTCTATATCTATCAAATTTTAACAATTCTTTTCAAAAATGTATGGAGATTTTCGATTAACTTATTCTAAAGATGCTTAAAAAAAACTTGTGTTGAACAATATTTTGCACCGTTTAGTCCTTGATGGAAAACTTAGGCTATAAATAGTTCTGGGATTGCTTTCCGACGCACCTCGCTAGCGTGTATTAACCCTTTCCAAAACATTTTCGACTTTCCCAAATTGAAAGAGTTTGCAGGCGACATTTCAAAATGACATGAAATTGGAACGTAATCTTCTGATAGGGCAGAAAACCTCGAAGGAAAAGAAAAAATTGCTCGTCACGAGCAATTTCTCCTTTTCCCACAATGTTTTCTAAAGTCGTCTGCAACAAAGTAGTCAAGTGTCGTTATTGTTTTGGAAAGGGTGACTTAGACGATGACAATGACAATATTTTATTCAAGACATATACCATACAGTTTCTTATAACAATATAAATTACAAATTTGTTAAACAATGATATAAAGTACATATAACATAAAAATAAAAATTACAATCGTATTCACTGTTGAACTTATTTGATAGTGCCTGCTTCCCTCAAGAATGGGGATATAGTATTATCACACCATTACATACGAAGGGATCTCTATTGGACCCAAATGATTATCGCGGTATATCATTAATCGATTCAATTTGTAAAATCTTTACTCATGTCTTAAGTAGAAGATTGTCAAATTGATGTGATACATTTAGTATTATTGATGAATCCCAAGCCGGATTTCGATCAGACTACTCCACAATGGATAATATTTTTACCTTAATGTCTCTGGTCCAGAAATATCTATGTAAAAAACGTGGCAGATTTTACTGTATTTTTATCGATTACTCAAAGGCTTTCGATACTATACGACATGATAAACTTTGGGAAGCACTCAGTCGTAAGGGTATTAATGGTAAATTCTTAGATACATTAAAGTCGATGTATAGCATATTAAAATCTTGTGTTAAACTCAATGGTGAGTTGACACAGTATTTTGATTGCACAATCGGAACCCGGCAAGGCTGTGTAGGAAGTCCGAAAATATTCTCTCTTTTTATAAACGACTTAGTTTCATTTCTTGATAGTAAAAGTAATGGCAGAGGCGTTTTTGTTACAAATGACATAAAAAATCTTAACATTTTAATGTTTGCAGATGATATTTCCAGTTTTGCAGATAGTGTAATACAACTTCAACGGCAAATCAACATTATTGAACAATTTAGTAAAGGAGTTGGTTTGGACGTTAATATAGATAAGACAAAAATAATGGTATTCAGAAATGGAGGTATAATTAAACAAAATGAAAAATGGTTCTATAATGGTTCTAGCATCGATAAAGTATCATGTTACAAATATTTAGGTGTTTATTTAACCAGTAAATTATCTTGGTCAAAAACACATCAAATGCTTGCCCAACAAGGTAGAAAAGCAATGAATTGCATTCTTATGCTTCGTAGATATATGGGTAACATTTCTTCACGGGATATGTTTAAGATATTTGATGCCTCAGTGAAGCCAATTTTGTGTTATGGATCACATATTTGGGGATATCAATATGTTGATAGGATTGAAAAGGTTCATATAAAGTTCTGTAAAAAACTATGCTTATTATCTTGTAACACATGTGATTTCCTAGCTCTAGGTGAATGTGGAAGGTTACCACTATGTATAACATATATGTCGAACTGTGTCAAAAACTGGCTGCATGTAGTAAGAATGAATAATAACAGATATCCTAAGCAGTGCTATTTCATGTTATTTCGCATGGATGAAACTGGCAAAACTACATGGGCTACATATGTAAAGAATCTTTTATTTTCTTATGGCTTTGGACACGTTTGGATAGTACATGATGTGGGAAATATTGATGAATTTTTTAAGGCTTTTTCTCAGAGAATTAAGGATTGTTATACACAAAATGGTTTGCTGATCTAAATGAGTCACCAAAAGCATTGCACTATAGATATTTTAAATCTATGTTAACTCCAGAATTATATCTTAATACTGACCTATCCTATATACAAAAAAAGACATTATCTTATTTTAGGTGTTCATCCCATGATTTAATGGTTGAAAAGGGTAGATATTTAAAGATAGAAAGAGAGCAGAGATTTTGCCAACTTTGTAAACAACTAAACTTTAACATTATTGAGGACGAATATCATTTCTTTTTAGAATGCAAAAGTTACCAACTGCTGCGCAATGTGTATTTTGAAAAGTCATGGCTTAGACACGTAAATCAGCAAACCTTTTATTCTATTTTGGAATGTAATAATAAATCAAGTATATTCAAAGTATCAACATATCTTGTAAAAGCCTTTGAACTTAGACAAAATCTAATTGAAGAACTATTGTAATGTATTTGTTTGTGGATTGTCACTCTTGTGCATGTATATTATGTTACTGTATGTTGTACTATGGGCATATGGCCTCTGTACTTGAATAAACATGTCTATGTCTATGTTGAACTATCAAAAACTAAAGATGTATGCAATTGTATTACTTTTTTGTTTAACTAACAACTGTAAGAGTAACCCCCACATACATACCTAATATAGATATACGCTTTTTATTGGAGTGTCGATCTATTTCATTTTTTTTCCTAATTTAAGCTTCATGGCCTTCCATTTGTTTCCAAAAACAGTATCTTACATATATATATATATATATATATAACTTTTTACAGTGTCACTTGAATAAAAAACATGTATACATGTACATGTTGTGAAACGGCACCTCATGCTCCTGTGGCTCCCCCAAAGACGACGCAGAACATTTTCCATTTCAATGCACATTATATCAAGATCAGTGTATCATTTCCTTCCTATTTGTTCAGCGTTTAATGATCTGAGAAAACAATATTTGAACTCATATTATTATACCTGGCCAACTATTCAAAGGTTTTTCACATAAGGGGAAAATAAGGTGTTTTCGTTTTTTTTTTGTTTTTTTTTTCTCTTTTAATTTTCAACCAACGTTTCTCTCCTCCCCGTTCTCTCCTAATTTATTTTTAAATTTTCAACAATTTTGAGTACAGCTGCAACAGATCACCCAAATACAAATACAAACTCATTACCAGCCTTAATTACCAAGACTCTAATGAGCACTATAAATATGATTTAACCCTTTCCGAAGTAACAGATTTTCGACTGTCCCAAATTGAAAGAGTTTGCAGACGACATTTCAAAATTTGATTCCTCATGAAATTGGAACGTAATCTTCTGAAAGGGCAGAAAACATCGTAGGAAAAGGAAACGTTGCTCGTTACGATCAATTTCTCCTTTTCCCACAATGTTTTCTAAAGTCGTCTGCAACACAGTAGTCAAATGTCATTATTGTTTGGGAAAGGGTTAAAAGACTTGAATTGTTGAAGTCCTAGTAATTGGCAACCATTATGAGGCACCATATAAATACCCTTGTTAAAAAATGGTCATATCTGCGCATTTTGTATTGTGAAAGACATTGTACGTCAAAGTTAGCCCATTTATATGAATCTATGATTTCGCTGTTCGAAAATCATGAATCATAGTTTACAAAGTAAACCGTTTAAAAAGTATTCCATATCAGAAAGGAGAGATGTGATATATATTCATCAGTATATTAAAATTTTTGTTCCATATAACTTTATATACCTGTTTTGTCATTTTATTCGTAGAAGACATTTTACTTTTAAATGATCAGAGTCTCAATTTGTGAGATAGTCGCTTTAAAGGTTCTCGGTGAATGAATAGACGGAAGATGATATCTGATCACAGAAGCCGGATTCGCCGTAACATGATGCAGGTAACAAGGAACACAAAAGGTCAAAATAAAACCTTTTTTTCTGTTCATTTTATACCTACCACACAAATACATTGAAATGAAAAATATATTTATACTTACTAGGACAATGAAGTAGATTATATTCAAGTGTTCGGTCTAAAAAACTAAAGCATTCAAAATAACTTCAATGACATAAATAACTGAGCACCTTTTTTTTCTTCGAGCAGATACCGATGTCGTTTTTATCCCTTCGCTGTTATAGAAAATAAACAAAAATCACAAAATGATTAGGTGAAACTTATTAACTTTACATCGCTTGTTACGCAAGCTTTAAGCATAAAGCATTCTCTGTGACTGGTTCCTGGTTACTAAGACAGTTACTAATTGTCCCCTCGCCTCCGACTTGGGACGATGTTTTTAAGGCGTTATTCGGGGCGGGTGCTTTCATAGATGTCGACGTTGTGGCTTTAAACGGGCGGATTCTCGCGGGCACAGCGACATGAATATTCTTAGAGCATAGCCACATCTCGTGACCAACTGTTCCCAGAGGATCACATTTTGAGATAGTGCTAGCTGAGAACTAATAGGAAAGCAATTGGAATGATAAGTGAAATGTGAGACAATGTTTTTGCTGCATTTGTAAATTCATTTTAGCAACCCGTTGAAGCCATGACCGGTTTCGTCAAATAAATATTCATAGTTTTTATTTCAAATCTTATTTTTGTCGTAATTATGTGTTACTGAAGGTTGATCCCATAATATGTTATTGAGGTGATGTGGTTTCCACATGAAATGCATTGTCGAATCTGTGACCATGCTATCAGTTATTGTATATACGGCTCATCTTCTATAATTGTCCCCTCGCCTTCGACTTGGGACCCTCGGTACTAGGGGACGATGCTCTATCTCTGCCCACTGTTGCCCATCACATAGCTACCGTATATACTAGATCAGTACTCACACACACCGATTTGTGGGTTAATTCCGGTAATTGTCCCCTCGCCTCCGACTTGGGACCCTCGGTACAAGGGGACGATGCTCTATCTCTGCCCACTGTTGCCCATCACATAGCTACCGTATATACTAGATCAGTACTCACTCACACCGATTTGTGGGTTAATTCCGGTAATTGTCCCCTCGCCTCCGACTTGGGACCATCGGTACAAAAGACGATGCTCTACCTCTGCACCACTGTCGCCCATCACATGGCTACCGTCTATAATGTTCGCTTTCGAATGTGTCTTATCGAAAGAAGTCTCTACAATATTTCACAATAGGAGAAAGAGTCCGGAATGACGATGTCTATCTTTATGTTACAAATGAAAAGTGCAAAAGTACTTTTAGACTTTGCGAAGTATATTGAATATGCTTTTGAAATTAGAAATCACTTAATCAACATGAACTGCTAAAATCATCTTTAATCATTACGATTATAAACAGTGACTCTTTCTTCAAGAATGTTAAGTTATTTTCACGCATTATTGTTAATATTTGTTTAAATTTTTATGTTCTTCTTCTATTTATATCTGAATACGTGCAGTTTATCCTTACTTGTGCTAGATAGGATTTGCAAAAATATATCAATGTAGATACAATTCGCAAAAATATCATCGTCGAGTTTCCGATGTTTCAAATCACTGAAAGGTACTTCCTCTTTTAAATGAAAACAATGCTTTCATCATTTTGAAGGCAATGAAATTGAAAATGGTCATGTGTTTGTTGGCGGTGATTGCTCAAGTCGCCTTTTTAACGTATGTTGATCATATGTGTTAATTACATATGTTAATCACGTAACATAATATATGAGATGCTATGATCAAGGTCGGGAGACAGGACTTGGTCAAGTCTTGGAGGCCAGTGGTCCAGGGGTAGAGCGTTTGCTTCTGGACACGAAGGTCGTTGGTCCGAATCCCGTGGAAAGCGGGGTCCGGGCCCGTGCGTACTACGCACTACGTAGTACGGGGTATACGCACGGGCCCGGATTTTAGGCTAGAATAGGTCCCTTCTGACAAAATTATCTATACGCCCATAGAAAGTTGTTGCGTAAGCGCATTACAGGTCTCAATTTTACTGTAATCCAAACAGCACGACGGGGGAACCGTTTTTTATTTCAGACAAATGAAGAAGCCCTTGGACGTCTATATTGACAATATTAGTTCACACAACTTGCGACAGACGATCGTAGTAGAGAACTAATTAAACGTGCGTAGTTTCCGAGACATTTATCGTACAAATGACCTTGTAACACACTTCTCCTCACAATCTTTACATATTTCTAAACATTCCATCGGACTTGTAGACTATGACATCCACTTCTCAATTGTTAATCCTAGCCAGAATTTATGCATCCAATTCCATCATGATAGACCAATAAGTCGCACTTAATTAAGGGTACATACGTTATCATATTCAAGGTGCGGGGACACGGAACGAATGCGGTAGAACATAGCCTTAATTCGGATAAGGATACGGAAAAGACGGGCCACATCTAATTGCCGCGCGACTCTTTGAGACAATGTCGAGAAGAAGCCCTCTTTCCAAAAGATCTGACTTGCGCGTTGTCTCCGCGAAATACCGTCCCGCATTCGAATGTTCCGTATACCCGTGTCAGACCATCGCTGCATGACTATGTCGCGTTTAAAATCGGCGACATATAAAACGTAACGCATCAGAAAATAAAGCACATGCAGACTTTGTCGTCTCTCATCAGCCATTGTAAATAGTGAGGCTGTTCCAAGATACTGCATTTTTCGCGTCTTCTAATTCCGGTCCCTTCAACAAGAGTCGGGCGACATAAGGAGATAATAAGCTAACGCTGGTGATGCACGGTTGATTTACGAGGGCAATTCACGATGATTATACGCTATCTGTCCGTATAAACTTCACTCTAACCTCACAGACTCTGTCTCCGTATTCTCCAGCCGTCCGCATGGCTAGGTACTAGGTCACACAGATGGCTATCAAACCGTGTTAACTAATTCTTGTTCTTTTCGTATTCTTATACTTGTATTTCTTCTTGTTCTTCTTGCTTTTCTTTGTTTTTGTTCTTATTCTTGTTCTTCTTTTTTGTTCTTGTTCTTCTCGTACTTGTTCTTCTTCTTCTTGTCCCTCGTTCTTGTTCTTCTTCTTGTCCTTATTCTTATTCTTGTTCTCGTTCTCGTTCTTGTTATTGTGTTTGTTCTTGTTCTTGTTCCTCGCCCTCTTCTTCTTTTTCTTCCTTTTATCCTTATTCTTCCTAACTGTAAGCTAACCGGGTGAAACGTGAACAGGAATAGAACAGAACGCAACAGAGTCCCTTTTCCCTTTTAAGGTAGTCGTGTAAGTACATTACGGTATAACATCAGATAACCGTCGTCATAGAAACGATGACGTTGTTTTTATTTTGTTAGATATTCATGCGGGCAAAGCTCATTAGCAACTCCATAGTTTACCTTAAATGGAGCGGTTCATGACTGAGTAAAAAATAGTAACAGTAACATTAAAACAGGATACTGTAAACGTTATTCTATCCATCTAGCTAACAATGTGACCATTTTAAATGTCATACACATTTGTAGTAACAGTTGAAATACGTGATCACTTATGTCATATATCTTTACGGGAATTTCCCGTGGGTATTTCCTTTAACATTAAAAAAACTCAGTCATAATGAAGATGTTTTTTAAAGACTCATTGTATTTCAAAAAGGACAATGCTTGAATAAAAGCTAATAGAAAACATTTCAAAATATTTCTTCACATGACTATACTGCTCTAAGTGATATACGTTTGGTGAAATATTAACATTCAAAACAGAACATACTCAACTCTTAAGAATTATTGCTCTGGGAAAGAGCATCGGTTTAACAAACTGATGGTCGTTTGTACGATTCCTGCTGGTAGCACAGGAAAAATACAAAATATGCCGCCTCGTTATCTGGACGTTGGTTTCCCTTTCGTATTACATAGTCATTATAGTCTGACAATGTTGATTATTCGTGTTTTATTGATATATAAAGATAGTGAGAAGATGTTTGTATATGTTTTACAGTAAAAATTGCAAGAGGATAACATTGTATAGATGAGGGTTCATATGAACGTGGTAGGCCTCGTTTGCCCTTTACCTGCGGTAGGTTGCAGGGTTCGCCCTGCGATATTTTTAATTAATCCGTGTTCGGTGCAAGTACATTGTACTGGTAATATCCTGTCACTAGTGTCATTTTCGGACCGATAACTGGGTGCCGTATAACATTTGTGATATTCAGCACTAACCATATAACACATGCACGTGAAGAATCGTGACATCATGACAACGCCATGACGTCATGTTTACATCATTCTCTACTTATTTTTTCCTTTTTTCTCGTGTTTTATTTACATCTTGTTTGTTTGAAATAATACATAAAGGTAACAGGATAAATGGAATAGAAAGTTGGTGTCTTTGAATCGGAAAAGTTATCGGGCTCGGCTTCGGATTATTACCCGTTTCGCCTTCGGCTCACCGGATAATTATTCCTTAAGCCTTGCCCGATAACATTTCCGATTCGCGACATCAACCATCTATTTTCTATATATCACCACGAAGTTGAATCGAGAATGATTTATATAAGATGTAAGAACTTGTTTTATGATTGATATGGAATACATGTTGTAGTCCTACTTTCAGACGTAGGAAAGAATATCCTGTTCCATACTGTCCCTAAATTCGTACTTAAAACTTTGGTCAAACAAACGTATCTCTGCTTTCAAAGTTTGTAGCGACACATGCATGTATATATAAAATTGTAATAACTATGAGCCTATGTTCTTAACGTTGAAATAAAAGTATGTTATGTTATGTTATGTTATGTTATGTTATACATTGTATTATGTTATGATCTTCTACGTAATATATTTCAATCACCTTCGGTAGCATCGTGACTGAAATGAAAACCTGTATGTCGGATTTGTTTCGTTACTTTTATGCAAGTCAAGCTAACAAGTTAACAATGGCTATGGTCTGTTCTACCACGTGTAGAGGCGAAAAACAGGGAATATGCACTTTAATAATTCTCGCTGCGAATTATTACTCAGTGAGAAGTATGATATTTTTTTCTTCAATAAAACTGTTCCTTGCCAAAATAGTAATAAGATCGGTTAATTGCTGAAATTGATTGAAATAAAATGTATTTTGAGATACGTATCAATGAGAATATTAAACATACAGATACAGATACTTGTTTAAAGGAGGAAACTACGTGATATTTGTGATCAAATTGCTTTTAATGTTTCGATCACACAGTTGTTCCTTATTTCTTTAAAAAAAAAAAGATCCTTTTACTGTGTTCTTCATATATTCCATTTCATCCAGCATTTATTTATAAATTGCTTATTCATCGATTCAGGTGTTTACAATTGTTCAGTATGTCCTAAATATCTAGGTCACCACTGTTCCACTGAGTCCGCTCATTAACCCATAGTGCACTACCCGTTACAAGGGATAATAATTCTTTGAAACGCGAAACAATTAGAATTTTCAAGATGTCATAATTTGACAGCGATAGTAATCTGTATCCTTTTATGTCAATTACCGGAGAGGTTTTTTCCTTCTTGCCGTATATAATGATGTCTAATCATACGTTTCCAACCTACTTTGTCATTTTCTGTAGAACACTGGAGATATAGTAGCTGTGGCAACAGAAAACGGCGACAAGGAAGCATCCGTGTAAAATTCGCTTCTGGTCTACGTAAAGTTCGGTTCTGGTCCACGTTGAATTTGGTTCTGGTCCATGTAAAACCAGATTTTTGATTCATGTAAAATGTGTTTCTGGTCCATGTAAATTGCAGTTCTGATCCACGTTAAATTCGGTTCTGAATTACGTAAAATGCGTTTTTGATCCACGTAAAGAGTGATTCTGTTTTACGTAAAGCACTGTTCTGGTCCTTGTAAAATACGCTTCGTTCTCGCGTAAAATGACGTTAACCTAAACTACGTTTCTGACTCAACTAGAATGCGGTTCTGATCCACTTCAACGACAGTTATGATCTATGTAAAATGCTTTTCTGATCCACGTAAAATGCCGTTCTGATATACGTTAAATGCCGTTTTGGCCTTCGTAAAATGCCGTTCTGATCTACGTTAAAAAGCCGTTTTGGCCCTTGTAAAATGCCATTCTGATCCACGTAAAATGGGGTTCAAATCTACGTTAAATGCTGTTTTAGCCTTCGTAAAATACCGTTCTGATCCATGTAAAATGCCGTTCTAATCTATGTTAAATGCCGTTTTGTCCCTCGTAAAATGCCGTTCTGATCCATGTAAAATGTCGTTCTGGTCTACGTTAAATGTTATTTTTGCCCTCGTAAAATGTCGGTCTGATCCAAGTAAAATGCCGTTCAGATATATGTTAAATGCCGTTTTGGCCCTAGTAATTTACCGTTCTGATCCATGTAAAATGCCGTTCTGATCTACGTTAAATGACTCTATGATCCATGAACAATGTTGTTCTGGTCTATGCTATTTTGAATTCGGCTCAGTATGCTGTGGGTAGAGATATTGTGGTTGATGTAGAAAACTGTGGAATACTCCCAGATATTCTTTTAGGAAGAAATAATTTTTATTATGATAAAACTAAGCTAAGAAGCCGTAGTATAAACCACTCTGGAAACCCGAATAATAAACGTTGATTTGAGTTACTTGTTAAAATGGACTTGCTTAAAAAGATAAACATTAAAAATTATTAAGCATGCTTACATGAAGAAAGACAGGTCTTGCAATTAACACCCAACAACGAAAGAGTATAACTCGAAAGGGGATCGAACCCTAGACGCTTAGTTTTATGCTAGTTTTTTAACGTCTAAGTGAGCATTTTTCAGCTATATTACGGAACTTTTATTGATCCGATGCAATTCCTTTTTTTTAACATTGACATGACTTTCGTTTTTGTTGTTGCGGTCTTTGGTTCAAGTCATGGCTGGGAAGCATTTTACTATGCATCTAATGCTTAAAAAACGATTCTTGAAATCTGCGTTCCATCTTTTTTCGATATTAACAAAAAGCAATATAGTAAAGTAGCACGTCATTGAAGTGGTCTCTCTTAGACGCCTCCAATGACGTGTCACAAGACAATATTGTCCCTTTGTTTGATGATATATCCGTGTACAGTGATGCCCCTTCAATCCGAACACATCCGTTCCGGACAATTTTTCCGGATAAATGAAGCAGGGCAGGATCATGCTTGAATATACACCTTTAGACTTAAACAATGGATATGTTTATGCATTAATCTAATTTTGCATCAAGAATGGTATGTTCTTGTTTCGTTCATGAATGTGTCTATGGATATATACAGGCTTATACTAAACATGGAGAAAAGAAAAAGGCAAGAAGGCGAAGGAAATGGAAATAAAAATAAAGAACATGCACATCGGTATTGACATACACAACTTTATTCCTCACAGCATTTGGTTTTTTCCTGTCATAAGAGCAATTGACAGACTGATTACAGGGTGCCGTAAAACATATGTTGTTATCCGTCACTAGATCTCGTGATCATTGAGCGCGCCTGTCAATAGTAAATTTCTGTTTGATTTGACATAGTCCGTGTTTTATTTTCATTTTGTGTTTGTTTGTTTGAATTCATATGGGAAATTAGACAAATGGAATAGATGGTTGATGTCTTTCCATAGGAAACATTATCGGGCTCGGCTTCGGATTATTATCCGAATCGCATTCGGATCACCGGATAATATTCCTATGCCTTGCCTGATAACATTTCCGATTTAAGACACCAACCATCTATTCTCTATATCTCTACCCTGTTCTCTACCCCTCGCACAAGTCGGATATTTCGGGTCTCTATTTTTTCTATACTTGGCCATAGCTAAACGTGCACTATAATATTCTACACTCGGTTGTGTAGTGCGCCTATACCAAAATAATAAGTAAATACTATTGTTCAGTGAAATGTATTATTATGGAAGCGAGATGTTTGGCCATACGCATGATTTAAATTTTCGAGAAAAAAAACATTTGACGCATTTGGAGCAGACGATTTTCATAACATTTTCTTTTGTCGTGTTTTTTTTATATAAAAATCTATATTTCATTTCTACACCACTTCAGTTGTAAACTGTAACGCAAATTATGCCCATTTCTGTACTACACCAAGACGATGCGTAGACGCGTAGTAGAAAATGTCGCAGAAATAATTGACGTCTCTGAGAACAAATAGTATTCGAACCCTTTACTGTTCTCTCTTTACAATTATATTAACACACATGCGACAAAACGTTTAGGGTCGAGGAAATATGGACAGGAGGAAGATTCACTCGTTTCGAGTCAATTCCATTTAGCCCTTTCCCAAACGCCAAATGTTCGCCTATCCCAAATTGAAAGAGTTTGCATACGACATTTCAAAATGTGATGAAATTGGAAAATGGTCTTCCGATAGGGTAGAAAACATTGTGGGATCAGGAGAAATTGATTGTTAAGAGCAATTTCTCCTTTTCAAACAATAATTTCCAGAGTCGTCTGCAACAAAAATGTCAAATCTCGTTAAAGTTTTGTAATGGGTTAACACATAACCATCTAATGCCACATGTTTGCGTCTTGCAGCAAACTCCATTCAAAAAACATTGTGGCAAAAGGAGAAATTGCTTGACATTTTATTTTTACATGTTAATTTTTTGATATGTGAACAAACTCCTTTAGCAAAAGAAGTAGCACGGCACCAAAGTTAAAAGAGTCACTCGATAATGATTTCAAATATATAGTTGTTTAAAGGTCGTATTCGCTTTAAGATAGGAACAGATTTCCTTTGAGGAAATATTTATATATGCATGCTAAACATCACTTTTGTCAAAGTTTGGATCAGACTTTTTACAGCAGTATTTCATTTTCGGTCCATCCATTTTAGATAGTGTGGTGTCCGTACTCGAGGGAGGGTAGGGTAGGGGTCAAAGGATCACGTCCTTCTTTGGTGGTTAAATGATGATTGTAGTCCTTTTTTATACACACAATGCTTAACAGTGTAAGGGGTTGGTCATTTAAACAAAAACCGATCATTTTCTAAAATATTCTCATACTTATACCAAGTTCCTAAACAATTAAAAGAGACACAATAATGGACCACATAATATGCATTACCACACGTACATATCTATTGTTTCAACGAAAAAAAAATATATTTTACTTCCGTTTAATGATTCCTCCTTTCTAAATTGAAATACACATTTCACACCTTGCTGTAGTATGACCCACAATAGCGCTTAGAGAAGTGTTCTTCAAACTGATCAACAGATAGCCATGATCCCATTGATTGGCGTTGGTTCGAACCATGCATCCGGTAAATACAGTAATAGCTTTAATACACATTAAAGCGTATGTCATGTTTTTCTTTTTATAAATATCTACTCATATTCCATTATTTCATTTCCTAAATTAACCAAACATTTCAGAAATAGATAAACAAACTGTCACGACCTCTATACAATAAAATGTCTTTTGTTACAACCACCTTTGAAAATCCTGTTTAGTTTTAGCCATGTCGATCGACCACGGTTCAATTTTAGAGGTTGTACTGTATTCGTTCCTGGTCTAGTTTTAGCCATGTCGATCGACCACGGTTCAATTTTAGAGGTTCTACTTTATTTGTTCCTGGTCTAGTTTTAGCCATGTCGATCGACCACGGTTCAATTTTAGAGGTTCTACGGTATTTGTTTTTGGTTAAGTTTTAGCCATGGTGATCGACCACGGTTCAATTATAGAGATTCTACGGTATTTATTCATGGTCTAGTTTTAGCCATGGCGATCGACCACGGTTCAATTTTAGAGGTTCTACTGTATTCGTTCATGGTTTAGTTTTAGCAATGTCGATCGACCACGGTTCAATTTTAGAGGTTCTACGGTATTCGTTCCTGATTTAGTTTTAGCAATGTCGATCGACCACGGTTCAATTTTAGACGTTCTACGGTATTCGTTCCTTGTCTAGTTTATCCATGTCGATCGACCACGGTTCAATTTTAAAGGTTCTACGGTATTCGTTCCTGGTCTAGTTTTAGCTATGTGGATCGACCACGGTTCAATTTTAGACGTTCTACGGTATTTGTTTTTGGTTAAGTTTTAGCCATGTCAATCGACCACAGTTCAATTTTAGAGGTTCTACGATATTTGTTTTTGGTTAAGTTTTTGCCATGTCGTTCGACCACAGTTAAATTTTAGAGGTTCTACGGTATTTGTTCCTGGTTTAGTTTTAGCCATGTCGATCGATCACGGTTCAATTTTAGAGGTTCAACAGTTTTCATTCCTGGTTTAGTTTTGGCCATGTCGATCGACCATGGTTCAATTTAAGAGGTTCTACGGTATTCGTTCCTGGTTAAGATTCAGCTATGTCGATCGACCACGGTTCAACTTTAGAGGTTCTACGGTATTCTTGGTTAAGTTTTAGCCATGTCGATCGACCACAAGAGACTTGTTGTTTACATGTCATAATTCGATGCCATCAGAAGACGTTGTGTGGGGTAGTGGGTTAACCCAGAGATAATAGCCCGCGTTGACAGATAAGAAAAATTCATAGTGTCAGAAATACCGGTAATGAGGCGTGAGTGATATCGTCTGCGAAATGATGTCTTTAACCCTTTCCCAAACAATAACGACTTTGTTGCAGACGTCTTTAGGAAACATTGTGGGAAATGGAGAAATTGCTCGTAACGAGCAATTTTCCTTTTCCCACAAGGTTTTCTGCTCTTTCAGAAGAATATTGTTCAATTTCATCACATTTTGAAATGTCGTCTGCAAACTCTATCAATTTGGGACAGTCGAAAATTTGTTGTTTGGGAAAGCGTAAAAATCGAACTATCATCCCCGAGTCCTGAACACAAGGGGGCTCTTTGCAAATGTTTGTTCTTGCTTGGCGTCTTAACTGCTTCGTACCTTCGAAATGATTTATCAATCGTCAAATCTGAATGACTTCTGAATGTCGTCGACCAACACTGGCCTATAGACCTCGCAACGGTTTGTACCAAAGTGACATTGTCTCTCTATGCATTGACATTCTCTTATTGTCAGTTTGTATAAAGTCATACGTGCGCTCATTTAAACTTAAATTGTGAAAATTCTGGAATAATTGAGAATTAACTTAAAAACGCTTTAAATTCCCTTTTACAGAGGAATTGAGCCTGTAATATGTTGACATGACGCTTTTAAAAAGGTGAAAACTATACATAGGCGTAGGAGCCGGGGGGCCAGGGGGGCCCGGCCCCCCAATATCCAGACCGGGGGGGGCCAGACTATACTTTGGCCCCCCCAATATTCACAATGGCAAATGAAGATATTTGAAAAGAAAAAGAAAAGAAACGAAATTTAACAGCAGAATAAAAATAAATGTGTATTTATCTGCTTTATCTAATTCCAATTCGCCTTTTGTAACGAACAATAACCAAAATCTTTTTGACGTCATCCTCGCAAATGACAATCTGAACACATCGGGTTTATCCAATGAAAACTCATCTCACATAAATACCCGGGAAGTTTTGATTGACAACAACAATGGTGTAATAGAATTTGTTCTAAGGAGTCAGACTCAATATTGTCTTCAATTGTTAGCTAAAGGTTGAAGGATAATTTATTCTCATTTTTAAAGTAGATAAATCCGTGGCTGTGACAGTCTGGTCGCTGCTACTTTTTGTTTAAATCAATACATTTGATTTCCGCGTGAGATCGAGACCTGGCATATCCTTTTTTTTTTTTTTTTTTTTTTCTTTTTACTATTAAAGATACACATTTTCATACGCTTTCTTTTAATTCTCATAATGTTATTGAATTCGTAAATGCATGAAGAGTCATTAAAAAGTTTAGGAACATTTATTCTTAGACCGGTCTTCATCTGAAGTTGGCCCCCCCAATGTTGAAAACGCTCCTACGCCTATGCTATAAGGTTTGTTTAGTATTTGCGAATATACAAGGTCAACCGAGAAACGTTGGGAACCAAGAAGTTTTCCATTTTGAATGTTCATGATATTAATATTGGATAGATTACAGTGTTTTATGTGTTTCAAGTGATTTTTCTTACCAGGCGATAGTCACTCATTAATCCGAATGCTCCTTGCTATTTCAGATGTTACTTGATTGTCAACAATAAAGTCAAATAGTTGGGCACCAAATTTGTGAAGATAATACTTTGAAAAACAGATAATAGATAGTGCAGGCGTTATATTGTCATGATCCTGATGTTTTTCGCTATTTTTTAACATAAACTATCATAACTTATAACTCATATTACCCCGTTTTGAAGTTTTTCTGAGCGCTAGTTTGCTTTTAAGGTATGTTATGGGTCTTTCTCACTTACTTATGCACCTGGCTTTGTTACAAACACGGCTGAAATAGAATACCAGTTTTAAAAAAAATACTTCAATTCTTGTATTTCATTTCAAAACTGGTTGCGATGTCTGTTTACACTATTTATATCGCCAGATTTGAAATAAACTTTCAGGGAGAATCCGATTTGAAACAAACCTTGACAGAGTGATTCAGACAATTCTTATAAGCAATTATTGATGGTGACCAATCATGAGATAAATTATGGATAAACAATGTACCCCCCTAAACCTAATCGGCCTTATCATCAAATTTCAAAATCACTCAATGATAATAATGTGTTATTTTCTAAATGCAACTAGAATATATTTTTTACAGGTCAAAATGCATCGAAATTCAACGAGATTGGCGATTATCGATACTTATTAGTTTTGAAGAAATTACTTAAGTTCTCGTGTTTTATTTCAAAACTGAAAGCGATGTTCTTTTTATTTCTTTTTTTTTTCTTTTCTTTTCGAAAGTTGTAAAAAAGCACATGTTCTGGCGTAAAAGTTGTGACTGCTCGTTTATCTGTCGGTAAAGTGCTTGATTGGTTGGGAAATGAAACGTTTGGTTGTTTTTGTTCTTATGTAAGGATGGAAAGAAATTAATATGATAAGTTGTTAAAAGGCACAAATAGTAAGCTTTAATGTGTATTAAAAGTAAAAGCAAAGAAGAAAGAAATATTACTGCATTCAACCGGATACAAGGTTCGAACCCGCGACTATGAAGGGGATCCTGGCTAAGTGTTGAACAGTTTGAAGAACACTTTACCTAATGCGCTATTGTGGGTCATACTACAGCGAGGTGTGAAATGTGTATTTCAATTTAGAAAGGAGGAGTCCTTAAAGGGAAGTAAAATATTTTTTTTTCGTTGAAACAATAGATATGTACGTGTGGTAATGCATATTATGTGGTCCATTATTTTGTCTCTTTTAATTGTTTAGGAACTTGGGATAAGTGTGAGAATACTATAGAAAATGATCGGTTTTTGTTTAAATGACCAACCCCATACACTGTTAAGCATTGGGTGTATAAAAGAGGACTACAATCATCATTTTACCACCAAAAAAGGACGTGATCTTTTGACCCCTACAGAGAGAGAGAGAGAGAGAGAGAGAGAGAGAGAGAGAGAGAGAGAGAGAGAGAGAGAGAGAGAGAGAGAGAGAGAGAGGGAGAGGAGAGAGAGAGAGAGAGAGAGAGAGAGAGAGAGAGAGAGAGAGAGAGAGAGAGAGTGACAGAGACAGAGACAGAGACGGAGAGAGACAGAGACAGAGACAGACAGACAGAGAGAGAGTGAGAGAAAGAGAGAGAGAAAGAGAGAGAGAGAGAGAGAGAGAGAGAGAGAGAGAGAGAGAGAGAGAGAGAGAGAGAGAGAGAGAGAGAGAGTTTAACTGGCATACGTATTGGTCATGCTTTGGTGAACAGTTCTCACTGCACTTCCACAGGGTGTTTCTCTGTGTTGGCTGAGCACGTTATTGGTCGTTATTACAGAATTTAGACAGCAGAAAGGGAACGTTTACAATTGGTAACTTCTGCTGTCAATATTTCGTTTTCTGGTGATATCATCATTTCATATGTACAGGGAGGCAACTGTTTCCATCCGTGTCTTTAGATGGTTGAGTTGTTCACCATGTCACAATGGTACGGGAATATGTCTCATATATCCGTCGAAGTCACCCAAAAGGCAACTAACGATATACTTGAAGGTTGTCGACTTTAGTGCGAAAGAGATTAACTGAAAGAATGAACATGATTATGGTCAAAAGAATACAAGCGCTCAAAAAACTTGCAAGAATATGTTTTAGTATTACGAAACGCGAATTTTCATTACAGTATGATGCACGCACAATATATTAGCGACGTTTGAAAGTATTTTTAAGAATTGTGTGGCACATAACTTCATTGTTCACATTTAAATCCCGTCTAAAAATAGCGATGAGCGCATTGATGAACGAGTAGCTGTTACCTGTCACAAAAGTAACGGGATACACTGAACCCATTACCAAACAATAGCGACATTTGACCATCTTGTTGCAAACTACTCTGGAAGACATTGTGGGAAAAGGAATAATTGCTCGTGACGAGAAATTTCTCCCTTTCCAACACTTTTTCCTGCCCTATCAGAAGATTATTTTTTTGATTTCATTACATTTTGAAATGTCGTTTGCAAACTCTTTCAATTTGGGACAGTAGAAAATGTGGCGTTTGGTAAATGGTTAAAAGACTGTCATTTATCCAACAATAATAACGCGAATATTCAATTTGAGAGTGAGAATTTCTCAGATTACATTGGTTCCTGATGTTTCTCGGCTGACGTTGATTTATCGCTATTTGTGAACAAACATTTTCGTATTCACTTTTTGAAAGCATCATGTGGACTTGTTACCGTATTAGTTACTTTGTAAAAGGGAGCTTAAGGTACTTTTAAGTGATTTTTCAATTAGTCTAGAACATATACAATTATTGTAAACAAGCGCCAGTATGGCTTGAACTATTTTATTGAATAACACATTTTTTATATGTCAGATGGTTGAGGGAGTGCTTATAGACACCAGACAAAGCGATAGCTAAAAAAACTATAAATATAACACAAACTGAATATGAACGTAATGTAACAAACAAACTAAATTCCGATCTTTTATATCCGTGGTAGATATTCAAGTGAGAAGTATCGTTTCAGTTTACTATTCATATGCATTGCCAACTTTTTGTTCAAATATATACCAGCAACATTGAACATTAACCTTGAATTTTCATGAAATACAGTAAATCTTGTTTAAGGCGATCGAAATAAACAGAGAAATAAAAGTGTTGTTAAAGACAACTTATTGTTTAATGCAGACGCTGGGCATTCAGAAAGCTCCCGTATTAAGAATGCTTTTGAATAAATAACTTTTAACGTTAAACTGTTTGAAAGAGGTTGCCTGAAACGAGATCCTCTTTACTCATTCATTGAACGCTTGGTTAATACAAGTGCCAACATAAAAGCTATTCAAACTATTACACTAATATTACAGACTTTGGGGTGGTGACATTTATACAACCAATAACAACATTCACAAACATTTACGAGGAAGAAAATGGTAAAGTGGATAAATCGTCAATCGGCCTCTGTTATCGTTGGTCCCGGGTTCGATCCCCTTTAGCTGCGTGATGAAATTCGCCGGGACAAGTCTACAAGTCGGCGATAAAAGTGGTATAATATACAGGAAGCAGTCATTGAGAGTGAGTTGACTTAACTTCAAACGTCTGCAAGAATCGATATGAAAAAAAATGAATTTCAAATAGATATTTAGAAGGAAGCTCACTCCACTGTTCTCAAACTACTAGAATGTTACAAGAACCATCAAAAGAGCTCACTTAACCGACACCATACACAAAGACGTTTTGGCAGCCAAAATTATGAAGTACATCTATCTACAACATGATGAGGCAAATATACGATCCCACTGGCTAATTCGGCTGAGCAAAAGATGTAAGAAACTTCCACATACTCGTAAAACATAGCAGAGTGTGTTTCAGGTATGCAGACAAACGATAACATTATGTAAAATCTGTGTTCCATTGTTACAGAAATATTGACTACTAAAAATAAAATGCCGATGTTTGTCAATATTTCCTTATTGAAAAGCTTTGTATTACTAAATTTCTTAATCTAGTTATGTATATTTCTATGTGATAACAAAACCAAAATTTGACTTAACCAAATTCCTTGTAACAAGTATCCGTTGCCATGACAACCAAGATGTAGAAATTGCAAAAAAAGGCTTGTTTTAATTCAGACAGAAAAATGACCACTCTTGCTGTGGAAGAACGATTTCATACGTCCAATTGAGTTCAGTGTGTGATATTTCGTTTTTATTTGCCGGCATTTGTTTGCTATGCCTCGTTGGTCATACATCTGTTACTTTTGAAATCTTTGAAATTACCATTGACTCCAATGTTAAGCCAGGCATTTCCAAGACTCTGCTTATGTGAGGAATAGCGTTTTTTACGCTTAGCTATGTACAGAAACATCAAGTTGGGGCAATAAACTCTCAGAAACTGTAATAAAATGGTCACCTCAATCGTCTCATTTTTTTCTACGGAGAAAAGTGTACCAGTATCATCCGAAATTCAGTGCACAAGCTGTCAAATCTAGCCGAGGTACCGGCATTTGTGTTCATACATCCCAAACAAGTTGTCCTGCAATAGCCAATCAAAACAAACTTTGAGAACACTGCAGGACTATAATCTATACAGGAAACACATCAGTGTTCTACCACCTCATCTCTTACTAACAAAAGAAAAACTCAAAATTTCTAAAGGGTACTACAATGCCTTATTCTATATGTTTCAGCAGCGATAGAAAGCCCCATTGAAACAACGTCAATGACGTCGTTAATACATATAAATGACGTCATAAAATAACGTCTACCTATCACGTGGTACAACGCTACATAGCAACCGCTTTCAGTACACAATTCATTGTTCACGAAACTCTTAACGTGCAAACAAAACAAGTATTTCTTGCGCTTTTTCTATAATTCAAAATGACGAAAAATCCAAGAGAAGAGGATGCGAAAGGTTGTTTTGCTTGGTGTATCCAAATAAAGAAGTCCATGAACGAACGTGTAAGCTATTTTTCTTCTTTTAATGTAAATTTGTATCTTATTTTTACCAGTGTTTTCGGTGTTGTTCAAAACTACAAGTCTGATCTAAAGATGATGGAGCTGAAAATCTAAATTAGATTGATGGGGGATCAACAGCTTTAATGTTATACGGTTTTCTTCATAAATGTAAGAGTGAGACACTTTTTTCCATAAATAAATATGGTTTTTTTCTTCTTCTTCTTTTCTGTTCTTTCAATTATTGTTGTCTTCTGTGTACATATGGAGACTCTCTATTTGATGCGATACTAATAGTTATCGATGGTGCATGTGGTATTATAAACCTTTTATATCATACATGTAAATTAACGCCTTTTGTTCGCCTATATATATGTGTCAACATCAGAAAAGAATGCGCGCCGATGAAGTTAACTTAACTGTATTGTATTTGTCTGAAGTCCTGCAAGGTACCTAATGCGTTTACAAATACCTAACCTTTCTAACTTTCCTCAGTGGGCTAAAGCAAGGAATCGCCTCAGACAACGTTTTCATGCAAACAATGGGACTCCCCTAAAACCAGAGGACCTTGTCAACGATACCGGTATGCCGGAAATGGATATCGTCAAGATACCCGTGAAAGACAAGACACCGACCCCCACACCAGAGCCATTGGCAGAGGGACAATATATAGGTAACGGTATGTATATTCTTCTTAACATTATAATACCCCGAGAGGAAAATCTTGTTTTGTGATTTAAGAAGAAATGTTTCTTTCTGAATCATAAACGTTTACACAAAAAGATCGATCAAATTATTTACCCAATGTCATAGAAAGTCACTGACCCTATCGAGTTTGCCACTGGGGTTGGTCAAATTTAGATCGTCCGCCTCAAGTGTAGAAAGTTGTGGGTTCGCTATCAGACAAAATTGGTAATTGAATTCCATAATGATTGGAAGGCAAATTCCAGGTAGAAAAAGTAATAAGGTTTTCCGTACACAGGTAATCGGGTTATGGGAACGGTTGCTGCAAGACGAATAAAACATGTTGAAGTTGACGTAAAACCAAATAACCACATAACGCCCATTGCAGGTGTCCGGGCCTCAGACGAGACCTCGAATGAAAGCGAGGCCGACAGTAAAACCTCCAATTGGAAAATGGTAATCCGAGGAACTGTTGACGGCGGACCGGATTATGATGATGGTAAATCCAGTTTTCTTTGCTCCATATACAAATCGTTTGTATCTTATAGTTCATCACACCCAACCGTCTTGAAAAGAAAGCTTTGATAGCAAACTTTTTTATCTCATATTACAAAAGAATATCTAAAAACAATCTTGTTATGCAAACACCTTTGTATATTTTTTTGGGGAAACAGATCGTTTCGTGACAATTAACCTTTTTTTTTACATTTGTTGAGAAATTGCTGTTTTTTATCAGGGTTATGATTTTAGTTCTATAATTATTTATTCATTTATTTGAAGAAATGCTAAAGGGCAACCTGTTTTAACATGTACTAGCCTATGAGTCTGTATTATGAGTTCGTTATGTGGAATGCTACACTTAATAATAACACTATAATCATAAAACCTCACAAGCTTGAACGTTTTAATAAAAAAACCTTACATGTTTCCAGTGAGACGATTCGTGGCGAAATCGATTGAAGAAGCGAGCCAGAAGTATAGAGCAGAAATGGTGATCTTACCGCCACCAACTACAACACGTGGCTTCACCAACACTGACACAGTAGTAGAGGAGGATACCGCGTCTCTGTCGTCTAGCGTGATAAGTGGTACGTTCTATCCAGTCAAATTTATTCATCTAGTATTATGTTTTATAGTTATTTGTTGATTGTATATTTATTTCATGTGTGTAGAAAACCTGTATTATCTAGTAATTAAGTGAAACCAAAGTTATCGTCTAGAACATTAAAGAGGTATAAAAGGCAGTTGGTAATTCATTTTATTAGTTTGCTAATATGGATAATTAAAATTGACTCGTAAGTAGATGTTATCACCCACTATCATCTATTATGTTGAGTTGCATTTACAGCAAATTTACAAACATAGTACAATGTCTATATGAAAGAAAAGCAATGCAGATCTACATGTATATATATAACAATGACTCTATGAAGCAATAATATTAAATACCTCGTTTGTTTTATGGTGACAGAAAGTATGTCTCTATTATGTTACAGATCTAATTTATTGTACATTATCAACAAAGATAGTAAATACTAAATCTTACAGAGTCCCTCAGAATCTGACACGGTCCTTCCTTTTTCTTTCGCCAAAAACCATATCTTACATTATCAACAAAGATAGTAAATACTAAATCTTACACAGTCCCTCAGAATCTGACACTGTCCTTCCTTTTTCTTTCGCCAAAAACCATATCTTAATCCTTTAGAACAAAGTTGTGCATGTCGAAAATCGTTCAATTACTTCCCAATTAAAATCGACACACATGAAAGAACACAACAAAACAAAGTATAACATATAAGGTTATCATTTTAGCACTTGCAGAAGTCGCCGTTAGCGAATCATTGAGCAAGGTCATAGAGGATATGAACGAGTCAGCCAGAACAAAGGCTTCCCCACCAAGGACCGTAACAGAAGTATTGGGTAAGTTCAAATTGTTCAAGGATGCCTCTATTACCGTCTGCTGGGACTTTTAATTCACCTTACCTCGAGATCACGCTTCACGTCGTCTAAACACGTATTCGATTAACCCTTAACTTCCTCAATAATTCCGCCTCAAGCTATGCCAATATTCTGCCAATGAGAAGAATATCAATGAGTGTCAGAATAGTACTGTTGATGTTTCATTGTTACTCTAGGAAATAGTGAAGTTAATAGTGACGATGAACTAAGGTACTAAAGTTATATCAATTTTGACCCATTAACAAATCTATAAGACGATAAGTATTTTACAGATATCATATTGTAACAGCCCGATATTAAAGATTTCCAATTGAACCAATCTAAATATGAAGGCTTTAAAGTTATGTTTTAGCTGCGTTTGGTTAGATTCATTTAATTTTCTCACGCCTCTAACAGCCATTCCTTTTTTTTTTAAACATAAACATAAACTTGGATATACAGTGTACGATCTATTTCCAACAAACAATTATCCATATATTAACTATCTCTTTCATCACTGGTGTGCCATATTATTGCAAAATTTGGTCTTTATATTTGCATCATTCATTTCTGTTTTTATAATGGATTACATCAAGATCAGTATGTAATTCTAACTAACTCTATATTACAGAACGACTGTCTATCGATCCAAATATTGGCATCATGACAGAGGAGCCAACAATTATGCCACCGTAAGTTTGGATTCCTATCTAGCACACTACAAGGCATTAAATCGCACATTCCATGAATGTATTGTTATTTTTATCATTTCAAGGCACTTTTAGCGAACATTCCACGACTGGACTGTTATCTAGCTCAGGTATAAGGCATTAACCTATCACAAAGCTACTTGAATTAAAGGCTAATCTAATACAAATCATACCATCCTTAAGAACTCCGTACAGGATAGCACATCTCTGATGTGTTTCTCTACCCAAACGAATTTAATGAAATGCGGGGCCTCTGTGGACTAGTGGTTAGAGTACAGAACTTGAAATCACATGGTCCCTCTCCGCGTGGGCTCAAATCCTGAGAGGGATATGGATTTTCATGAGAGGCAGTCTCCCGACTGACTTACGGAATACCGATGGTTCTACCTGCCTTGACCAGCCCTAATGGGCAGTTGAGTATGGGGTCTTCCAGTTCCTCCATCACTAATAGTCGGGCATCGCTACATAACTGAAATAATTTTGATGTGATGTAAAACCCATATAAAAAAAATTAATGAGATGCACTATATTTTGATTTTTGACTTGATTTGATGCTAGGCAATATCAGGAAAAATAAGAGTCCCGGTGTAATTGTTAAAAGCCACGACGCAATAACAACACAAATTAATCTCCCGACCTTAAGTCTGTTTATCACAACCAGTTAGACTTTTGTGTGAGTGAAGACTGTACCTTAGAGAGATGTTGTTCTTGGCTTTAACGCATTCTCACAAATGAAAGATTGAGAATGATCTTAATCAAAGCAACAACATACAAATAAAGCCTTATTTGTTATATTTTCAGATGCTCGGGTTAAATGATAATTGTGTTGACGAAACGATCATTTTGGGAGAGGAAGACTTTTTTTTAATCAATTTTATAATCTTTTTTCAGAATTATTGTCTTTGTGTTGCAATTGATTATTTTACAAAAGAAATGTTTGAAGAGAAACCATAAAACTTATTAAACTGTATAACTTTAAACATGTTGTGTTTTTACCACATGTCCCTTTCAATCAACCCATTTTTATAAAAACGATTTTGCGTATTTGTTGTATTTCATTCAATGCTATAAACGTTCCTCCCTGCATACATACATTGTTCAACAACTTAATGCTTATGCAAACAGGTAAGATCACAGGCCAGCCGCCAAATGAATTGGCGACTGGCCTGTGATCCAACCTGTTTGCAACTCTAAAGAAAGTAAATAGATGATATAAATTCTACATTTACATTTAATGACATTTCTTGAAAAAAACGTATAGAAGGAATCAAGACATTGCCCGTAACAAGCCAACTTCAAGTAAAATACCTAAACTCCGCCATTTCTAAACATTTTCTTTCATCGGTGGTTCATTACATACACAGGTCGGGCTGGAATTAGTCAGGTTGATAGAAATAAGTTCTTGTTCACATAAACGTATACCGCAAACGGCCAAAGAAATCCGAAAAAGAAAAGGTTTCAAAATGGCGGATTATGGGTATTCTACTTTTTCACCATGATGAGTCCAATCTAGAAGTAAACATGATGTGTCAATGTATTAGTGTCTGTTAAAATAAAAAGACAGCAAGTATTATGAATGATCAAAAGCTCATATTTTGCTTCTTTTGATAAATAGATGTTGACTGCTTAAAGCGGCACTGTCATACAACAATCAATACCTTTTTTATAAGGTCAAGATCGGTGAAATAAGTAATTAAAGTCTATGATAATAACAAAAATAAGAACAGGGGATTAAAATATTAAACATAACAACTTTGTGGTTTCTGATACCGTATTTATTTTGTTTTAAGACTACAGTTTTACGAAATGGTCATTTACAAAAAGCGGTTTTCTAAAAACATGTTCTAATATACAGTATTAAAGAACTTAAATTGTTACCTTTGAAAACAGTTGCATTTTATTCAAGCTTCCATTTAATGACTGTCTGTTACTGTTTTGTAGTCTTGTAGTATAATCTGAGATCTTCTCAAGCTAAAATTTTATTGTTAAGATAAATAAGAGAGATAACATATTTAGAATAAATTGAAAGATTTCAGTACATGATTTAGTATTTAATGCAAGACTAAACATTATCATTTACCTTTAGAATTAATTTTAAGTCTTACAATTAAAACCTAGATATAAAGTCTAAAATTGAAGCATCTAGCACCAAAGAATGTATAACGTATTTTGGGAGTTGTAACGAGACTGTTCCTACACCCATACATCAGCTATCAGCATCAGTTATACAGGTAGCAAACATATAAATGGTCAATCAGCTACTGGTTATACAGGTAGCAAACATATAAATGGTCAAAAAGTTCATTTGTGAATTTAATGGTTTTATGTATCAAACTACTCAAATTGACAAAACGATAGTACAATCAATTTCGTTTTAAGCAACATCTTTTTCACAGTGTGTGGAAAGTCATTTAGTACATGGTTATCTTAATACATTCCATTCAAAGAGCCCCTACTGGAGCTTTCATTCAATTCTGAATGACTGGTTTCCTTTTTAAGCTGTCAGTAGTCTTCTTCACAATGATCCCTCTCTTTTTACTATTGTAACTTTATAAAAAAAAATTGACATTATAGTTAAATTAACTTCACACCGTAAATATTCAAAATGGAACATGATCTTTTCTTTCCACAACAGAACGCTGATTTATAATTGAAACTACATGTCGAGGGTTCAGTGCAAGACTATAGTAAGTGCTTCATAAACATGAAGCACTTACTATAGTATTGCACTGAACCATCAATGTACTAAACCTTTACAATATCCTTTATAGGATAACAAAGATATAAACATTCAGTGAAATCAGGCCTGCTATTGTAAGGAATGCTAAAGCCCAAAAATCATTACTTGAAGCCTGATTTAAACATCCTCAATATGAACACAGAAAGAAAATTTAAAATCTCAAAGCCTGAAATATAGCAGGCCTAGAAATTCAAACCTGCCTATTTAATCATGATTTACATAAAATATATACATCAATAAAATCAGTAAGCCAATAAGAGTGACAAAACCCTGCACCATTTGGAAAGTAAACATTTGTAGATGAAGAAATATGAAGGGTTCAGGGCAAGACTCACAGGTATTGCATTGAACATTCCATATTGTAATTCCTTAAACCAGTTCAGTTAGCCTACAATCAGTTTGTATAAATCTCTAAAAAATTGCAAGATCCAAACCATGTTTTGTTTGGAAAACTAGGCTTAGACATTTGATCCAATCATGGAGGTGACAAAAAATAAGTGTTGTACCAAAAGAAATTGAGACATTTGAAATGAAGTTGGCACTTTACATGGTCCTGAAAATAATAATTTCCATATTGAGGTTCAATGCAAGTTCTTAATAAACCTGAAGCGCTTTCTGTAATCTTGCGTTGATGCCTGGAAATGCTTTGTCAGAATTCATGTTCAAACTAATGTTCACAAGTGATTCCATTAAGGGCACTAAAGCAGGTACTAGTCAACAAAGAACTTCCATTGAAGGAAGATTAAAATGAACACATAGTGTAAAATGGTTAAAAATAAACATGTATAGCCTTATGATACAAGAAATGCAATAAAGAAAATAAAATGCTTATTATTCCAACTGTATATGGATCCATAACAGATAATGAATACCAAGCATTAAAAATAGCTGCATATACTACACACACCATTGGTTCAGCATAAGACAATAACAAGCCTGTCACAAAGATGAAGGAGTTGCTAATATCTTGTATTGAATTCTCAAACAGTCTGAGTTTATTGACACTATGAGGGTTCAATGCATGGCTATAGTAAGTGCTGCACATTTACTGTAGTCTAGCATCAAACCCACGCATTTTCAAAGCCTCCTGACTGATATAGACAAACACCTTAAGACATGAAAGGCAAATCACTAGTTCATAAAGCCTTCATATGTTGCTATAACGAAAGTTGCCTGTGTATTATTGGTTATTTCTGCAACATTGAATTTGGATGAATGCCTCTGTCTTACTTTTTTATTCTATCTACTAGTGTGATAATTTTTGGAGTTGTAACTAACAAGCCCAACAATTCAAATATAGACCTGAAAGAAGCAAGAATTGTGAAGCTGGGTACTGTTTTACTTGACAACTTAAGGAAAATATTTGCAAAGGCAACTGATAAACATGGATAGTACCATAAGAGAGTACACAATATTTCCATGAGACATGTCATTGTAAACATCTCAGAGAGACAGTCCCAATGATGTGAGTTGCCAAGCCGAGTTAATACAAAAGATTGGTATAAAATGTTTAATAAAACGATACCCTCTTCTTTGGGATAAGAAACACTTTACTTGATTTTGCACTCAAATGTTTAGCTTAGATTAATAACTACAGCAGTGTTTCTTTGCTTTTTTTTTGTTGAAAACTGCCTTTCTTAATTCAAATGGGGAGTTGACAAAACATAAGACTTTCTTAGAAAGCCTAATGACATAAGACCTTTCTTAGAAAGCCTAATGAAAGAGGAAGAAATTGCTTGTGACAAAGCCTTTTTTTTTAAGAAACATCTGATGCCATTTATAATCTAGAATTTCCAAAGAGCAAATGGATTCATGTACAATAAATTCGACAGCATCTCACACGTAAAGTGCTATTAAAATGAATATACAGAATAATGATATGATATGGACTATTTACAGAATGGTGAAAATGCTACCATGCCCTCACACACACCTTATAAATGATGAAGCTGCCCCAACCTAAAGATCCAGATTATGCGATTTATATGGTTCTTAATCACACTTTTGTTTTTAAAACTTTTTATACAAGTCCTTGTTTGTATGATGTTTAACACTGTATCAACATTTTTTCAGTATTAGCTTTCCCGAATCATTTAGTAGAAGGCTAGAACTCTGAAATGACTTCCCAAAGGTCAATCCAATGAAATCAGCTATGTTGCTAGGGCTCCAAACCTCGACCCCCGAGTTCTGAGTCTGCTACCTTAACCGCTGGGCCAAGCAGGACCCCTGAGAGAAGCAATGAAGAAGTTAGCTAGGGGAAAACACCTCTTATCTGGACCTCTAGTTTTATTTTTAAACCCTTTTCCCTGCTGTGATGATGGAAATTTTCTTTTCAAAGAAACATCCATAAAATTGCCTTTAAACTCTTTTCTTAGAAATCTTTATATACTGAATGGCTTGTTAAATTCTGCAAGTGTATAAAATTATGATTCTTTCTTCTAAAGATGTATATCAAAAGGCAATACACCTATACACGCCAGTGTAAAAAACAAGCCTTTAGATAAGATGTCAACCATTTTAACCCGTTACCAAACAATGACGACATTTAACCACTTTGTACTTTGTTGCAGACAACTCTGGAAAACGTTGTGGGAAAAGAAGAAATTACTTGCTAAGAGCAATTTCTCCTTTTCACACAAGGTTTTCTTCTTTACCTGAAGAATACTTATAAATTTTATCACATTTTGAAATGTCGTCTGCAAACTCTTCCAATTTTGGAGTCGAAAATTGGTTGTATGGGAAAGGGTTAAAGCCATTAACACAGACACGGATAATGCTGCTCAAAAGATTGATAAGCGAGCATTACAGTCTTACAGAGTTAAACATGCCTGAATCTTGATGGAATCAGAAAATCAACAACACTCATGTTTTAGCCAGTCCATTTTCAATGGAGATTGATGATTTAACTTGATATGTTGAATAAAACTGGTGAAGTGGAGTTACTTCCTGGGAGCTGTATCATCAAGCTGAGGACATGTCTTCATGTTTTATAAACACCATTTTATGACATTGTATGAACTTTCATGAGATGATCTGAAAAAAAGAAAAATAATAAAATATTTTAAATAATTAGAAAACAAAAAACATCCTTTTCATTGAATTTAAATATCTTTTATTGGTGCATATTTTTTTCTGTATATATGTCAGACATATCAATGATTAAATGAATGGTGTTTTAAGGCAAATCTACAGCTACGGTCATTTAGCATGCGTTATGATGATGTGGATAAATGTATATTGAATTATTTACAGGCTAAAACGTAATTGGTTTAAGAAAAGAAATTGTAATGAAGGATGAATGATAATAAATAGATAATTTGTCAAAAACCTGAATATAGTAATAGAGTTGTATGGTATGTCAATTGCTACTAAATAAAAATATTAACAAAAATGTGCAAGAAGAGTCACTTGCAAATGTAATAAAACAGCGCTTCTTTCCCTTGAATTGGGAAGAGGCCCAAGCCTGCTGAACTTGGGAAATTTTATCAAAGAAATTGCTGAATTGGGAAGCCAAAAACCTGGAATGACTTTAAAGTTTTGGGAAAACTGCATGATTTTGAAGAAATTTCCGATTGGGAAGGTGCCTTTTATAGGCCCCTGTTATATAACGTAAAAAAGCCCTGTAACATGTTGCCATGAGCACGTTATTCCATTATCAATAAAGTTTTGTATGAAATATGTCAATAAGATTTTAATACCCTTTCAAAAATTTAAATTAGACTTGTACATGAAACTACACAAGGATGTTTGGTTATTACTAAAAGTAAAATCTTTGTTAAGTTGAAGAGAGCTCATACCTGTTTCACAGTATTTTTTACAAATTCTTTTCGATCTGCCAAATCATGGTCAGGATATTTTGCGTAAATCTGTGAATAAATATTAATCTAGTTAGTAACATTCAATAGATTTCAATGATATTAACTTTGCCCTGTCAAGGCAGTTTGAAGGTAAGTCCAAGCAAAACCGCATATTGCATTGCCAGCAACAATATTAAGCAAATAAATCCATATGAGGATATTAATTCCAATGTAAATTAATTTAAGTTATTCCTAATGTAATCTAATACTTCTTAACCCAAGGTAAACCATCATGAATAGTTGATTTGCTTTCCGTTAGAACGATGATCTATTTGCTTGAATCTTTTACAGATCTATACTTTGTCAAATAATACTGCCTTTATCTGTGTCTTCCAAGTCAGAGGAAGAAATCTTTCAAAAGCAAAAAACCATTCATATATATGCATTTTCCTTTTAAATCTAAAATCATGTTTTATTCTGTCAGAAGCACAATTAAAAACTTCACAATTTTCTGTGTTGTTTACTTCTTCTTCAAATAGAATAAATAACTATTTGTGTTGTTAATGGGCCATGTGCTGATTACTTAAAATCCAAACTTATAAAGTATTTTCTGTGATGATGAACAATTGTTCTACCCAGCTGTGGTGCAGTGGTAGAGTGTTGGACTCTTACACTGAGGGTCAAGGGTTCAATTCCCTAACGCAGCCGGGATGAATCCCCATATCACCATTGAGTATTGGTCATATATTCCGAAAGCAGTCATTGAGATTTCATTCAACCTTAAGAACACAAAAAGATTTTTGTGTCTCTGCTTTCCAAAATCATAAATATCTGCTTTATTTTGATGAGGAAAGATACACAGAGTAGCAAACAGGTTAGACCACAGGCTAGCCGTCACTTTACTTTGCGCCTAGTCCAGATCTAACCTGTTTGCATGAACGATTTTCTAATGGGTCACACACCCCAATACAAATGAAACGCTGCTGAGATGATGTAAACATCCAATAGGCAACAAATAAAAAATTATGAACATTTCAGATGCGGTCTTGAATCAAACTGGCAAATGAATCACTTTGCATGGTTAACACTACATAAACATATTTTGTTTCAGACAAACTATACTTACTTCTTTTAAAACACTTTTCATCGTAACTTCTTCTAAATTCGCACTGTCGAGCATCTTCTTAATGACTTCTTTAAGTTCATCGTTCTTAAAAGAACAAAAAACGACAATCAAAACAAGATTCAAACATTTTTATTTCAATCCTATGTATTTCTTAATTATTCATCCTTTGTAAAGTAAGATCATTTTCATTAAAGATCAATATAAAGAGTTAATGAGAACTTTAAGAAGGGAGAGCATTTGAGAACAAAACTCTTATTTTGTTTCATTCAAGAGTTATAAATATAAACTTCTTGAAGTGTTAGTACCAGATTTCAAACATAAGCAAGATAATATGGCTAAAACCAAATCCTTAAATTTATTAAGATTTGATGTTAACTATTATAATTAAAGAGTGGAAGTTCCAAAATATCACCAATGTTATCTTTATGCAAGTGGCACAACCCTATATGTAGTTTTAAAATAAGCAATTTTCATAAAAGTAAGTTTTGGAACAAGGTGCTATGACAACAATGATTTTCACAAAGACAGGTTCAATTGGAAGAAAACTTGATGAGAACTTGAATTTTAGAGTTAAAAAGCCCCCCAAAGCGTTGATCAAACCAAGATGATGTCAATAACCCAAAGGATACAGAATTGATTTAAAAAGGTATCAAACTTTAGCAAGATATCATGGCAACAGACAATTTCATAAAGTCAATAATTGATAAGCCATTCTTAAATCTGAGAGAAGATAACATTTTGAGAAAGGCAGACAGAAGTAATCTAAGTTTAAATGCTCTCCCCTCCACTGTACATATGGTGGAAGCTACAATCATATTTATTAAAACTTTATCAAAGAATTTAATAGTTCAAGGGATTATCCTCTCACATTCTTCAGAAGCCTAGTCTAGAAAATTTAAGTCTGTGTTAAAAACAAAGTTTAAAAAACAGTTTATAACGTAACCCAATACCAAACAATAACGACAATTAACCACTTTATTCCCGATGTGTCTGGAAAACAATGTGGGAAAAAGGAGAAATTGCTAGGAGAAATTGCTTTTAACGAGCAATTTCTCCCTTTCCCACAATATTTTCTGCTTTATCATAAAATTATTTTTCAATTTCATCATGTTTTGAAATGTCGTCTCCTTCAATTCTGGACTGTCGAAAATTTGGGGTTTGGTAAAGGTTTAAACAACTTACTGTAGGAGGACCCTTCGCTTTTGGTTTCACGATCGGTTTGTCATCATCAGAGTCTGAACTGATGTCGGAGACTTCTTCCACTGCTGAAACCACAAAAACATGTTTTCAATTAAAGTTACAGAAGACCCACTTCAATAGATAACTCCTGATTCTTTGGGCATATCATATAGGATTTGGCCATGTCTCAACAATTTTTCAGTTGTATTACACATTTCCTGGATATGCCAGTACAAGGCTAGGGATCTGAAGTGTCACTCGCATGAAGACCAGAGGTACCAATGTGACTGGAACCCCCAAGGCCAGAGTTCCAAGACCCCCACCACCTTAATTAACCATAACTCAATTTACCATATTTTCCCACATTTGCTGGAAACAACAGAAACCACTGTGTCAAAATGCATTACTGATGATCTGTTCATGCATTGGCTGCAAGATTCCCACAATCCACTGTTAGATGGTAATTTTTACAATGTAACTGGTCAGTATGAAGCAAATGATTTCCACAGCTTTTCACATGACTTATGGAATAATAAAAATAATATATCACAGAGCCTTGAAATTTAAGATGCATAAACTCAATTAAAGAATCGTACACACATAAAAGCTTATTTGATGGTCTAATAATCAACATATTCCAATTTATTTAGTTCTTCAGGAAGAAAATATTACTTAAGCAAAGACTTTCTCATAAAAGTTATTAAATTAATCTATATCTTTATCTAAATTCAAAGCTCCTCACCATAATCATTTTAGACAAAGCCTTGTTTTGTCCATTTGTTTTTTCCTAGAAGGCATCAAACTATCAATAATGACCATAGATTAAAAACTTGTCATATCATGAGTTCAGCTGTGACACAAATGCAAATATCATGGGCTGCTCTTAAATCAACTTGAAATCAAACATAAAACATCTTTGCTTTTCCTGACTTATAAAAGCATTTATACTCAATGAACATTCATTAACCCTTTAAGGTATAGAGATAAGGCTTATCAATGACACCATAGGTATAAACCATCCGATTATCGGAGACCATTAACGCATACATAATCAGTCACCCTAGGTACCTATTTGCACAGGATTATCTCCGATAATTGTCACTGATTGGGGTACTGTTAATTAAACCAAGATTAATGCAATTTACGTTATTCCAATAGATTTTCACAGAGAATAAAGGACGACGAGAACAAAATTTCCTTTAAATTGATGTCATTTTCTATTTTTTAGTGATACATTCATATTAAGATTAAGGTGAAGAAAATTAGACAAACAATGAAACTGTATATTGCGGTGTGAATTATTCAAAATCAAGAGTAATAAATGACGTATGTGTTCCCCCTGAGAGATCCCTAATTTGTTTTTCTGTTTTGTCATCAATTGCAGGGAATTTTTTTTTACGAAAAATGCCGTTCATGACTGAGAAACATGCTTTGTCTTTGTATATTTCTCAACAGAACTGAATCGTTTTTCGGTTCTATTTCCATTAAAACCGTTTCCAAATAAAAAAAAAGGTTTTTCAACGCAATATTGCTTCATAAAGTAGTCAAACCTGGTCCTCTAATACATGTAAAACTGTATAAATCAATTCATTATAGCAACGAATTATGCTTATATTTCCGTAAAATATGTTTCCATTGGTGACCAAAAGCTCATTGTTGTAGTCAAAGTCGGAGGAATAATCTAATTTGCTTGTCCGCGAATTGGTAAGATTTATCAGCATTTCATCATCTTCATGCTCAAAAGACCGATCAAATGACTGCTCTGAATCTACATTGCTTTCTGACCTGCGATCGGAAGCACCAAAATTGACATAATACTTTAAGTAGCCGTCTTTATAACCTCCTTTATTTGACGGCTTTATTTTCATTCACCATTCAACTTTGAACAACAGCTCCGTGTCATAAACATCATTTACGGGTCGCGTGCCGTATGCTCGCTCTTATTTTAATTGGATAGTATGTTTAGAAATGTGTTAATTTTCTAAAGAATTGCATGAAATCCTTATCGAGTCTTTACAAATCGGCATTGTTTTGATCTTTTATGACCGGATATTGAAGGCCTCTCATATTAATTGGGTTGGTAATTTGAATTCCCTTCATCTCAATTTGATAGCGTCTTTTTCAGAAGGGTGTTGTGGGACCATTATCAAAAGAATCTCTCTAGAGCAAAAGTTTAAACTTTGACCCTATGATTTTATCATCGTAAATGAAAGAAAACATATTTATTTAAGAGGAAAATGAAATTTGGAATAAGTGACGTGTGTGTTTATGTATGTAATTAAGGGTTAAAGTTAAATCAATTGATCAGCTGTCAAAAAGCGTTCTATGCGGTCATCGATAAGGCGGCAAATGGCGCTATATACCGTAAAGGGTTAAAGAATAATAATTCTCAGGATGATTGACTTTAAGAAAAACAAATTACCAATCTCACATTATAAGAAACCATTTGAAGCAGAAGCAACATTTTGATTGTCAAGATGCATACCCTTCTTTTTTGCTGGAGTTTTTTTCTTAGGTTCTGCTTTCTTCACTGGTTCTTTCTTTTCCTTAGGTTTCTTCTCTTTTTTCTCTGTTTTCTTTTTCTTTTTGGGTGGTTCCTATATTAAAGCAATTTTATAAAAAGATAGATAATATCGAAAAAGGATACAAATATTAAAACATTTACATGTTTAGAAGAGGCAGTTGTGACAAAACAAATTGCTGGTAATAATTAACATTTTTTTCAACAAAGATTTCTTTAATTTGCAGCTTAAGTAGAGCAAAATAGAATATCAGGTCGTAAAATACCTAAATTCTGTATACCCACATAAGAATTTCCTCACGTCTGTGAACAAGCACCATAATTTCGGCCAGTACGCTAAGCCAGTAGACTATTTGGCTAGCAGACTACCTCCTATGAAACCAAAATCTCCCTCTATCAAGATGTAAACACACATAGAAAGGTGTGATTAAAGTTTTGTTCTTTTAACTTTGAGAGAGCATGCAGATACATCAAAATACCTTATATCATTGGTGAAAGTTGAAGAAGTTCAAAAACCAGAAATCTGTAGTTCATTATCCTAAAAAGGCATGTTTGCTACAGCATTATATATAGGGACAAACAGTCTAAAAAACTTAAAATTTAGGAATAATCCTGAACATTTCACCCATGATATAGGTTTATTGTACCTATAAACTGTTAACAATAGCAATTGATACCCTAAACTGAACCATTAACCAATTATCAAACAATAACAACATTTGACCTCTTTGTTGCAGATGACTCTGGAAAACATTGTGGGAAAAGGAGAAATTGCCCTTAACTAGCACTTTTTCTTTTTCCAACAATGTTTTTTGCTCTATCAGACGAACATTTTTCAATTTCGTCACATTTTCACCTTTCCTACAATGTTTTCCGGAGACCTCGAAAACAAAGTGGTAAAATGCCGCTTTTGTTTGGTAATTGGTTAAAGTGAGCATATAATGACGTTACCTCTGGTTCACTGTCTGAGGAAGAATCTGAATCACTGCTATCAGAATCATCATCACTATCGTCATCTTTGTCACTATCGTCGTTGTCGTCATCATCTTCATCAGAACTTTTGGCCTTGGTTTTCTTGGGTTTACCTTTGATCTTGATTGCAACCTTCTTTTTCCCTTTTGGTGTCGCTAAATTTAAAAGTCCAAACATTAGCTTTAACGAAAAAATGCAAGCTCATTTGTAATAAAAAGAGAAAAAAACGTTTTTGGGAAAATAGAAAATGTATAAGGCAACATAAGATTGAAAGTCTTAATCATGAACAAAATTTAATTCATTATTGAAGTAGAAAACAGTCCCATGTAGAAGTGATGCTTTATTACCAAAATTCTTTTTTAAAACTTTTCCAGCAGCCATATTCGTAATTAAACAGATTCTCCCGTACAGAAATCCAAGACTATTCCAAATTGAAAGCATCAGAGGGCTACCTTTTATATAACAAGAGAGAAGTAACACTTTCTTTTAAAAATTATTCTAAGACTGGAACAATTGTGACCAAGGAGAATTTGTTAAAACAATCATTAAAGCCTAACATTTTTGTTCACAATGCCTTGTGTAGCACATGAAAGTGCATCACACAAGGCTTCTTTCACGTTATATATCAGGGGCACATTAAAAGCACCTTCCCAATCAAAATTCTTTAAAATCATTAAGTTTTTCTTTCATTCAAAGTCTCACCAGTTTTTTGGTATCCCATTTGGGCAATTTCATCAATACATTTTCAAACTAAGGATCCTTGCTTTCTCAGGAGACGTTACCAAATGGTCTAACGAGGCTAGGCACATTTCGTGTTGAAAGAATCAAAATTGGCTCTGACATAAGAAATCATCAGAAAATTGATCTATAATAGTCAAGAGAATATACCTTTTCGTTTTTTGGGAACTTTTCTCCCTGAGTCTTCAGGCTTCAACAGCCATTCCATTAACCTTTCTGTTACTTCCTCTTTATTTCCTGATCTTGGGACATCAAGTGTGTCGCAGATTTGTGAAAGCATGGACTTGGTAAATGACCTGAACAATCATCAGAAACAAGATTTTCACTATCGGTCAAAGTCAATCTAACATCTGTTACTAAAATTCATTCCAGAGGTGTTTTTTTAATCTTTAGGAAAGGGGGTCGGTCCCATGAGGTGGGAACATTCCTATGTAATAGGGGCATGGGTGAAAGTAAAAGAATTTCAAAAACCTGAAATCTGTAGTTCATTATCCTGAAAAGGCATGTTTGCTATAGCGTTATATAGGGACAAAAAGTCTCAAAAACCTGAAATTCAGGAATATTCCTGAACACTTTCACCCATGAAGGGGGAAAGGGTGCATTTCTATGCTTATCATGCAACAGTAGAAAATCAAGTTTTGACACTACAATTTATCAGACATAGAGAAAAACATTATTCCATATCTTTTTTTTATCAAGATGTTGTTTATATTCAAAGTTCAACATTTCTTGATAAAAATTAAATGACATTCGGAAAGGATACTCTAAAGATGGGAGAATAGGGCTGAATAACGCTGAATGTTTCGTCCAATTAAATGCTGCAGACTAAACAACGTTTATCACTTCATGTCGTTTAAAGGACTCATGATTCTTGAAATAATCTTCTACACCAAGTACAATGAGAGAAAAGATGGTAAAAAAAAGAACTTTGAAGCTGCATATTTAAGACATATATCATTTCTAATAATCTTACTTTGACTTCAATATCTGCATCCTTTTTTCGTATTCAGGATCTCCTTTTGCGAATGGAAATCCAGAAAATTTACGTATATTTTTCTTCACTTCATGTGCCTGAAATGTAAACAAAATAAACACATCCTTTCTGATTAATTTCTAAGCTTGTAGTTCTTAAATGTAAAGCATATATCGGACATGAAAAGCTATGGTTCCAGCAAATCTTCAATAACACTGATGCCTAAAGCTGATTTATTTTACACTGATTTTGAAACAAGTTCTTAAGACTTAGATAAACCACTATACTTTCTGCTTCCTTGATAGGTAGCCAGTACTCTCACCAAATGTGGATTAATGAAAGGTTGCAAGGCAGATCCTGCTTCTCATGGTATTGGAACCCACTAACCATATGTCTTGAGGCTGACACTACCCCTGGACCACTGTTCTCGACAACCAACCTAGTGTTGCATGCGAGGAGTATGCCTGTTAAGTTCCAACTTATTTGCCCAAATGGTTTACAAGAATATTGCTCAATAACAGACCAATTCTTTAAAGTTTCTGAATATCAGATAAGAAGCATTTTCTTTTTCAAGACATCCTCTCACTCTGATAAATGGAATAGATAAAAATCAGGGCGTTTTGTGTTATATAACAGGGGCCCATTAAAAGCATTTCCCAATCAGAATCTTTCTTTAAATTCAAAGTCGCAATAGCTATAAATTGGTCTCCTTCCTCAGCAATGTCAATGATAAAATTTCCCCAAATAAGCAGGCCTAGCCCTCTTCCCACTTTAATTGAAAATGGCCCTGATAATAAAAACTGTACCATTTGGTTGATATGGTCCCTACCACTAGACCTGGCCTAAATAATAGTCAATTTAATGCTTAATGATATCTATGTAGAGTGATCTATTCATCTCCCACCAATGATCATTATGTTCCTGTGGAAAAACACATGGCTTGGAAAGAACATTGTGCTGAACTCATGAGAAAAATAACAGGAGCATGAATCAGTAAGCTGATAACTGTGATGGTAACAGTTGAAAATGATGTTAATCCCTAACCTTACAAAATTACAGATCTGGTAACAACCCACAAAAAGACTTGCTATTGTTAAAGAATTTTCAAACCTGAACATCATTACTTAGAGCCTGAATTTAACCATCTTCACAGGGTTTTCATTAAGAACTGATTGCCGATGCAAACCATCGATTTAAAATCCCTTCTGAATCAGTTACTTTATGCCCAGTCATAAAGTCTGGTAAAAGAGGGTTGTCTGACTGAATCGGTTAGATTGCAACCTCGATCTGTTACTTCAAATTTCAACAAATACCCTGTCTTCAAAATAACCAAAGAAGGAAAATTAAAAATTTCAAAACCTGAAATCATCACCAGGCCTAAAACTAAGCAGTCCTGACCAAAACAATACTTACGGTTCCCACTCTCCTAAACAGTATTCTATGGAGAGGTTTGGCATCTTCCACTTTGACTCGATTTAACCGGTGTTCAACTGAAAAATTTGGACAACTTTCTTACGACATTGCAAGTATCAAACTACCATACCACAATATAAATTAAGTTTCACATGAGATCAAGATAAAAGTTTATTCCTATGCTAACTTCCCTATTGCTTCTCATTACTCTTAGAATGCAAGGTAATTTTCTCAAAAAGATTTTTGTGTCTCTGCTTTCCAAAACTTAAATACCTGCTTAAATTATTTGCGCAGATACTCAGAGTGAGACTTGGCAGCTGGCCTGAATCCAACCTGTTTGCATAAGAATGAGGTCTGTTCCAGCACTATAAGGGTTTACCCAGTTAAAGCTGAAATTGTGCTCACTGTTTATCTTTCACATCGCTAGCTGGGATAGTTAAGAAGATTTTTCACATACTAGTATGACTAACCACCAGGGTCTTCCCCAGCCCCGTAAAGCGCCGCGGCTCCGCTGCGCTTGACTTTCAAAATAAGCACTCCCGCGGCGCCTTAGCTGACTCCCGCGGCGCTCTAAATGTGTCCGCAGCGCTTTAAATTGACCCCACATGGAGTCAACGTCAATGGCAGTATATTCTAGATAAACCGCCAGTCTATAAAGTAGTAACTAACAGCTGATAAAAAAAGTCGATAGGCGTTTACACACTCGGTTTATGCGACGTCGTCATAGGTACAGACATGAGCGTGTGTATTGGTGTTATGGCACGTGCTTTGTCCTAAAAGGAAAGATCTATGATGCGTGTTAAAAGATCGCACTTGGAGTGAGAAATAGACTTTACTTAAATGACATGGCTTCTGTCACTTTCTATGATACTATAGACGGGAGTTTTATGTGAAAACACCTGATTCAGACATCCATCTCCACATCGCCGATTTCCTTGGTTTGTCATGGTAAGTTATTAGACAAACTAATATGACGTGATCGGGAAATATTGAGAAAGTTTTGCATCCGGCAATATCTTTCTTCACATCGAATTATTTTGACCGGGTAAGTTATAAATTCAGTTCCTTGGCAACTTAGTTTCACTATAAATATGCCCAAAACCGGTTTTGTAGTATCTGTATACATAAACTGCTGAGATGAAATGATCATCTGGTGGGCTCAGGCATAACGTAATTTTTCAAACGCCAAAATACTTGTTGAGCTCAATGTGACAAATACACCAAGTGAACCTGAGCAAGCTCCTCATTTCTGGAATTTCTTACGAACAATTTTATAATATGAGGACTATGTGTTAACTGCCTCTTGTATGCAAAAATGTCTACAGGTATTGACACTGCAGCTATAGTCATGTTCACTTTGTTAAACAATGAACAAACCTCCAAGTGGTTAAGGTGAAGGAATTGTAACTTGGAGTTTTGGTTTGATTCTTCAGGCAAGACATGACAGAGCCCTAGTCTCGTACTGTGAATCCCAGGAAACCCGTATACAATACATAAAATACTGTTGACAGTGAGTCAAATGTTGCATACAAAATAATAATTTGTGACACCATGATTATCTATGAACTTGTCTTTTTTTAATGAATAGACTAGTGAGAAATAATTTAACAAATTCCTAGTGATGCCCCATTGTAAAAGGCATTTCGGTAGACATGCAGATTGCTATGTATTTGGCTAGTCATGACTATGTTACCTGACATGAAAAGACGCAAGCACAAAGAAGCAAAAAGACTTTGACCAGCCTCCAGACATAGGAATCCTGTATCAAAGTTCAAATAAGCTTGATCCTCCAAGCCGTATGGCTGCCTTCAGGAATCTTCACTGGTTGATGAAGAAAACTCACTCAAACCATTAGTTGCATGCCACTTATGGATTTGTGTTAGTTGTTTAAAAAGAACATTTCTGTTTAAGTAAGGCTGTAATAATATTACTGATGGAGAATTTTCACTTGCAAGCCATCAGATGATATTCGATAAAGGATAAAAACTGGCTGCAATACTCAATTCTTAAATAATATACATGTAGTATGGTGTTATGGTTCTTTAGAATTAACAACTGACATGAAGTAACACAGGATGTCAGAAAAAAAGTTTGTTATAAACTTTAACGAAGGAAAACATCTAGCTTGTCATGGAAACATTCTTAATTTTGTAAAATAGTTGGATGCTTCTATGATTGATCTAGTTTTTCATAATTTTGTTTTGCTTTGCACCTATGAAAACACTATTCATTTTGATGTAGTCTTCTTGCAACCTTCACAGTACTCTGACATGAAGAATACGATAAATAATAAATCATGTTTGTGATTTAATTTATATGTCAACAAAGATCTATTCTGAATGGGGACAATGGTTCTCGAGAGCCCATACGCTCTTTGCTATGAGAATCACATTGGTACTCCATATTGACCAGATGGATACATGTCCTTGAATAAATCTATTAAATGTGAGGGGGAGGCTGTGACACCAATTGGACATATTTTGTTTAAATGGGATGTTGCTCAACACTTCTATATACTTCTGATTCAAGATGTGTCTGAAAGATAATAATGATAGAGGTTCACATTTTCATTTCAGACTGTTAAAGGGATTCAGCATGCATGTCCTCTAGACTTACAGAATTTCCAATTTAAAAAAGCTCAGGATGAATGGTTCAAAGCAAAACCAATGCGAAGTAGAGTATTCAAAATAGAAATGCACATTGAAGTACTGTATATTGAGTTTTGAAAATTTAATTTTGTAGACTATCACTCATTTTTTTTGTCTAGCAAATGTGTTGATTTAAATATATTATGGGACACTTTTTTTTGTCTTTTATTTTCACAACATACCTTAAAACTCACCAATTTGGTACACATATATAAAAAAAATCGAAAAGGGAGGGGGATTACCCCCTCCCTTAACCCTCCCCCATCCGCCCCAGCGCCTGAAAAAAATCCTGGGGAAGACCCTGAACCACAAAGATTTATGAACATTTTAAATATTACTAAAGGAGTTTGAAACATCCTGCTTGCACCTCTAGGCAAAGAAAATCTATGTCATGAATATCAATTGATGGTAACTAGTGAGTCATACACATGCTTTAGTTTATATTTTAAGACACCATAAGGCCATGTGAAACCTTCATAAGACCTGGGTAATGGAAAACTGGCTATTGCTTTGGTTAAAGAATAAGATTAAATGTAATTCATGAAATATGCATCGCTTCGAAGACATTCACCATGCCAATTTTCAAAATTTGTCTGATTTTGTTATTTATTTCATATTAATTACCTCCCTTTAAATCTTAATTTTCACATTAAATTTTCATAAATGAAGTTGGCAAATACAAATTCTAATCCAGGAAATATTCTTATAATATGAAACTTGATTTTAAAATGGCGTCTGCTTTGTTTAATCTTTTATTTTGTTTTGCTGATTTTTTTTCATTACCTAGGTCTTACCTTAAATGATTAATCAAAGTCTTGAAGTTATGACAAGGTTTTCCCCAGGATTTTTTGAGACGTGATTGTGCTTGATGGGGGATGGGGTGCCAAACAATGTCAGAAGCAAGAGTACTCAGTGTAGGACAAATTTTAAGTGTAGTGGGATCAATTAAGGTGCTGTGACAATGCTTCACAGGCCTTGGAAAGACCATGTATGAAATTTGATTAAAAAAAAAAAGAAAAAGGGAAAAACTAAAGAGAACAGACAACTTTTTTTCAGTCTTCCCGATCTCACTATATTAACAGATAAAATATATTTCATGTACATATTACTACATTTAAATGTCTACATATCTATATTAAGTTGTGTCAGGCATAAATTGAGCAAAAACAAGTGTTCTTTTGACATAGTCCTTTAAAGTCTAAATCATAATTCATTAAAAAGAACTAGCAGCAAAGAAAACCATCACAAAGGCAAATTTGATAAATGGTTTATGAACCCTCATTAGCTGAGTACAAAATGGGTAAACGACAACAAATTCATAAAATAGCACTCAAAGACACTCTAAGTTTAACCAGGGCTCACGCTGTCGGTCGCCAAATGCGCCAAATGCGAATATTATTTCATTCTGGCGAAAGATTTCCCGATTTGGCGAATTTGCTTGGCGCATGTTTTTTTCATTCAACTTTACCATTTTTCCACCTGTCCGGACATTACAGATAGTTATATCTTTTGACACACTTAACAGTTAGTATCTCCGAAAACCCCAAATTAATCCGCTAATTGTTATCCCTGTGTCAAACAATGCCTGAGGCGTGTATTAATCGGGTCTCTATTATGTGTAAACAACTCGACACACTTGATTGGTAGACTCGATGCGGTTGTTCCACGAAAACCGATTACTATTTACCGCATTCCGTCCAGTGTTTTATGATGCATGGTAGAATGCGAGAATTTAAAGAGGGTTAATTTGTAAAGTATTTTGATATTGACAGTTCGCTTCCCTCGTTGATGCAACGGTCCTATTCAAATTGCGATCCTCTATTATTTATCATTCAAATCATCATACCGGAGTCTTGACGAGGGTAAAAACAAATAGACCTAAGATCATGTTTACTTTCCATTTAACTATCGGACATTTCTAAAATAAATAACAAAACTGAGAATTCAGAAATGTATAGTCTTCAATATGATTTGATGTTATCTGAGATAAAAGATTCATTTTGATTTTGTCACTCAAATCGTAGCCTTAAGTTATACCATCTTTGGTTTAAATTTGTTCGGAAGGGGGAAGGGGAATGTCTTGGCTTTTTTTTTTTTTTTAACATAATATTTTTATTGGCATTACACATTACATATTTATGACATTACAATTTTAATAAAAATGGTGAAACATAACAAACAGAAATAATTAACCAAGAGGATTTAACACATATCTACATACAACATGAAGAGTGTTTAAAATAAAGAAATTTTAATTGGAGCCATTGGCTCAGAATTTGGCTCCTACTTCTTTAATTTGGCTCCTATTTTTGTCATTTGGCGAATGTGCTGGCGCAGACTTTTTTCCAGCCAGGGTGAGCCCTGTTAACCTTATTCTTTTAACGTTGATTTTGACGGAAGCTTGAAGCTTATTGAATTCACTCTTGATGTCTACTTCATGGTTACTTCACCAGTACTCATGCCGATTTGTGGGTAAGTTCCAGCAATATTCACCTCGCCTTACAGGCATTCAAACCAGTGACCCTCGGTACAAAAGGTCGACACTCTACAACAGCACCACTGACACTCATAACCATAACATTTAGACTTACTGATAGGTATGTCTCCAAGTGTTTTTCCCTTGCCAGGTTTTATCTCCACTTTCTCCTTCTCCACATCTGGTGTTTGAAATGTCATTCGTTCAACCTTCTTTCGTTCTCGTTTACGTCCTTCTTCCAAGACAATTGGCTGCTCTAAGAGTCCCACTGCAAAAGTGATTGAATAGCTTATATCAATAGTAGATGAATAATTCAAGTCAAAACAGAATTTCAGTAATTGGTAAAAACACCATCTAAATCTTCAAGACAAGGTTACATATCAGACTGTTTATGCATTGTTCTCAATAAGAATTGGTTGAACAGGCCAAACCAAAATCTGAACAGGCCACTTGGAGGTGCAGGGATAATTTTTGCAATGGGTTTTGCATTATTTGCTCATTAGAGTCTCAAAAAACCCATTGTTTCATTTCCTATGCATCCCCCATGACCCATTGAATGAAAGAAAGCAGAATGTGTCAATGGCTAGAATCACTTGTAAAGCTTTTATTTTCATGTTTTTAATCACCTACTATTTTGGAGAGGTTCTTTTTCCTCTTATAAGACAAAAAAAGTAAAACAAGCGTATTTTACCAAGTGGTCAGAGAAGATTGAATCATTGAGTTAAGTTTTGTCCAAATGAAGTAAGAAAAAAAGGACCTGTTTTTTTCCAAAAATACTCATGGTTTCAAATCAGAAGCATCCCTAAAACCAATTGTTATAATTTCAAAGAATATCCGTGGAGGTGGAGTTCATTTGGGTTCTTAACATCTCAGCGAATATGAACCGGCCAAAACATAATTTGAAGCAGTCATTTAGCCTGTGACCTGTTCTTATTGAGAACACTGTATATGCAATGTACTCCATTGCTATTGATTTTGCTAAGTCAATGCTTCCAACTTCTGATTTTCTTTGAAAATCATTGTCTGAAAAGTGGGAATGCATTTTTACCTACTTTTTATTCCAATTTTTATCTGATAGAGAAATCATATCTACATAAAACCGGTTAATCAGGAGAGGACATATTGTTATTTATATCTTAAATATAATAGCATTTATTGTACATTGTAACATATTAGGTCATTTCAGGTGTAAGCTTTAACTACATGTGTACATGTTAAATGCTGAATGAAATATATTAAATTATATTGTATTTTGCTGTCTGCTGCAAAATAGTATCACCTTCTCTAACCCATCACTTCATCATGACCCCTTCATAAGGTTTGCTACAGAGAAAATGATTTTTGAAAAACAAGGACATTTTATTTTTGATACTTATTTCACAAAGATTATTAACTCAGAACTGTTTTAGTTTTCAATTTCTCAAAAATACCATGATCTGCTGTTACTCAAATTTTGACAAATACTTATTGAGAGAGCTAGAATTGGATTTTGGAAACCAAAAAAATCTAGATAGTTTACTCTTTGGTTGTTCCTCCTCATCTGATTCTTCCTCTTCATCTTCTTTTTCCTCTTTTTTATCCCCTTTCCCATCATTGCTTTCTTTATTGTCTTCTACTTTGGGTTTGTCATCTTTTGGTTTGATATCTTCACCCTTATCTTCAACCTTTTCTGTATTATCTGTACTTTTCTCGATGCTGGTTTCTTCAACAACTTCTTCCTAATTTAGGAAATATTAAAAAGAATATCAATGAACAAAGTGACTTCTAAGCTTATTGCAAACTTAGTTGGCTAGTATGAAGTATACCACAAAGAAGGGATTATGATTATAAAGTTTGCCAGAGAAAAGACACATGGACATCCTCAACATGTTATCGGAATCCCAATCACCAGGTGTTTAGATTTTGTTCTTCAGGATTTGAAAAAAAAAAAAAATGCACAGGCTTCCAGTAGATGTTAAAAACATGGTCACAAAATGTGTGTGGTAGAATCATAACCAGCCTTTATCTGCATATACACTATAAATTTCATTAAATAAGAGCATTAAAGGTGTGCAATACCTTTTTCATATAGACATAAACCAATGGATCAAACCTTCATGTTATAGATTGATTACCTCAAAGTTTTGTAAGTATCAATAAATTTCTTCACTGTATTCTTGCAGTAACTTTGTCAAACTCAAATCCAGAAATGCTGTGGTACTTTTGCAATGGGATATGTATTTGGTTGCGAATGTCAAACAGTGGAATGACCCAAGTCTAGGAGGGTAATCGTCTAGGATAACTTTTCTAATTTATAAGGTTTTCAACCTTTAAGTTTGAACACTAAATGTTCCATTAAAAGCAATATATCAGAAGTTATTCAATTAGCACTTATAGTGAATCATCTCTTTTTTACCGATTCACATCATTTACATTAGAAGCTTTACACATTTGGGAAACGCTTCTCTTCTACTTTGATCTGCCAAAAATCATTCTAGAGGTGAATTGTTACTGACAGGCGCTCTGAATTGAGAAAATATTTAGATAGCAAAATTGAGATGAATTAAAAAGTCTGCTGTTTACAACTGTTTTGACTGGACAGTACTAAAGAAATCTGCTTCATTCATTTTTAAAACAATAATTTTCTCAAAACTTTGTTAGAATTCACTTAAAAGATTTATTTGGTGGAAATTTGAAAAGCAGCTGCTTGTGAAGGTTTTCGAAAAACTTAACTGATGGTGGTTTTACATTAACCATTGCTTTTGCTCGATGAAATTCATGAACAAACGTGGTCACCATAAATGATAAACGAATACATATCTCTATATCATGGTCCAGAAAAAGTTGTGGTTCTGACTCCTCATTAGAATCAATTTCAAAACGACTTCCCCACCCACCTCAAACACATTGTTTACGATGTGTGAACATTTTCGATTCATGACAAAAGAAACAAAAATGGACCGTTTTCAATTATAACTATTTTGATGATGAGAACAAATTACCCCTTTCAAGTCCTGTTTATCTTCTGTCGTGTCCGCCATGTTTATAAAAAAAGGATTTAAAAGAAAACAACACTCTTTTCTTAAAATATCGCGGTAAAATGGCGAATGTTTGTGCTAACCAATCAAATCGCGTGAGACAGACGAATTGCGATAAATCTAAACATCAATTAATAATGAGTTTCTGATTGGTTAATGTTCAACGCGTCGGATAGTCTGGTATTCTGTCCAATTTCATTAGAGGTTCGATATACTAACGCGGGTAGTAGCGCTCGCGTATCCGAATGAGGAAAATACTACCGAGAACCAGACAGAACAGTTGTTGTTGTTGATGTCAACATTTATTTTTATTGACAGAAAAAAGAAACGTTTCTACGATGATTAACAGAAGAACTTCCTTCCTGCTCGCTAGCAGAATCCTGTTAAGAAAGAGGAATCATTGTTACAAATCACTTCGTTCCTGCTGGTAGGAAAAATAATTGTTCATTATTCATTATGGCCCCTTGCTTCCAAAAATTTACAGCAAGATGTGAGGAAATTCTTTTTCTCAAACCGAGTTATAAATCCATGGAATACCTTGGATGAAGAAATAGTAAATGCACCCATGTCGTTTATCATTTGAATTGTTTTAAAGGCCACGGTCGTAGAAACCAAGCACCTAACGAGGAAGGAAGGAAGTGTATTGAGTCTTTCTTAGACCCCTGGTCAAGCCAGGATACAATGAAGAAGCGGACCTGTTGGCTAAAGAGGAAGCAAACTCATCAGAGACATAGATAACAGAGATTGGCAACTCCCTCTTTACCTATAGGTGGTTTCTGCGATATCTCGTATGACGTGTTATTTAGTGAGACCTTTCGAGATATGTCTATTGACGCCATTTTCAACTTAACGCGAAATAGGCAACACACATATAAGCGTGTTCAGAGACATAGATAACAGAGATTGGCAACTCCTTCTTTACCTATAGCCGGTTTCTGCGATATCTCGCATGACGCGTTATTTAGCGAGACCTTTCGAGATCTGTCTATCGACGCTATTTTAAACTAAACGCGAAATAGGCAATACACATTTAAGCGTGTTTTAAGTCATAATTAAATAATTTTCTTACCGAATTTACTATATTGTTATTGTTAGAACGTTTCTCCATCCAACAAGACCGATCAGCAAGCGATTATCAAAGAAATAAACATGGCAAACTGCGACAAACTTGATTGAATTGTTCGCAATTTCGTGGTTTTGTGCGATAAACATGATAATTGAGTAGTTTTAGATTCAAACTGTTCTAAAGGAGGGTTTTTCAAACATTTCCAATTCAAGTCCATTTTAAAGAAAGGGTTTGTTTTTCTACATTTCCAAATTTTCAGTTTGATATTCCTTGTCATTTAGAAGTTATTCCGTACTGAATATGTCCCTTTTAAGACCCTAATGAGTTTAACCATCTTGATTTACAAGCAAAATTAACAAAGTTGTGCACAGTAAAACTAAAAAACTATGCACTGGATCATATCATACTTGACATTTTCCTGAAGTGTTATTTTTGTTTTATGGTTGCCCGCATTTTTATAGTTATCTTCGCTTCCATAACGAAGTTAAGCCAGGTTTACTTAACCACACAAGCATGATCGTGATTTTGGCCATTTTATTTTCAACCAAAATATTTCATACTTGTACAAAGTAAAATGTTTTAATGACGGTTTATTCAAACATTTCTGATTTATGTCCATTTTATTGGGTTAATATGGTTTTGTCGATTTCCAAATTTTCAGTCTGATATTCTTTGTCATTTAGAAGTTATTGCGTACTAAATATATCCCATTTACTACCTTAATGAGTTCAGCCATCTTGATTTCCAACCAAAAATTAACAAAGTTGTGCACAGTAAAACTAAAAAACTATGCACTGGATCATATCATACTTGACATTTTCCTTAAGTGTTATTTTTGTTTTATGGTTGCCCGCATTTTTAAAGTAATCTTCGCTTCCATAACGAAGTTATACGAGGTTGACTTAACCACACAAGCATGATCATGATTTCGGCCATCTTATTTTCAACCAAAATAGTTCATACTTGTACAAAGTAAAATGTTTTAATGGAGGTTTATTTAAACATTTCTAATTTATGTTCATTTTATTCGGATAATATGATTTTGTTGATTTCCAAATTTTCAGTTTGATATTCTTTGTCATTTAGAAGTTATTGCGTACTAAATATGCCCCATTTACTACCTTAATGAGTTCGGCCATCTCAATTTCCAACCAAAAATTTCCAAAGTTGTAGCAAGTAATACTAAAAGACTATGCACTGGATCATATCATACTTGACATTTTCCTGAAGTGTTATTTTTGTTTTATGGTTGCCTACATTTTTAAAGTAATCTTTGCTTCCATAACGATGTTATACCAGGTTTACTGAACCACACACACATGATCATGATTTCGGCCATTTTATTTTCAATCAAAATCTTTCATTTTTGCATCAATTAAAACTTAAATTGTGTGATTTGGATTTTATCAAACGTCTTATTACTGAAAACTTCTGAATGAGTTTCAATTGATAACATATTAACAAAATGTCCAGAAGTTGTTTCAGATAACCAATCAGATAACCAAAACATAGCTATTTTGCTGTAATAAAGAAGTGTCAATTTCGCTTGACATATCCCGTGGCAATGGATAAACAGGTACGCACTTTCCTTATCTCGCAGAACCTCGCGGCAGGCGAGAGTTTGGCGATAATTCCGAAGTTACCAATCTCTGTTATCTATGTGTCTGAAATCATCAAGGAGATAAGACTCAATAATGATCTGTGAATGAAGCTTTTTTTGACATTCGAACATTTATTGTGCATTAAAGGCGTTAGTCAATATAGAAAAAGCCTTCGAGACCAGGGTACCATTTTACTATTAAACCGTTTGCCTTTAAGATTTGCGTAAGTCCAAAACAACAATTCTTCTTATTTCAACATTTGGTTCTGCAATATTGCAAAGTACATGTAATACATAATTGGACTCGTCTCTCCGATAGCTTCCAATGACATGTCACATTTCAATATTGTACTTTCATTGAAGACGCTTTCTGTGTTTATCAGTTATGGCTTCAGCAAAGATTTTTCTCAAGTTGTTTAGTAAAACGGTACCAAGAAATCTGGACTGCAAACAAGATGAGTAATGAAGATCTACCATTAGTGACCACATTTGTAGATCTAAGATATGGAGAGTGCTGGGACAGTGGAAAGAAGAAGTAGCAGTAGAGATGGGACAAGAGCTAGACAGGACGAAACTTTATTTTGTTGCGGCCTGAGGTGGATTTTCAAATGAAGCATGCCCCCACAGCAATGGGCATTGAAGAGGATACTGAGGCAGCTCAGAACAGGTTATACCCAACTTCATGGATATCTTCATAGAATTGGAGTTGCCCAGAATGACAAATGCTCCTGTGGGTGTCGGAGACCTTGTCTTATTACCTGCTGAGATGCCCCCTTTTGAGAAAAAGTAGGGAAAGAATGAAGAGAAAATTGTTTGAATCCTGTGGGTTGGTCAACATTGACCTACTCGTCATCTTGGATGCAAAGAAAGATGACCCCAAATAAGGAATGGTGTGTCAATTCTGGAGGAGCTGGAGCGGTTTGTGGAAGAATTAAGATGTTTTTTCACACCTGCAGATTAGACACAATGCTAGAAAGATTTTTTTTTTATTTCTTTTTATAACATTTAAACCATGACAATTATTTTAAGTTCAAACCACAATTTACCAAGTCAATTAAGTGGTCTTATAGTACCTGTGAGATGAACTTTACCAAGATAAGGCCTTTGGGTAGAAAAACTGAAACTAGCCATCTAAAGAAATACTTTTAACAATGTGTTGTCTAGAAATGCTTGCACTTCATGAACAAGTTTTCTCAACCTTTATAGTGATGTGACTTCATGCTTATGCAAACAGGCTAGATCAAACAGGCCAGCTGTCAAGTAAACTGGCGGCTGGCCTGTGATCTAACCTGTTTGCTACTCTGAGTATCTTTCCTCAACAAAACTAAGCAGGTATTCAAGGTTTTGGAAAGCATTCAACCAGCAATTTGTTAAAAAGTTTTAACACCTATATATGATCACAAACTTGTTTATTTACAGATGTATCCAAACAATGATGGCATCTTATTCAGCGTCAAAGAGTAAAGTTGACTTGGCCATCGACCCGTTAATAACCTGTAGGCTGTGCTTGTCTGAATGTCACAAAACTGAAATCTACGAGCTCAAAGACTGTCATTGTGTCTATTGCGAGGCAGTAAGCATATTTTCGTCATATAAACTCTTTTATCAGGGATCAGGAAGTATACGAATCCTAAATGGTCGGAGAAATGACCAAGACAAGACAATTCTGATGAGTACCCACAATATGGGGTTTAGAGGAGAAGTTAATGCTAAGGATATATGGGCCGCATCACGCGAAAAGGGGCACTCGGACATACATAAAAACCGCTGACTCAGCTCTTTCTTAGCGCTATTATTCCAGCATCTAGTCACGACAGTTATCATTTGTATTTATTTAAATGTAGAACTTGATGTCCTCTAAGATGGCAAACAGTGTAACCCCAGACCAGCCGCCACGTCATTGACGTGGCGGCTGGTCTGGGGCTACACTGTTTGCTATGTCCGAGTGCCCCTTTTCCCGTGACGTGGCCCAAATGCACCTTGCTTCAGGGTTAGATGTTCATTAACATTCAAGCCCTTAGATCCTTGACCACATGTTTTGCATGTAGGACCAGTCATTTCATAGCCTGGACGGTCTTTGTGACCATGCAAGAAATTGACGAAAATTCATATGAAATCTAACCTTTCCATAGAAATTTGTCAACAGATTTTAGAAGGAAGGATCTTGTTACTTATTTCTTTATCTCCACGAGGAAATTAAAAATCCTTATCTCATAATATTAAAGTTATGACAACATGACATCTTAAAGACCAGTTGAAGTTGTGTAGGACCTATAGACTGTACAAGTTACTGGTCCTGTATACAGCCTTTGTATAGTAGTTAGGTGTAGTAGTTCGTGTCGACCCTTGCTGCTTTGGTCAAATTTTTAAAATTACCCTCCTTGTTTTATTTTCAGTGTATTCGACAATACCTAACCGTGATGATTACAGAGGGAAATGTTTTATCAATAACTTGTCCTGATGCCCTATGTAAAAAGCAAGGGAAGCTTGAGTTGAATGAGGTAAGTTATACAGTGTTTTTTTTTACAGATTTGTCAGAAAGATATTTGAATCAAGTGTGACCAAAGAATAAATGCATCATCATGAGCAAATGTCATAGTTTCAATGCAATTGTAACTACTCTTGTATTTCTGTGATCTGAGAAATACACTTAGTATATAAGTGAAGGGTTACAATATTCTGGATGAATTGTCCCAGCTATTAAAACATTACTTGTAAATGTCCGTCCACGTTGAGTATTTCAATGTATACGACCTTGTTGAACATCATCTTATATCATTATTTTTTATCTGTAACTCTGAAATCAGAAGTTGTTACATACATATACCTGTTTCCTTATTCATATTAAATGACTACTTAGATTTTATATTCAAGTTCTATGTTTGGAAACAAAAGTACAATGAAAGAAATGTAGCAAGAAATTAATTATAAAAGCACTCCTTTCCTAGAATTCAAATGTTGTTATCTGTAGAGGCAGAGACAAGAGAAAGGTTTTGTTGTTATTTACCTTTTGTTTTATAGATTGAAACACTGGTTGATGACAGACATTTTACAAGGTACCGAAAAATAAAATTCCAGAAAGGTAAGCCTTTTTTTTCTCTTATTTTTTACTTATCTTTTTGAAGAATTAATATTGCTATTTCACTCAAGACAAATTGTTTGCTGATGATTTAGATATTGTTGTAGTGTTAAGTGCAAAAAAAATCTTTTCCATCTTAATGCATCAGTATGATTCCCTCCGTAAGCCTGTTTTTTATAGACCACCAGCAGGATTTTATCTTGGATCCAATTGGTCAATTTGGCTGATCCATAATCTGTATATTGTGCAGAGAACCAATAAAATAACTACATGAAGTTTTATGTTTACATAACAATCATCGTCCCAATGCACTCGTAATAAGTATTTGCAATTAAATTTGAACATCTTTTCTAAAATAATGATAGCAACACACTATAATTTGAAGAATTTTAGGTTTATAATAAATTAAAATATATTACTATAACAATCATGATCCAAGTGCATTCATGTATAAGTATTTGAAACTAAAATTAAAATTGAACGTCTTTCCTAAAATTATGATAGCGATACACAATGATTTGAAGAATTTCAGGTTTCAAATAAATGGAGACTTTTAGGGTTTTAATGTGACAGATGATAAACAGAGATGATGCTAATTCCCAACACATTCAACATGAATTCATTACCTGGCAAAGCTTATTGTACCTTTTATAGTAAGGTTGCCAATGAATCTTAACCCTTTCCCAAACATCAAATTTTTGACTGTCCCAAATTGCAAGGGTTTGCAGACGACATTTCAAAATATGATGGAATTGGAAAATAATCTTCTGATAGGGCAGAAAACATTGTGGGAAAAAGAAAAATTGCTCGTTACGAGCAATTTCTCCTTTTCCCACAATGTTTTCTAAAGTCGTCTGCAACAAAGTGGTCAAATGTCATTATTGTTTTGGAAAGGGTTAAGGGTTGGGAAGGGGCCGGAACTATTTTGTTTAATACAAAATAGTCTCAGACAAATGTACACCGAGAACGACATATGTAATACAATGAAAGAAAATGTTTCAAAATGGTTGATAATAGGTATTCTACCTTAAGGCCATGTAGTAACATGAATGGTTATAAATGTCACAATCATATGACATCACATTACGTTTTTTACATGTACATATTGTATGTATATAATACAAAGAGAAACTTGTAATAGTTTAAGTAAATAAACATTTATACACCTATCGATAGAATTTTGTTTGAGGAGAGCGCTGATTGTAAACGTTTACATTACAGAGGTTGATTTGGACCCACATCGAACATTTTGTCCCGAGATAGGCTGTGATACTGTGTGCCATGTGTGTAGTACTTCAACGGGCGACGTCTTCTCAAAACCCACACCCATTGATTGTCCAACAGTGAGTGTGTTATATAATAGCCAGTTGCTCTGTTTGAAAGTGTAAGAAATATGTGCGAGTGACTGAGACTTTTTGCCCAAAGTTGTCAAATGACATAATTGAGAAAAACACTATAAAAGATGACGTCATCATTTTACCAATTGATGTACTTAATAAACGAAGTTCACTCAAATAGCCTATTGACACTGTAACTGATTAGTTACATTTCGAAATATAACATTTGAGTTTTATAAATTTTATTTATCTTAAAAAGAAATGGAAGAAAATGTGTGTATTTTGTTGTCTTGCTGTTGCAATGCAAATACCATTAAATCTTCTAAAACTCATGTTATGGCAGAAATTTGGATTGGATCTCATTCCACGCACCCTATAGTGTCTTGAAATGATAACTCAATTTCGCCCATGTACCCACTTTGGGCCATTTTACTCAGGCAGTGCCACATATATGTGTGCTCCTGTGTGGCCCTTTGGTTAAAGTGTAGGACTTGTATTAGGGCGTCCCGGGTTCGACCCTCATCAGTGGCACTGGTTTTTTTTGCAGGAGTGTTTGAACACTGCCTACTACTTTGGTGACTCCAAAAAAGCTGTCAAATACCTGAAAAACTGTTGACATGGTGTTAAAACCAATTTATATAAACAATGAGATAGATATATTCTTTATTTGAAAAAAGGAATGCCGCATTAAATATATTTAAAACATTGAGGATAATTATGCTTATGATAGACAATCTTGTTTTGAAAAAAATGAATTTCAATTGAATGATAGAAATAAGGGAATACTAAATTTTAATCAATTTAGAACATTCAGAATATTGGTTTTTGGTAAAAGCAATATTCACGAGAAAGAGAAAATGCCCCAATAACCAGATGTCATTTAAAGCTTGTTTTGGGGACCTAATTTGTCTTATTGTTAACCCTTTCCCAAACAAGAAATTCGACTGTCCCAAATTGAAAGAGTTTGCAGACGACATTTCAAAATGTGATGAAATTGGAAAATATTCTTCAGATAGAGCAGAAAACCTTGTGGGAAAGGGAAACATTGCTCGTTACAAGCAATTTCTCCTTTTCCCACAATGTTTTCTAAAGTTGTCTGCAACAAAGTGGTCAAAAGTCGTTATTGTTTGGGAAAGGGTTAAAGATGTTGCCTCACATATTCACTTTACTCTACTTTGTAGAGATTGGATAGCTGGCTTGATTTTTATATTCATGTAGGTTGGAGTATTTAAAAGTGCTCTCAAAAATTGAAATAATTTTAAGGATAAGTTCATAGGCAGGTATAGAAGTTGTTTGTAAGGCTGTAGTGAAATACATGATACGAATTAAGTTGTTCTTTTACTACAGTGTGGCTTACAGTTCTGTTCCATTTGTAAATCCAAGTGGCATGACACACAATCATGTGACGAGGTACAAATGGCCGGGAAAAGAAAGGATTTAGGGTGAGTTATGTTGAGACATTTGGTTTGATGGTTAGCTGTATGTATATTGGCAGTTCATAATAGACATATAATAGGCGGTACTTATTTGTTAGTTTCAAATCAGTTCCTAACAGAGCGCACAAAAAAACTTGTCAAATTTGGCAAAAATTTGACAATATACCTTAGAAATTGAGGCTGCAAGGTTTAGAATGCTGCATTATGAAATATGCAGATGACATATGATTTCATCATTAATAGATTTCTAGGAAGCAAAGTTTTTATTTGCACTCCTGGTTGACTGATGTTTTCCTGTAATGAGGATTTCCTAACCCATGTAGTGACCTGTATTATGAATTTTCACAAGAACTTGCATATCTAGTGATTTGGTAGGCGTAATTTTCTGAAGGGTCAGTTTTGCGACGGGTTGTCCAAAGTCCAATGATGAAAAAATCAACAACACCATTATATACATTTCAAACAGTTTAGTGAAACAGACTGGAAGGGGATCTAAATGCTAAGTTCCTCTACTTGATGGTGACATACAGGAGCAGTGGCTAAGGTGGTAGTCTTAAATCAACGGTTTCCTGGGTCCCAGCCCCATTGGTGCCCCTGGTAAAGTGGGAGTCTCCTTTGCCAAAACAGTTTTCAGAAGTTGTCTGCTCCATTGGTAACATTCAGTAGGTTTTACACTTTGAATTGGCCCTGCTACATTGCATTGCCCTTTGCTTTATATGTTTATCTTAAAGCTTGCTTAATGCAAAAGATTTAAGAAATTAGTATGAAAATTGGAGAAACTGCTCAAAGTATGCAATTTCTCCTTTTGTTATAGTTTTAATAAGAAAATAGAAACAAAAAGATATTATTTTCGTTCTTGATATTGCTCTCTGCAGTTACTGTAAATTTGAATCTGTCATAAAATCCACACTTGGAAATGAGTTGAGAATGACTGTTTATTTCATTTCAGAATTCCATTTAATTGTGCAGAAGATGCTCAAATCAAACGATGCCCTGTCTGTCGTGTTCCAATAGAGAGGAACGATGGCTGTGCTCAGATGATGTGTAAACGATGTAAACATGTCTTCTGCTGGTATTGCCTAACCTCATTAGACGTAAGTATTTATAGTACAGTCTAACTTGTGTTAAGCAACCACCCTTTTAAGCAGCCAACCTGTCTTAAACAACCACTTCAGCAAGTCCCATTGTTAGATTAATAGTGTACATCAATTTGTGTTAAGCAGCCAACCTGCCTTAAACAGCCAATTTACTCTGTCCCAAAGGCTGACCCCTTAACACACGTTTGACTGTAGACATTTCCAGGTAATTGCTTAAAAATAGACATGCCAAAGTGTAGGATTATTTACGTCTTCTTCTGGTATTGCCTAACCTCATTCAACTTAAGTATTTTTATTCCCAGAAAACTGCTTGAAAATAGACACGTCAAATGGTAGGATGATTTACAATATTGAAGAAACCTCTGTGACTTTCAAGAAAAAAATGCTTATCATAAGCAAATTTTTCTTTTATTGCATTGGTTTCTTCCTACTGTCTCAAAGAAGGATATTTTTTTAATACCATTTTTTTAATATCATTTGCTGTTGGTTTGAATTTCACCCAATCTCCAAACCAGCATGAACTTAACCTACATGGGGGAATTGAGTCAATGTTTGTTTTTTTGTCTTCTGTCTTTACCCTTTCCCATTCAATAACGACATTTGACCATTTTGTTGCAACACCTTCAGAAAATATTGTGGGAAAAGGAGAAATTGTTCGTATTGAAAACAATGTTTTCTGCCCTATCAGGAGATTATTTTCTAATTTCATAACATTTTGAAATGTTTGCAAAGTCTTTCAATTTGCAGAAGTCGAAAATATGGCGTTTGGTAAAGGGTTAAGACCCATTTTGAAATATAATGATATATAAAAAGTAGGGATGGGACCGATTAATCGATTAATTGGTTAAACGTCCGACTATCGATTAATTTTTATTATTGATTAATCGGAAATAAAAAAACAGAACTGCCGTTTTTTTCACTTTAAAGGTTGAATAAACTAATCAATTCGAAATCAAATAAAGATAGCTAAGGAGTGCGAATGAAGGGAATGTAAGGGTCAATCATAACACCTTGTAGTCTGAAAGATGGGTTAATCCGTTATATTTGATGTCCAATTAGCGCTCACGCGTCAAACAGTATTCAAATTGTCACCCCGTGTCAAACAATAAGAACACCAAATCGGCAAATCTTTCACACTTACACAGGTCTATACTCCAATTGTAAACACGTTTTAATTGGACGTCTGTAAGATTTACTCAAACGATTGTTTCTGAAACCTTTAAATAATCACAAAATGAAGATGCTCCCTCATTCTTTAATGCTTATTCGAGAAACTACAAAATATTTAATTAAACTTCAACGACGATGCCACCTTCGAAATCTTCTGTCTGGAAATACTTCAAGTGTGCTGCTGACGACAAGACGATCAAATGTACACTATGCAGCTCAGAAATGACTTACAACGGCAGTACTACGAGTATGCACTACCATCTTCGAACAAAACATCCCGAGAGCATCAGTACCCCTACCAAACAGCAACCAACCATCCAACCTTCCATGACTTCATTTGTCAATTCCAAGAAGCTCCAACCAAGCCAGAAGGAGAAGATAACCCATTGTACAGTTGACTTTGATCGTATGCGTGTATGATCAATTTTGCTTGCACATGAAGTAAACAACTGAAAACATTGAACAAAGGCCTCGGACGTATACATGTACAAACCGTCATTCTTTCACCGAATAATCAATTAATCATTGACCGACTAATCAATTAATGAAACAGTTAATCGTTCCCATGCCTAATAAAAAGCGCTTCAACCTATGTCAGTATCTTTATGGAACTTTGCTATCACAATTAGCATGTGCACAGGGAGTAAAAGGCTTTTTACTTATAACAGTGCATAGGCCATGAAATGTCCAACTTGTTTTGTTTTTGTTTTTGTATAAGAGAAAATATTTTGATAGTGTCTGACCTATATGCCTCAGACTGTGAGAACCTGCAGTCTGTCTTAAAAAACATGTCTGTAACAAGTATAATAACTGTTGAATCTTTTGAATACTTTTTTCATACTCAGATAAGAATGGTCATAATAAAAGCTTGCATCAGTATTACATGTACATGTTTTCTGACAGTTTTCAAATTATTACCCACATCTAAAGGTCCTGGGTGGCACAGTGGTTGATGTGGTGGACATGTGGTGGACTTAGAACTCTTGGGTTCATTGTTCAAGCCCCACCAACACCTCTGTTTTTGTGGAAGTGACCTTTGGCAAGTTTCCAAACCCTTTACCAAATGTTAAATTTTCAACTGTCCAAAAATAAAAGAGTTTGCAGACGACATTTCAGAATGTGATGAAATTGAAAAACAATCTCCTGATACGAGCATTTTTCTCCTTTTTACACAATGTTTTCAAGAGTTGTATGTAACAATCTGGTCAAATGTCATTCTTGTTTGTTAAGGGTTAAGAGCCCAAGTCTAGTCCATGTGGATTCGGGAGAGCTGTAACATAATTGAAAAATATTGAAACAGTGTTAAACACCATACATCCACATGTAAGGGGCAAAGTGATACTGAAAGTCAAGCAAGCTTGTTAAAGACAGCTGTAGTTCATGCAAATAATTATGACACTCAAGACTCATTCAGCTTTCTACATAAGCAAAGTATAGTAATATTTGCTATATATTTTATATAAAAAGATAATTGGTGTATAAGATTATTTTACATATTGACAAGAAAGTAGGTCTGGCAAAGTTTCATTTCTAATTGGGATACATTGGACACATTACATAACTTTACATGTATTCAATGCGTAGGTATGCATATACGGCATCACTACACATACACTGCATAAGTACACATACACTGCAAAAGAACACATACACTGCATAAGTACACACATAATGCATAAGTACACTTATACTGCATTAGTACACATATACTGCATATTCATACTTACTGTGCATAAGTATGCATATACTGCATCACTACACATTTACTGTGTAAGTACACATATAATGTATCACTACACATGTACTGAATAAATATGCATATACTTCCTTATTACACATGTACTGCAAAAGTACACATGGTACTTGAGAAATAGGGGATTTTGAATTATATAAGGTCACCTTGTAAGTGATGTTTGTACTCCATCTTGATATAAGATGAAAAATTGTTTTGTTATCACTCCTGGATAGATGCTGAAAATAGATCAATATTGAAATGTCAGAAATTGACATCTCGATTAGAAAACAATCATTATTTTTGTTTTACAAAGGTCTTGACTTGACTTTATCCTGTTATTTACCGGTATGTGTCAACTGCCGTAGCTATGGTAGGCAGCAGGTGGCTAGGGATCTTCTGGCCCATCTTTTATCTGCCACCAGGGCCACAGGCTTATGGGTCATACCTTATACATTCTGACTTGCTGGGTACCGTTTTACTGAACATTTTGTGTTAAAATTTGTGCAAGTTTAAAACAATATTCCCTCTAATTTCAATTTCAATATAGGGCTAAGCAATATTGCAAAGTAACACATCATTGGAATCATCTCTCTTTGACGCTTCCAATGACATGTCACTTTGCATTATTGTGCTTCATTTAAATTCCTTTCCATGTTAATCAGTTTTGACTAACACAAATTATTTCCTTAAGTTGTTTAGTAAAACAGGAACCCAGGACTTTCTGGTCTACCTCTAGTGCTAGGTATGGTCATATTTGTGATTGAGATGGTACAGGTAGTTTATCACTCCATGTTTATACTATATAATGAAGTCTATCTTTCAGAGCAGAAACAACATCGAGTATTCCAAGTTTTTCAAGTGTAGTTGTTGATTCAATCATCTTTTGGTGCCCTAGACCCAGCCAAATATGGCTCTGTCATTCCTGCGAAGCCTCTGCAGAGCTGAAGATTTGTTGCTTGTGTTTTTGTAAAGAGAAATTATTCGTCATGTAAAGGAATAATAATAAGAAAATAAGTTGGATGTGCATTCATATTCTACAGGATGACTAACGGTCATGTGAGCGAATATAAATAACTTATCTAATTATTATTTGAAGGAATAATGATAATAAGTAGTTAAGTCATGTAATTGGGTGTGCATTCTTATTCTACAGGATGACTAACAGTCATGTGAGCGAATATAAATAACTTATCTAATTATCATTTGAAGGAATAATGATAATAAGTAGTTAAGTCATGTAATTTGGTGTGCATTCTTATTCTACAGGAAAACTAAAGGTCATGTGAGCGAATATAAATAACTTATCTAAATATTATTTGAAGGAATAATGATAATAAGTAGTTAAGTCATGTAATTTGGTGTGCATTCTTATTCTACAGGAAAACTAAATGCCATGTGAAGGAATGATAACAATAAGTTGTTTTTTTATCTTTTACAGGATGATTTTTTACTAAGGCACTATGATAAAGGGCCTTGTAAGAACAAACTTGGTCATTCCAGGGCCTCAGTTATATGGCACAGAACTCAGGTAAATTTAGTTTTGGTGAAACTTTTATTATTTGCATTAATTGTGAGACTAGTTCTAACAGCTTATTTCAACATTTATTAGTGGCAATGTCGCTTAAAGGGTACTGTCTTGTTCACAGATGGCAAAAATTAGAGATGGTCAAAATGAAATGTTGTTTAAACTTTTTTGAATTGTTATATTGTTATGTAGCCGCCTCACTCTCTACAGCATAGCAACAATCAATCAGGACAAGATGTAACCTCTGCGTTACAGAGCTGACTCTTGAGTTCAGTGGTTATGTCTTGGACTGTCACCTGGGAGAACCGGGATCAAATCCCCACAGGGGACATAAAATCCAAAGTGGATTTTTCTAGCTATGCTATGTTGCGGACATTGTTCGTAAGATGGGGGCTCGTCCAGGATTGGCCATTGAGCCATTAATTTGTCCCAAATGGATTTACAAGCCGAAATGGCTTATATATCATCATAAATGATGACTTCTATAAGAGGGGGTGTGTTACGTAGCCACCTAGCTCTCTACAGCATAGCAACAATCAATCAGGATAAGAAGTAACCTCTGCGTTATTGAGCCGACTCTTTAGCTCAGTGGTTATCTCTTGGACTGTCACCTGGGAGAACCGAGATCGAATCCCCACAGGGGACATAAAATCCAAAGTGGATTTTTCTAGCTATGCTACGTTGCGGACATTGTTCGTAAGAGTATGTACAGTCTATATCTCAAAAGGGGTGTCACATTTTGGATTAAGATGCATGTTAATTCACTAGACACCTTTAAGCTTGAAAAACGATGCCACTTTGCTTCCAATGACAGTGCGTATCATAAACAGAATAGCTTTTATGCAATTTCAGAGACACTAAATGATTACGGTATTTTGTCACAGCTGTGAATGAGAACCTTCAATGAAAGCTGTAAAGTTGACTTTGATTTTCTCTCTTTAGTATGTTTGATCAGTATTCTCTTAAAGAGAAAAATTTCTAGATATACAAAGAAGTTCACCCTGTGATGACCAGTAATCTCTCTTGAGTTGAAAATAATGCCAAACACATGTTTTAGTTAATTTGTACTCCTCACATGGCTATGACAAAAATACCTCTGGTTGCGCAGGAGTGACCTTTTGCAAGTCACTTCAGAGCCCTAGCCTAGTACTGGTGAATCAAGGAAAGCCGTTACATAACTGAAAACTGTTGAAACGGTCACCGTCGGTGTTAAATGCCTTACAAACCAACAAACTTATTGCTGTTTGTTACCATGATGATTTAAACTCTCTGTTTTCAGGTTGTTGGCATATTTGCGGGATTCGGAGTACTCCTACTGGTGGCCTCGCCGTTTTTATTGCTAGCGGCTCCATGTATACTCTGTTGTAAATGTAAAGTGTGCAAGTGTTGCGATGATGACGAATCTGAAACACCACCCTCCATCCCAAATCTGGCAAATACCTAGAGATGCCCTCAACCCTTTCCCAAACGACGAATTTTCGACTGTCCCAAATTGAAAGAGTTTGCAGACAACATTTCAAAATGTGATGAAATTGTGAATTTTTCTTGAGATAGAGCAGAAAACACTGTGGGAAAAGGAGAAATTGCTCTTTAAGAGCAATTGCTCCTTATTCCCACAATGTTTTTCAGAGTTGTCTGCAACAAAGTGGATAAAGATCGTCATTGTTTGGTAATGGGTTAACCGCCTTGTTACACATCTCTTCATCCCACCTACATAAAACCATATTGTACTTACTAGTATATGTATTATACTTCAGTTTGGCATCAAAGGTGCTTGATCCCGACATTTTATTTTGACTTTTCTCTTACATTTTTAAACAAGCACCTTTAATCCCTTAATTCGTAGTACCAGGTTTTGATAATGTTGATGTGATGTTGATGCTCCCTTACCTAAACATATTGTTGGTTATACTTTAGGATCTGCTTACATATATAGGCATAATGAGATTTTCAGCTGTCTATGATCGTCTTATAGAGATTGCTTTGAAAATTATTTGCAAGTTTATGTATTTGTTTATGATCATTGATTTCTATTAGTTAAAACCTTTTTTGACTCTTTTAAGGGAGGGACAAATCTCTAAACAGTCACTGTTATATTGTTATGAGCAAAAGGTATGTGAGTCTTCTTTGACTGAACTTTTTATGAAGTAAATCATACATTCCTCTCTTTATAGTGTAATTCTAGGCAGTATAGACAATGGAGAAAAGGGTGAACTGAAGCCAGCTATATCAACAGTGGTCTATGAATAATACAATGGTTGACCTTGTATTTATAACAAAGTAAAGGTTGTTTTAGGGTCCTTAATGGCCCAGAGATTAAGGTGGCAGACTTAAATCTCAGTGGACTCAGGTTCGAGCCCCACATCACCTATGGTTTCGTGGGACTGACCTTTGGCAAGTCACTTGTGTTTGTCTTCTGTGGTATGCAATTGACAGATCGCCAAAACAAATCAAATGAATATTCATAACGGTTAAACCAATGAAAGTGTGTTAAAGACTCATACAAACAAATGCATGTGAACAATGCCTCCAATAGCTCTTACTGTGAGAATATCTCCGACAAACGTTGAGGGGGAATCTTATTGACTGGTCAATTTCAGGATGCCAGACATAATGGACATAAATTCCCATATATCAGTGATTTATTTTGGTTAGTTTTGTATTGGATATCTACTGCCTTAGAAACTAACTTGATATTCTTTTTTACAATATATAACAAAATTTATCGAATAAGGGGATGTTACATTTGTCTTCAGAAGAAATTCTTGTTGCAATGACGATAGAAATTTCCTTGTTTTCTTAAAGCTTTGAACTGTAAAATGATTTTATATGCATTTATAGATATGATCATTTAACGGTGATAACGTTTGCTCTAGATGATTTAAAACATCATGCCACAAGAGTATGTTTGATATGTGCAATTCATTCTTTTTGTGATGTCCTCCTATTATTATTATTTTATTATTTTCTTTTTTTGTAAAATGGCTGAGTGATGAGTTCTGATATTGTATATAATTAAATAGAATTTCTCTGACTTTGAGCGTATGTGCTTTATGTTGAAATAGAATTATGTTAAGTTATGTTATTGCATAAATATATATGTGAAAATTTGATGAAAAGATTCTTAACTGATAATTGGATCTTTTTAAAGGTGTTTGTTCACAGAAGAGAAAATTTGAAAGTCAAAATTAAACTGTTCAAACAATACAGTTTTTCTATTGTTGTTTGATGTACAATTGAATTAGCAATTGAAGCATCCTCATGTTATCTTAGTACATAAAGTTTTCATGCTGAAAATCTCAAAAGTGGTGTCATGCTTTGGATTAGAATGCATGCTAATTCACTATACAGTCAAACTTGTGTTAGGAGGCCAGCCTTTGGGACAGAGTAATTGGTTTTTTAAGACAGGTTGGCTGCTTAACACAAATTGATGTACACTATAAATCTAACAATGCGACTTTCTGTAGTGGTTGTTTAAGGCAGGATGGCTACTTAAAAGGGTGGTTGCTTAACACTAGTTAGACTGTATACACACTTTAAAGAATTAACAACAATCTTATTTAGCTTCCAGTGACTATTCTTTAGTGCATAATATAATAATACAGCTGTTGTGGTGTTTCAAAATTTCTGCACATCTGTGAACTCACATCTTTAACCCATTACCAAACAATGACGACATTTGACCAGTTTGTTGCAGACAATTCTGGAAAACGTGGGAAAAGGAGAAATTGCTCATAACAAGCAAGTTCTCCTTTTCCCACAATGTTTCCCGCCCTATCAGAAGGTTATTTCTCAATTTCATCACATTTTGAAATGTCGTCTGCAAACTGTTTCAATTTTGGACAGTCGAAAATTTGGTGTTTGGTAAAGGGTTAAGAACTCTTGGAATCGGTGTAAGACTGTAGTAAATGATGCTCACCTATACTTTGAGTTTAATCTTAGGACTATCATGAGCTAAGCTGTTTAGGTTGTTTGTTGCTATCATTTAAGGACCATAGTTAATGACCATTGTTGATATATATTTAATTTTACCGATATATGTTTGTTTCAGTTGAAAATATAGACATAGTTACGTTGCCTTGGATCCTTTATCGTCTAGTCATAAACATTCCATTTGAAGCCAGACTATCAAACAATAAGTTTAGTTTTTATTAGATTATGATTGTATTGATATGATTAATTTTGTTGAAAAACTGTGTGAGCTAAATGACCAAAGCTGCTAGTTTCCCATTCATTCATTTCATTAATTCATTGTTGAGGATTTGAAGAGAAACTATTTTGATGAAAGAAATAGCTTTTATAAGTGTTGATCATAAGGACAGCAGAGTTCATCTGTTTCAAAAAAGAGTATGAATGAAACAATTTACATTTAAGCAATTTATCCTTTAACTTTTTAACCTTTATAGTGCTGGAACCGACTTCATGCTTATGCAAACAGGTTAGATTACAGACCAGCCGCCAATTTACTTGGCGCTTGGGCTAAATCTAACCTGTTTGCATAAGCATGAAGTCAGTTCCAGCACTATAAGGGTTTAGGTTTGATGATTAGATAGTTAGTATTGGTAGAGAGAAAAACTCCCAAGAAGCATGATCAAAATATGTAATAGATCTTCAAAAAATATTTTTGTTTATTTCATAAAGTAATTGATTTTGAGTGATTTCACATGATCCTCTCCTTCATTTCATACACTTTGTCATACCCAAATGGGTATATAGATAGCCTAGGCCCAGTCCTATGTAATAAACTATAGTTTAAAACATAGTACTGACTCCAGGATAACTTTTGACTCCTTTGGACGCACTGTTTTCATCACCATGAATAAGTTGTTGTTATCCATAATGTCCCATGTTGTTTTATTAAGGGACTATCTCACAGAACGTTATGTGTCATTGTGTGACTTACACATGTTAAAAAAATGATTTAAACAACCCTCATCACTAAGCAAATGACAGTTCTAGATATCTACATGTAATGATGCTGAAAATCTGTGTTTTAATTCAATTATTGTCAAATGGGCATAAAGGCCTTCAGTGCTTTGATTGAAAAACCTGGGGCCCATTTTACTAAACAACATACGGGAAGTGTTTGCGTAAGTCATAATTGATAAACATGGATAGTATCTTCAATGAAAGTACAATGTTGCAATGTGGCACTTCATTGGAAGCGTCTCGGAGAGACGATTCCAATGATGTGTCACTTTGCAATATTGCTTCGTCCAATATTGAAATAAGAGGAATTGTTGTTTTAGACTTACGCAAATCTTAAGCGTAAACTGTTTAGTAAAATGGTACCCTTGTCCATAAATTGTCATAATCGCAGCTTGTTATCGTCACATATATTAGAGTGTAGACCCATTCCATGATATGTGTTAAAGACACGTTTACCCATTTTATTTTTTTCACAAGACGCAAGTTAAATAGTATTGTTTACAAAATAAACCGTTTTAACGATTTCCTAAATCTACAATATATATGTGCTATATTTCCACTACACGGTTATGAAAGTAAATGAGAAGTGAATCAAGTACATGTACCTAGTTTTCTGTAACTAAATAGATCTGTGATGTCATTTTATTTCTAAAAGACATTTTTATTTTAGAATGATTTAAATCTCAAACTGTAAGATAGTCCTTTTGATTAACATCAGTAACCTAATCTCACATAAGGGGAAAGTTTAAGTAGGAAATTTATAAGTCTGTGATTCGTTGATTTTGCACTATTTTATTATGACACTTTTTTAGATGTTGATAGATACTTGCATAATACTGAACATAATAACACATAGTTGTCTCATGTATGTATTATTTATAACTATAGATATTTGTGTAAGACTTGCTTAAGACTTCATGTGTCTCTTAACCCATTACCAAACAATCACACCATTTGACTGTATGTTGCAGAATTCTTAAGACTTGATAAAGACTTCACATGTCTCTTAACCCATTACTAATCAATAACAACATTTGACTGTATGTTGCAGACGACTTTGGAAAACATTGTGGGAAAAGGAGAAATTGCTCTGGGTTTTTTTTTATCTTGATAATTCACAAAGTATATTTAAGTCTGCATTCAAGTGAAAAATGAAAAGATTTTATCTGCAATAAGTCACTTGCATTATTCATTGTTATAAATATATATATATACAAATTTAGCACACTATCATATAACTTGTATTTATCTATTTTGTCCAATTCGTTTTTGTTTGTTTAGAAGCTTATTGTTTATTGAATCTTCACTTCACTGAATTTCAAGGGCTTTTGATAAACTTTATACCTAGTCCCAAATACTAATATCTTAAGACTATTTTGAATAAAGGTGAATTTGATCATAACATGTGGTTTGTCCTTTGAGAAGATTACTTGTTCTGCTAACAGTCTATCAAGGGTAAAGAATGGTATAATATGTTTGGTAATGTGCAAATGCATAGGTATTGTGTATCTGCTTGCCATTTGATTTTTTTCGAATTCAATTTACATTCGTTTTATAAGGAAATTTATTTTGGTTTCTGATGATAACTGACATCTTTTTTTTTTGTTAGGAGTAAATCGCACATCGGACCAGTCACAAAAATAGGATATTGAATATCTTTATTCAATGCATCATTTAAAGAAACCATTCATGCTAGTTTATTTGACACAGATTTGAACAGCATTTTCTCATTTATAACAGCTCTTATGTTTATTTAAGTGTCGTAAAATTTTTTGTTTATTTAAATATTGAGATATGTACATTAAAGTTGTGTTTTCCATTTAACAAGTTTTTGATGTTGGTTAGTTATTAGAAAACCATGCTTCAATCAGGATAAATCTTCAAATGTATAGTAGTTTGTACCCCAAACTCATCAACAACATCTACCTTTTCCAACCAATGTATGAATATATTACATTACTGTTGGTATTATTCAATTAACCTCATGAATGAAAAACCGTAATCGCATTTTACAAGTTATTAGCAGATAATCCTTTGATACAATCTACGCTATGGACTGATGTCATTTCACTATAGCATAAGTCCACAAAAGATGACTTATTTTTCTATTCATTATTTTTGGAAAAAAAAATGTTTTTTTTAAGGACCGTTTTTAGGATCTTTGCGCATGCGCGAAGATCCTTTAGTAATAAATGCATTACTATATAGTTTAAGCAATTATATACTAAGACTCAAAGCCAAATACACCACTTGGTATTATGTAGCTCAACAGGTAAACTGATGCGAACACATACGCTGAGGAATGGACAGTCGCAAAGGAAAGTAGTTCTCTTACTATTTTAAGCAAAATGAATGAACTATAACGATTTTATTTAAAACTCGTTTCGCCTGAATGAAAAAGATGAATTCCCTAAAAGAGGCTTATTGTGTTATTAAAATGTTTAAGAAAAGAATTCCTTACATTATTGCAAATGTTACGTTTAAGTTATTGGAAACTGGGCATTTCTACAAACAACACAAACAAATAACATGCAAGCCTATGGTGAAAGGATGGAGTAATAAAACGTTCAAGGTTGCGGAGCGTTATAAATTATTGGAAACTGGGTATTTCTACAAACAAAACAAACAAATAACATGCAAGCCTACGGTGAAAGGATGGAGTAATAAAACGTTCAAGGTTGCGGAGCGTTATAAGTTATTGGAAACTGGGCATTTCTACAAACAACACAAACAAATAACATGCAAGCCTATGGTGAAAGGATGGGGTAATAAAACGTTCAAGGTTGCGGAGCGTTATAAGTTATTGGAAACTGGGCATTTCTACAAACAACACAAACAAATAACATGCAAGCCTATGGTGAAAGGATGGGGTAATAAAACGTTCAAGGTTGCGGAGCGTTATAAGGCCGATAAGTCGATTGTATGAACCTCAAATCAATATTTGAACGCCGACATTTCAATTTACATATCGGCTGCGTCAGTGAAAAATAAAGGCATGTGACACTTGTTGATTTATTGATGATGTTGCACCAAATGGGTAAGAGTGTACAGCAGCCTGATCTCAGACGTCAGTTTTTACGTTACGGTGCTAATCAAAATGATCGACATTTTCCTTTTACATTATTAACCCTTTACTAAACGCCAAACTTTCGACAGTCCCAAATTGAAAAAGTTTGTAGACGACATTTCAAAATGTGATGATATTGAAAAATAATCTCCCGATAGTGCAGTAATCACTATGGGAAAAGGAGAAATTGCTTGTTAAAAGCAATTTCTTTTTCTCACAATGTTTTCCATAGTCGTCTGTAACAAACTGGGCAAATGTCGTTGTTGTTTGGTAATGAGTTAACACATTACCACCTAACGCCACATTTTTGCGTTCTGCAGGAGACGACTTTCAAAACAGTGGCATAAGGAGAAATTGTTTTTATCACAAGCGATTTCTCCTTTTGCCACAATGCTTTTTCAATCTATTCACACATTACATCACGCTGGAAACCCCGGAATTCCATAACAACGGAGATAAGAAATTTCTGATCTTTTTCCTTATATTAAGATTTTCTTACGTAAGAAAATCTTAAGTACAGTTGCTGATGATAATTAAGTTTAAGGAAATTATTTTCTTACCTAAGTAAAATTATTTAAGATTTTAAACTTAAGAAAAACTTATGTCAACTTGGTGATACGACCCCAGCAGAACTGAAAGGGTTTTCAAATGTTTATAATGCTTTTCTAAAGTCGTCTGCTTTTAGTAAAGAATTGCCGTCTGCAGGTGGTAAAGAGATTAAAATGAAATAGAATGAACCCAAAATGATCTTCATGTGTAAAGTATTGTAACAAACCATTTACTTTATTTATATAGGTTTAACATCACGTCATCATTATTTCAGTTATGTTGCAATGTCCGACTCTTAATGACGGAGGAAGACCCTATAGTTAACTGCCCATACTTGGTCAAAACGGAAAGAACCATTGGCATTCTGTTAGTCAGTCGGGAGACTACCTCTCATGAAAATCCATATCCCTAACCAGGATTTGAACCTACGCTGTAACAAACTATGGAAAAAGACACAATCACAACCGACCAGTTTTAAACGCCGTCGTTCAAAGATCATTTGTGCTTTCTTCTACATATCTACCACATATTTCTTTTAGCAAAGCTTTGGGTTCTCAAATTTGCATTAAATCCATATAAACTGATGCGTAGGAAGCCTCTTAGAACGTTGTTTTAAACGCAATTGATTCGATCATGTTATAAAACATATTGGTTAATACGCTTATGATGACAGACGACAATAAAAGGAACATGTAAGAAATATAACAGCTTGGTTTTCTTCTTTTATTAAAACGTTGGGGGATTTTCAGCATTTTGTTCACTGCGTAAGTGTGGTCGCTTAAGATCGATTTAAGCGTAACGTATACGATTTTTTCTTATCAATTAGATCTATGTGTTATATAGATTTATGACAAATAGCTGGTCTTAGGCGTTGTCTGGGGTCCTCGCTCGTGCGTATAAACTGCAGTATAGAAGGGCAGGTTGTGCACTCGGGCCAAAAACTTCAGACTAGTCTCTGGCGGTAAACAATTAGGCAAATCAGGATTCTTACGTAGGCGTAGGAGCTTGGGGGGGGGGGGGGGGGCCCAATGTTCACAGTGGCAAATGAAGATATTTGAAAAGAGAAATGAAAGAAACGAAATTTAACAGCAGAATAAAACTAAATGTGTATTTTAGTGCTTTATCTAATACCAATTTGTCTTTTGTAACGAACAATAACCAAAATCTTTTTGACGTCATCATCGCAAATGGCAATCTGAACACATCGGGTTTATCAAATGAAAATTCAGCTCACAAAAATACCCGGGAAGTCTTGATTGACGAAAAACGTTGGTGTAAAACGTGTTCTAAGGAGTCAGACTCAATATCATCTTCAATTGTTAGCTAAAGCTAAAACAATAATTAAATTCTTTGTGTAGAACTGTGTAGAATAGTCGAAACCTTGGCTGTGACAGCCTTGTCGCTGCTACTTTTTGTTTAGATCAATACAATTGATTTCCGCGTGATATTGAGATCTGGCATATCATTTTTTTTTCTATCAAAGGTACACATTTTCATACGCTTTCTTTTAATTCTTATAATGTTATTGAATTTGTATATGCATAAGTAGTAATGAAAAAGTTTAGGAATATTTATTCTTAAGCCAGTCCTCATCTGAAGTTGGCCCCCCGATGTTGAAAACGCTCCTACGCCTATGTTATAGATGTCATGTATGTTTGTATGGTCGCCGTAAAATCAAAGGTTGAATCGGTACTCTTTAAGTAAATAAGATACAAATGTCTCGTCTGAAAATGGCGGAGTAGACTTCAATTGCAAAAGAAATAGTTTTCAAATATGCCTTCAGAAAGAGGTAGGTAGCACCCCAATATAAAAGCAATTTTGAACTATTTTGGACCAATAACCGCTGCCGAAGGTCGTAGAGGCGTCCGAAAATTGTTGTCATCGAATATATTTCTAATTGTATGGTGTTTAACGCCGTATAAACGCTTTTTCAGTTATATAGTGATTTTCCTGGACCCACCAGTACTAGGCTACTGCTCTGAAGTGACTTAACAAAGGTCATGCACACGAAACCAGAGGTGTCGGTGTGCTCGAACCCGTGACCCTCCGAGTTCTAAGTCCGCTACCTTAACCACTGAGCCACTGTCGAAGCTTAAAGAGATGTCATGGGAAAAGATCAGACACACCTACGAACTTCATCATCGATTTAACTTCTATAAGGGGGCCAAACATTCGTACTACCCTTAAAGCCTAGGCATTTGTATCAAGCCGGTTTATTCGATTTGGTTTGTACATATTTGTATCCCAAAACGTCAACATTTATCTCAGCGTCACCGATAAGTATCGACCCAATTCGGTTGCGATTGACATATCGTGGAGATATAAATTGAAGTTTAATTCTCACAGGTAGGCCTATACATTTGTAAGCACGGTTTAGAATCTCCTCTTTTTTGTAAGCCATCTTTACGCTTTGCTTTGGACTTGTTATGTGAAACTAATATAATGCTTCCAACGAAACGATGGAGCCTTCGTAGCCTAGTAGTTAGAGCATAGAACTTGTAATCTCATGACGTGTTGGTTCAAATCCCGGTAATGGCTTTTGAATTTTCATGAGAGGTTGTTTCTCGACTAACTTACGATATACCGATAGTTCTACCCAACTTGATCAGCCCTTAAGTACCGTCGAGTGTTCCTCCAGACAGGCATAGCAACATTACTGAAATCATGTTGATGTATTTTAAAACTCATATAAACGAAATAAATCTTCTTTAGAATTCTTCATTTTAGAATTTAGAAGTCATATCTGGGCTTAACTGACATTTGAATTGCTTAAGCTGAAAGTTCACTTGTTTTTCTCACAACTTATTCAAATGGGCAACTTTTTACAAAGACGTTCTTTTGGCGGGGAACTGAATGAAACATATTTGACATTGATCAAGACAAGGTACTATTTTGAAGAAAGAGCAAATCGCTTGTTACGAGCAATTCATGACTCCATCGCAATGGTTTATTTCGATCCAACAACATAATTCACTTTTAAGCCTAGGTAGGATATTTCAAGTCAATAATCTAAGTTCATATACGTGGCTTAAAGTATGTTATGTTTTAAGGGACATTTGTATTATAATGCACGTACTTATCAAACATATTGTACAGGAATACCACATTATCTGTGTGTTGGTTTGACGTCAATGTTTTATCTGGAATGACATAGTCTGTCTGCACGTATTTGGTGATGAGTGCTTCAGTCTGCACTCGTTTAAAAATGCTTGTTCACAGTAAGGAACATTTGAAAGTCAAATTAAAATGTTTTTGAAACAATACAGTTTTTGTATTGCTGTTTGATATACACTTGAAAGCAGATATTGAATGCATAATTAATAGAGGAAGTGCTATTTTTCTGTCAAGTTTGTACACTTTACTAGTATATGCGGTAGAACTGAAAAGCGATGTCACGCTTTTGGATTAAATTTCATGTGAATTCCCTTTATATACACTCTAAAGAATTGAAAAACGAGTTGCTTCCAACGGCTATTCTTCAGTGCGTATCACATAAATGTACAGCTTTTTCTTCACAATGTTTGAAGAAGCAACTTTAAATGGTTTTATTACCGGTTGTCGTACAATGTAAGTTAAAAACTCCGTAACACAAAACAAAATGATTGGTATATATAGAACATTAACCAATTGTTAGATATCGTCTGCTGTGTACGATTTAAAGGTCGTCTGCATTTAAGCACAGGATTAAGGAGAGTTTGATAAGCAGTGATTTCCAACCGACAACGGCCAAGCGCTTTGCAAATATTCGATTTATTACGGATCTTTCACTCAGGCGTTGTAAGCCGGTGCACACAAACCCTTCAATGACTTCCAAATAGCAAAACAACCATACAGGCTTACCATTCTTTTGTTTACCATAAGGCCACCTACAGGTTTTGATCTCAATATGTTCGGTACAAGGACTTCACGCCTTATCGTCTCGTGTCATATCATTCTTTGATGTCCTACGTGGCTCAGTGGTAAAGGTGACGGACTTATAACTCGGAGGTCCCGGGGAGTGGCCTTTGGTAAGTCACTCTAGAGCCCTAGCATAGTACTGGTGGATCCAGGAAGCAGTCACGGGCTTAGACCATTATCATGTACCAAACAGTAACTGATGAATGGTATTAACTATTCTTTTAACGTAAAATTCGATACACACAAATATATAAATGTGCGAACTTGTTCATGTTGAATATTAGGCCTACCTTCCTCGTCCAACCACACTCTTAAGAGTTTCATGCAATTAACAAGCGAGTCTCGAAGCTGTAAAAGTCAAAGGTTTGTATCTTATTTGTTGTTAACAGTAAACAAGAAACAACAAAAAGATCAAGAAGATCAAGAATTCTTTAATGACTTTAACTAAGAAGTTTCTCGTCAAACACACCTGATTGTAGTTTTTTCACAGTGAACAAGAAACAACGTCTGACTTGAACTGCCAATACTTCAAATGGATAGAAAGAAGGATCGCAGACCCTCGCCAACAGTAAATATCCGATTTACAATGTACCGCCTGCGTTAACTATTTGTACACGGAGTGTTTTTGGAGTGTTGAACTGGTTTAGTTATGAAAAGTTTAAATAAGTTTATTTTTATGAATTGGTGGGAAACATATCGACGGGTATTCAACAAGTTTTAAAGACTTTCATAACATATATTTTCCATTATAGAAAATCGCAATCGCGATGAATACATCAGTTCAAAATTCAAAAGGCTTTCACCCCGCATGGGGTAGAGGATTTGTAATTACACATAAATAAGTACATACAAAACGTTAATGAATTTGGACTTACAGCTTCAAAAGGAAGTGGAAATGAAATTCGAACGATCACAGCTTGATAAATGCAACCTCCTGTATTTTGAAACTGGTGATGTGTTATCTTAACATATTTGTGATTAAGCTGGTGGATATTAGATTAGACGTGACAAGGTTTGTATATTTCGATCATGCTGCATTCTTTATCACATTGCTACTTACACTATGTGTTTGCGTCTTGCAGCAGACGACTTTCGAAAAGCATTATGGCAAAAGGAGAAATTGCTTGTCACAAGCATTTTTCCCTTTGGCGACTTTGATTTTTCAATATATTTAGATATCACGACATTAGAACTTAAACGCTTTTCACATGATTACAAAGATTTTCTAAACTTGTCTGCTTCAAGTAAAGAAATGTTGTCTGCAGGTAGTAAAGAGTTATGCCTGGGATGGGGGTAGTCTGAATTCGGAGTGCGAGAATTCTCTCTTTGAAAAGATGGGCATTGGGTTGTGTATGTCAACGGGGGTTGGCTAATTCATTTTATCCTGTCACTAGTGCCATTTTGGGACCGATAACTAGGTGCCGTATAACATTTGTGATATCCGGCACTAACCATGTAACACATGCACGTGACGAATCATGACGTCATAAGAGCGCAATGACGTCATGTTTACACCATTCTCTACTTATTTTTTCCTTTTTCTCGTGTTTTATTTACATCTTGTTTTTTTTTTAAAGAATACATAAGGTAACAGGATAAATAGAATAGATGGTTGGTGTCATTGAATTTGAAAAGTTATCGGGCTCGTCTTCGGATTATTATCCGTTTCGCCTTCGGCTCACCGGATAATATTCCTAAGCTTTGCCCGATAACATTTCCGATTCACGACACCAACCATCTATTCTCTATTTATCCTGTCACTAGTGTCATTTTGGGACCGATTTCTAAGTGCCGTATTTTTATAACATTTGTGATATCCGGCGCTAACCATGTAACACATGCACGTGACGATTTATGACGTCATAAGAACGACATGACGTCATGTTTACATCATTCTCTACTTATTTTTGTCCTTTTTTCTCATGTTTTATTTTCATCTTTTTTCTTTTAAAGAATACATAAAGTTAACAGGATAAATAGAATGTCTTTGAATGGGAAATGTTATAGGGCTCGGCTTCGGATTATTATCCGTTTCGCCTTCGGCTCACCGGATAATATTCCTAAGCCTTGCCCGATAACATTTCCAATTCACGACACCAACCATCTATTCTCTATATGCATGTGAATCTCCAAGAAGCTATTGCCATTGTGAACTAGTGATTGGTCCAATGTATAGACGCTACAGAGGACTAAAAATGCAAAACATGGCATAATATATTTCTTACACAATTTCAGGTAAGAAACATTACGATAAAAAGGATAAATCACTCGAACGAAATATTCATCTTTTATGTTGCATTCATTTCTAAAGAACCTTTTTGCAAGTTTTATCATCTGGTAATGCGTTTAAGCCTGATCAGCCACAGTGTACAATATGGAGAAATGAGTGACCCTACTCAACGATCCAAAATCGTGAACATGCACTAAACGATTGGTTGTACTCTCGTGGTAATGTACTAATAGCTGTTTAAACAGATCAAATAACAATCTAAACGATTACAATACCAATAATAAAAGTAAATAGACAAACTAATTTGGGAAATATGATTACTTTCTATGTAACAGATAAACAGTATGTGTAAAATGATATTTAATGCCCTAGAAATGTGTGTGGGAGTTCTTTCTTTTAGTTAATATATAGCCGAAAAAAACCGCTTTTGACTAAGTGTCAAGTTTAATGTATCGTATACAATGGGTATTGATAAGACCCGGCAAAAGCATGTTAAACAAACAAATACCCGCTGATTAAATATGGGCTCAGAGCAAGGCAAATATCGAGATCAGTGGCCATACACGTCATGCTAAGTGTAAAATAAAAGCTTCCATTGATAACACTAGAGTAACAACAAGTCATACCCAAACTTGCTTTTGATGCATACTAAAGGACGGGTATGGGTCTAAGTTTGGATAGAATAGAATCAAAATGTACCAAACATTGAAAAGTGTTACTATCAGTCACAAAAAGCTGCCTTTACAAAATAAAACTGCACAGCACGGACAATTTCTTCCTTTACCACAATAATTCAAGTATTGTGCTGGTTCGCATTTGCAACAGAGCATGTGATCTCACAATTTGTAAATCGTCTGTTTTTGAGTATTTTATCGTATTTTATTCGATACGACGTTTTTGATAAGAATTGATTTTCAGATCAATTATGTTGCTCTGAAAAAATACTTAGCATTACTGATAAGATTCCATGAGGTAAATGTTTAAATGAACGGCATAAATTCACTGAGAATCGGTTTACCTGATAAAATGTATGTTAAAGAGACTTCATCATATACTAGAATTATAATATACTAGATACTTTCTTTTACGGAAATATATAATATATAGAGACATAGATCTTTACATTTACATACAATTAGATAATCATTACACCTTTCATAACTATTTGGTTTAGATGTTGCACAATAGCCTTGCAAAAAGTGTTTACTGTTTGAACGGTTTATAATGTAAACAATCGTCCATCGTTTCTGACCACGAAAAAGCGTCAGGTCATCTTGGACCTTAAAAAAGAAAACATAATTACATATAACGTGTGTAGCTACAATTATATCGTCGCATATATTACATCACTGGAATCAATTAATTCAATTCAGTTAAAATGTCGATCTCAAAGATTTGTTATCATTGCTCATATGTTCACTTGCCTTTGTTCAATATTATATTCTTAATGCTGAGAAGAGTCTCGTATAATTCAAATTTAATGACACGTTTTTTTGTGTGTATTTTAAACATTTCATATGTACATAATGTTTGTTGTAATCATGATGAGTTTTCATGAAAGATTTATGATATCATTATCAATATATTACTCACTTCCTTATTACTAAGTTTAAAAACATTTTAACGTATCGTGGTGGAATGATCCAATATATCAAATCAATATTGAAGAAGCTCTCTTTCGGTATGAAGGGTTTGGTAACCCATTACCAAACAATAACGACAGTTGACCAGTCTATTGCAAACGACTCTGAAAAACATTGCGGGGGAAAGGAGAAATTGATCGTTAAGAGCAATTTCTCCTTTTCCCACAATATTTTCTGCCCTATCAGAGGATTATTTTCAATTTCATCACATTTTGAAATGTCGTCTGCAAACTCTTTCAATTTGGGACATCCGAAACCGCTGTGTTTGGTAAAGGGTAAAGCTGATCTAGTAAAGGGTATAACCGATCATAAGGTCTATGGGACACATTGTCACAATATCTCTATTATCACACGGGGTTTGGCCTTATATTTCAACACATTAGGAATGTTTTGTCGCATACTGAATAGTTAATGTGTGTATGCCTTGCAAATAGGCCTACTTATCAAACTGCGTTTAGATCCTGTTTGCTGACTTCCTAGGTCACAGATCGGACAGAATTCGCAGCTCTTTCTCGCGATGTTCTGCTGGAATATTAACCAATATGGGACAAAACGGGTCGGTTTTGGCTCAGTAGTAAGGTGGTGGACTCAGAACTTGAGGTCGAGGTTCGAGCCCCACTGAGACTGTTTGTATCGCGGGAGTGACCTTTGGCAAGTCACTTCAGAGCCATAGCCTAGTACTGGTGGATCCAGGAAAGCCGTTACAAAACTGAAACATTGTTGGTACGGTATTGACGAAGAGGACCTGTGTCAGAAATAACTTTTACATTACTTAACTTGATACATGACATGGGTATAGATTAACCATTTAATAAGTTTTTAACAAGGGTCCTAGTGCATGTTCAAACCGGGCAAATTCGATTCCCTATGTTTGCCCTAGCCTGGGATCCAGCGTCATGTGTATACCCAACACTAGTGCGAGGTATACGCTCGGGCCGGGTCGAATGCTATGTTTCACCTGGCACAATCTACGGGTGTTTGGAATAAGACAATATGCATATTACTTAAGCAAAGTTGATGGAATTCAAGCGAGACCCATAATGTAGACCTTAGGTTTTCATTTACTAGGGACAATGTGTCAGCAGATGCGTCAATCGGAACTACTCGGGTATTTCCGTAAGCTGTGAAATACACAAACAATCGGAACTACTCGGGTATTTCCGTGAGCTGTGAAATACACCTCGGATATAAGTGTAGGGTTACAATTTTTCGGGTAAATCGGCATCCGCCAATTAACACATTTTCTAAGCGTGCACGTTAAGTAGTTCAATGTGTAATGGAAGTGTTGGACATCCTTTTTAATCACTTTTGATCAGTAAGTCATACCAAATGGCGAACTTGTTGTTGTGACATGTATACTTGTTTCCTCAATCAAATTTAACGACTTTTTTGATTTTACATTCAAGATCTATTTTTAGAAACGAAAGAAAGTGACGTCATTCTCGCGGGAAACAATATGGCGTCATCCCTATTATTTCAGAGGTGTTTTCTATTGGATAAACCCGATGTGTTCAGATTGATACACAAAGTGTAGGGTTACAATTTTTCGGGTAAATCGGCATCCGGCAATTCTCACATTTTCTAAGCGTGCACGTTAAGTAGTTCAATGTGTAAGGAAGTGGTGGACATCCTTTTTAATCATTTTTTATCGGTAATTCATACCAAAATGGCAAAATTGTTGTTGTGACATGTATGGTTATTTCCTCAATCAAATTTAACGACTTTTTAGATTTCACATATAAGAACTATTTTTAAAACGAAAGTAAAGTGACGTCATTCTCGCGGGAAACAATATGGCGTCATTCCTATTATTTCAGAGGTGTTTGCATTGGATAAAGCCGATGTGTTCAGATTGCAGATGCGTTCACTGCGTACAGGTAACTACGCCCCCACAGGGCATGTCAGGCTGATATTGTGTCATCTCACAATCCCTAACCAGATCGATTACCTCATTAACCTCATTTTTTATTTACTGTAGAATATCTATACCTCGAACATCTGATTGTTGAACTCCTAAATATATTTCGAAGTAAATACGGGTTCCCGAATTAATTGTTCTTTATTTCTATGACTTTATATTCCAAACATCCATATGTCGAGCTCTCTTAATGTTGATTCTTTTTATCTTGACAATTGAATTTCGAGGTATTCCAGGGTATTCCAGATTCTACTGTATTTGATAATTAGAGGAATCGACAGCATCGACATCGGCATACGAGGTTGTGGGTTCAAATCCCGTGAGTTGTTAAGCTCACTTTGCGTCCTTTCATGAATCTCTTCATTAATCTATTTTCGGTGCTGGAACTGGTTATGCATCCTGCAAATGGAATCGAGAGTTATCACTATAATACGTTAGACTATGTATACTCTTAATCGATGTTATATGGTTACGGTTAAAGTAACCTTTTTCTACTATTCATGTACAGTCAAACTTGTGTTAAGAGGCCAGCCTATGTGACAGAGTAAATTGGCTGTTTAAGACAGGTTGGCTGCTTAACACAAATTGATTTACACTATAAATCTAACAATGGGACTTTCTGTAGTGGCTGTTTAAGGCAGGTTGGCTGCTTAAAAGGGTGGCTGCTTAACACAAACTGTATTGTATTCATTGGTGAAAGGTTATGGGTGCTTGACGTGGGGTGTTCCAATTTCTTAACTCTTTACCACCTGCAGACGACAATCTTGCACTTGAAGCAGAGGACTTTAGAATTTTTTTTATAATCATGTGAGAAACGTTTCAGTTCTGCTGTTGTGGTTCGTGAATAGGCTGAAGAAGTGCAGCGAAAGGAAATTTTTCTTGTGACAAGTAATTTCTCGTTTTGTCACAAATCTTTTCGAAAGCCGTCTGCTGCAAGAAGTAAACATGTGGCGTTATGTGATTATGTGTTAAGGCTTTATTAAAGTGGTAGTTTAATTATAAATGTATGTTGTCTTGTCAGTCTACAAACACAATGATATATTTTAAAGCATCTTACATATTTTCTGAATATCTAGCAACCCAGAGAAAAAGCTCCCGATGATATTTTGTCTTCATTTTTCCTCTACATAGTTTCGAGATTTCCGACGATAAACAAACCCTTATTGTCGAAATACAACGATAACAAACGTTGACCACTGAATGTTTCATTGTTATAACTTTTAATATGACAACTCCATTTCTATCTCTTTTATCTATTACCAAATTCATTGGATAAATATTGACTGTAAGGACATCCCAGGAGATTACAGATATGAGGTCTCTTAACCCATTACAAAACAATAATGACATTTGACCAGTTTGTTGCAGACGACTTTTGAAAACATTGTTGCCTGTCCTATCGGGAGATTGTCTTTCGATTTCATCACATTTTGAAATGTCGTCTGCAAACTCTTTCAATTTGGGAAAGTCGAAAATTTGGCGTTCGGTAAAGGGTTAAATCTGACCACATTATCTACAGAGACCGGTTCAAAATGTTAATTTCTCAAAACGATTTACTTGTGTGTGGTGCATTATGTATGAGTTTTTGTTTATATTTTCGGTAAGAAACAATATTTTTTAACCATTTAAAGCTATCAAATCGGGAATCTAGATTGTTTTCATGCCTTCATGTACAAGCAGGGGTGGCAAAATAAATAGTTAATTTTGAACAAGCTGGGTAATAGGTACCCAGCTTGTTCAAAAGCTTTGACGAATATATGATTCTTTACTGAAGTAAACTTTATAACCATTATGCCGACACTAGCAGAAAAAGATATAGAGAATAGATGGTTGGCGTCGTGAATCGGAAATGTTATCGGGCAAGGCGTAGGAATATTATCCGGTGAGCCGAATGCGAAACGGATAATATTCCGATGCCGAGCCCGATAACTTTTCCTATTCAAAGACACCAATCATCTATTCTATTTATCCTTCTATCTTTATGTATACTTTTAAAAAACAAAATGTAAATAAAACACGTGAAAAAAAGCAGAGAATGATGTTAACATGACGTCATGTGTCATGGCGTTCTTATGACGTCATGATTTGTCACGTGGATGTGTTATATGGTTAGTGCCGGATATCAAAAATGTTATATGGCACCTAGTTATCGGTCCCAAAATGGCACTATTGACAGGATAATTAGCATTTATGGGTAAGCAAACCAAAAACAGATTTCGCCACCCCTGTACTAGGAATAGGTATGCGCTTATTTAAAACGCGTTTCCTCCCAATGTTTTAATTGTTATATCAAAACTATTCTGCATAATGATGTTAGGGGATCGTCTGCTGGAATCTTGTTAAATATCGTCTGTTTGTGGATTAAGGACTAACACCGATCGGCTGGTCATTCGGTCAATGGGTTAATCGGGTCGAATATAGCACATTCCCTTCATATAGAATATGTGAGTGGTCCAATTTCAAAGGAATAGTAGACGATAGTGGAAAAAAATATCTTAATAAATTATAATCTTTCCTTTTGTGTTATAAGGTAGATTCCATTGTGACTAATGGAAAACCTGGTCAAAACGACTGTTCCTCGTCTACAACAAATGCGTTTCAATGTAAAGCTATTTAATTCAAGGGGTTTACAAGGAAAATGTAAATTGTGGTGGTTTCTGAAAGGCATTTGTTATGACAATTTTTATAGGATTAAGTTATATTAAGGATTAACGGTATTATGGATTTCCACATGAGACAAATCATTGAGGATAGTATGAATTCAATGGACGGTAAGCGTGTTATTCATTTGTTCGACATCAATGTTGGTTGTTGTATTGCAATTCGTAATTGCATTATTACCGCTACCGTTGTTGTTTGTTACCAATCTCCTCTTCCAAAGCGCCTCCTCCACTTCTCCTTCTTCCTCTCCTTCTCCTCCTCCTTCTCCTTCTCCTTCTCCTTCTCCTTCTCCTTCTCCTCCTCCTCCTCCTCCTCCTCCTCCTCGCCCTCCTCCTCCTCCTCTTCCATCTCCTTCTCATCATTCTCCGTCTCCTCCTCCTCCTCCTCAACCTCCTCGTAGCTCCTCCTACTCCGCCTCCTCCTCCACTTCCATCCCCTTCTCATCCTTCTCCGTCTCCTCCTCCCCCTCCCCAACCTCCTCGTAGCTCCTCCTCCATCTCCTCATCATACTTTGCCTCCTTCACCTCCTCCTCCGCCTCCTCCATCTCACTTTTTCCTGCTCCTCCTGCTCCTCCTGCCCTTCTCCTGCTCCTCCTCATGCTCCCCTGCTCCTCCTCCTCCTCCTCATTCAAATTATTTACATCACCACCGTTATCAGTCTTAATTGTAGTCTTTGTTCTTCATTCATACCGTTATGAACATTATCGCCGTCAACGGGAGTATTTGGCAAGTTCCCATATTGGCTAAGAGAAACCTCGGCAATGTTACACCGTGTCACGGCTGCAATACTGTCTGTTGAAGCTTCATGAACCACTAACAAATTAATCAAACAAATATTTTGTCAGTTACTCGTTCAAATGATCAATACATCGACCGAATCACTCAAAATGATTATTGGCCGCTAGTTTGGTCAAGGGTAATACATTCATTTTATGCGACACGATTCTCGTTCACCTTTGAGTGGACAGTCGATTGTTGACCAATTCCTGTCCTATACTAACGACCAATATTGCCTGCTTAGAGATCAGTGCAAACACTCTATAAACAAAACTGACCGATATGTTTGTGTCACTATAGGAATAAAATCGCTTAATACAGGCGTAAAATGCACATTGTTTGTCAGTTTGATCGTTTGTCCTGTTGGCTAGTTTGCTGGCTAACTGTCTGACAGGGTGGTCGGTTGATAGATGTTTGAGTTGTTATATGGATGGTTGACTATTTGATTGGCTGCCTGGCTGCCTGGTTGTGTGGTTGGATCTGTGGGTTGGTGGGTGGGTTTTTTGTTGGGTGGTTGGTTTATCAATGTTACCGACATACAGTTGAGGAAAGGGTCCGGTTGTATGTACATGGGCCCTGAGTTCGAGAACCCTATTCGACTATCATTTTATTCAATGCGAAATGATTCATTTGCCTCTTACCTTTGAACACAGTTAATCATGCTTACAGAAGGCATCATTATCTAAAAAATACTTCGTGCTGTACTGGTGATTAAAGTTCGATATAATGGATTATTTACGTTTCACCGCAATGTTACTGAATAACTGTTGAAAGCGGCACGAATAAATAATTCTTTTTAAGAAAAACGGATAACCGGATAAATCGATCAGCGTACGAACGAACAAGGGGACGAAAAATGAGAACATTAATCCAATACCAAACAATAACGACATTTGACCAGTTTGTTGTAGACAACACCGGAAAACACTGTGGGTAATGGGGAAATTGCTCGTAACGAAATGTCGTCTGCAAACTCTTTAAATTTGGGACTGTCGAAAATTTGGCGTTTGGTTAATGGTTAAAAACACAAAACAGAAAAAAATTAATTATATTTAATAGACTTCGTATTTCACCATTTAATAATGGGTCCCGATAATTAATATCTACTTGGGGTATCCAATATCGAGCACATTGTGTCGCTGAGGTATTTAAATCAAATTAAAGATCTAATGTGTTATTCGAGCATGGTTATCGACAAATGGGACGTTTGATTCGGGCTCTTTTTTTGGCAAATAGAGGGTGCGTGTAAATCGGAATACCTCAATACTTGAACCTTTAAATATTTGATTTATCGCGGTTGTTGGTGATAAAATAACCTTGTTCCCGATTGGCAGATTTTCTTAACACGAGCGACTCTACATAACGTCTGCTATATCATTACGCGTTTGAAATTTCCCCTTCGCATACAGTAACCTGGATACAATAATGGCAAAAGTTGAAATTGCTCCTCATAAAAGGTTGGATTTCTTTTTTAAATCTAAATCAGAATCATGAAATGCATCTTTTTTCCGAAACTTTTTCTCAAACATCAAACGGGTTAATCATAATGACCGAAAGATTAAATTTCTCATAGGCGTCAATGTGTATTCTTGAATGATAATCATGGATTTTACAATGAAAAATCTCGGCCAATTCTTTTTATTTTGAAGATCTTCAACGTGACAAAGTTTCATAAAGTTGCTACCATTCTGTGTTGATATATACAGCATTCTCTTTAGGGACCCAATACTTAACTGATGAACCGCATTGTAAGAACGAGAATTAACCTTATACACGAAACGTATGAATAATTCGTCCTCAAAGCGACCACAATAAGGATGTTGAATCCATTTGCTCGTTCCATTCATAGTTTTTGTTTAAATGCTCATAATTGACAAAATCGGGCGAAAATCGGACGAAAATTAAAAAGAACCTTGAATAACATTTCATCTGGAATATTTTTAGAAACCTCGTTGGAAAAAGGGAGAAATTGCTCTCAATGAGCAATTTCTCCTTTTTTCCATCGAGGTTTCTTAGATATCACACTTTATGTACGCGAAACAAGTACATTTACATAAACAAAGTACGTATATAAAGAATGTTTGTTTACATTACATTGCATCTGGAATAATTTTTAGAAACCTCGAAGAAAAAAAGGAGAAATTGCTCATGATGAGCAATTTGTCCTTTTGTCCACCGAGGTTTCTTGGCTATTCCGCTTTAGGTACGCGAAACAAGTACATTTACATATTCAAAGTACGTATATAAAGAATGTTTGTTTACATTGCATCTGGAATAATTCTTAGAAACCTCGATGGAAAAAAGGAGAAATTGCTCGTATAGAGCAACTACTTCTTTTTTCCACCGAGTTTTCTTCGAAAGTTCAATATTGGTACGCGGGACAAGTACATGGACGTATACAAAGTACGTATATAAAGAGAAATTGGATTATGTCAATAGAGAATCTAGTTCACCTCACTTACCCGGCGCCGTCGCCTGTATATCAGTGCTAACGTTCAAACATTCAATCTCTGACTTTTGATGTGACCCGCATTATTGGTCTTTACGATTTCTTGTTTTCATTTCAGATCTGTGCGTGAGATAACGAATCCAGCTCGATTGAAGGATCTGCTTTTTAGAGAGTTAAACACAAGGGACAGTTTGGTCGATTCAGGTTTTAAAAAAAGGAGTTACATCTATACACCGGATACGATACTAAATATAGTTTATTAATCGGATACATAATCATCATTATTGAAAATGAGTTGCATTTATGAACCGGATAAAAGACATATATTATTAACCGGATATGCGAACAGTATATAGTTGTTGACAGTGTTTTTAGACTCGTGGTAGTGATAGTGCTAAATCTGGTGATTCATACAGACGAGTTCGTAGTTCTTACATCAACATGTGCTGTAAGTGAGATGAAAATGCCACCGGAACTTGACTTAACCGGTGTAACACTATATCCCTGCTCATTAGAATACGTTTAAAACTTCGTACACAACAACCCAAATTGGACTTATCCAATGAAAATACGAGAATAACCGAGGATTTCGAATTGATGTGGTTTTGGGTCCCTGTATATTGAATTACGTTTTAACCATCACAATAAACATGAACACGCGTTCGGGGAACCAGTCCGACAGTGACGACACTCTGACGTCATCAGATTTGTCGGATTACGATGGGGACCGCGAAGATGACGATTATGGCGACACACAGTCCTGCCGCTCGCTGACGTTTAGCGTCAAAAGTAATCGATCAACGGCCACCGTCAAAAACGCCAAGACCAAGAAGAAAGTCCGCTTTAAAGCGGGAGATAAGCTGGTGCTTGTGTATGTGATCCCGAACAGACAGATGCTTGGTCTGCATAGTGCGTCTGAGAGCTCGGATTCTGAATACAGTGCGAGTGATAGTGACGACGATGATAATGATGATGATAATGTTAATGGTAAATATGACAACAAAGATGTTGATGAAGATGATAGCGATGAAGATATTGATGATCCTGACGATGATGATGATGACGATGATGAAACTGACGATGATGACGACGATGACGACGATGAAGGTGGTAACTGTAAAAGACGCGTCAATAGTGCTGTGCCAAGAATCGCAAGGCCAAAGCCAAGACCAATTGGTAGATTAGTGTCGATAAAACAAGTGAATCCTCGCAAAACGTTTGATATTTCAAAACCCATACGGAGGATGCAAGAACCTGTTCTTAAAGCCGCAAACTTAGATCTTTCTCAAGGTAGACAAAAGGGACGACCCAGAAAGAGTAACAAAGTGCGTGAAAAAAGGGAAATAGTAAAAGAAAAACTCGATCTTCCAGACAAACCGAAGAAAGAGAGAACAAAGAAGGTAAGAAATGGTGCAATAAAAACCGACATAGACAAATCGAAAAATTCCAAACGCAAGAGAAGAGGCGGCAGACTCCTAGAAATAAAAGCCACCGTTGAAACAAACCACAAAACAAACGTTCACGTGCCAAAAGTCGTATACAAACACGATCTCAGACCGTCTGTTGTCGATGTTAACGGGGGTAACATATCCGGCGCGAAACCATTAACAACGCGCTCCAAACTCCAGCCCACTTCAATACGGTTATCCAAAAGGCCGGACAGTTCCAACACAATCCGTGTAAAAAGCGCGCCAAATACAAACAATGTCGACAGAACAAAGCGCACGTCTACCGTTATCGCCTCGTGCTACGATTCCGTGTCCAGCCTGCTTCCGAGTTCCTATTCCACGCTGTCTGACGCGTTCAGGAGCCAAACGCTCGAAGAGAGCATACAGAGACTGGACCCGAACGAGATGAACGCACCGGGTAAACGCCTCTACGCATGGCAGATTGCCAATGGCAACATCACTAGTCAGTCCTTACGGACTCCAAGTATACTGCCGTTCTTAGACAGTCTGAAGACGTCGGCCTCCGTCGAAAATGGTCGAGTCGACGTTCCTTCTTAGCATATTTTAAGACGACTTATGACGTTATCAGAGTAGACAATACTTCGGGAAAAGGCATGGTTACCAAAGGAAAAATGTGCTTGTAATGCGAATTATCCTGTCATAACCATGTCTTTGGCACTGCTACCATTAACGACACCTGTTCAAGATATCTACGATAATTAAAATCTTTCTTGTAAACAAAAAATGGTAAATAAAGGGGTTCAAAGACAAAAGGTGCCAGTAACAAAAAAAGTAGATATTGTAGTATTTATATAGTACAATACACATTTGTTTTTACTTGGACCCCTTTGTTTACCAGTCTTTATTTACAAGAAGGAGTTCAAGTATCGTAGTTATCGTGAACAGCGTCATGAACAGCGTCATGAACGTATGAGTTAAGGGGTGATGTATTCCGCATAATACGTCGGTTTTCATTTGTTATTCTTCCTTATTACAAAAACAATAAGCCATTAATTAACCCCGACTCCCTATTTATGTGTTTTGACGCAAATTTAACAGATGCCTTAAGACACAATTGTGCAACAAGAAGACGTTTCTCGCAACTTGCACCATTTTCCCTTGACCTCTACAATTACAAGCCAATACTGCATCGAAATCGTGGTCAATGGCCGATTCGCCTGAATTTGCCGTTGTACAAGGGAAGGTCACACGGTTTTGCATGAGAGGGTCCTGCTTGGCCCAATAGCTAAAGTGGAGGTCTTACAACTTTGGATCCCGGGCAGGGACCTTTTGCAAGTCATTTTAGAGCCCTAGCCTAGTACTGGTGGATCCAGGAAAGCCGTTACATAACTGAAAAATTGTTGATACGGCGTGAAGACCATAATATTATAAGATAATGTTTGAAGGGATAGTGCAGTACGTTATTTCAATTGATCGCCTGTGCTTGTTTGCCTATTTTCTGACCTGGTATGCAGTATTCGGTGTCCTGACTCAAACTAAGGCATCTTTGAATTAACTAGTAACTTTCATAGAATGCAACAAACCTCTGATTAGAGTGGCTCCGCTATGTGTGAAAACGTAACATTGACCAATAGGGAGACGTTTGGTGATGTTTATGCTAAATAGGTACTGTTATGTATTATTGATTGATTAATTACTTGTTTACCTGATTGATTTCCATAAACGAACTAATGAGTTAAGTGGCCAATTGTAGACATAGTTGATTTTTTATTACATGTTCCTTATTATCCTAACTGGATGTTAGTTTTCAGGTAAAAGCACTTTGAGATAGACATTGATTACATGTATTTGTAAGATTTAATGTTCCATCAATATTGCAATTCCTAGCTCTTTAAGTCGAATACCAATAATCCGCAATTTTGAAACTCATTTTATCGTCGGATTACTTCGTTAGTTCTCGGTATATACCGGTCAGGCCGGAGCAATTCGGTTAAATAGAATTTATTTCGGCCCCGATCGATGTATACCGAGAACGACCGAAGTAATCCGGCGAAAGAATGAGTTTCAAAATGGCGGGTTATTGGTGCTCTACCTAAATGATGAAGGAAGACCAAAAGACTAAATTAACTACCCATAGGGGGCTGTAACAGTGAGTAGAACCGTTGTTTTTCCGCATGGCAACCGCTTATGAAGATACACATGTTCGACCACCGTAATTTGAAAAGCGGCATAGAAGGTTCGTGTGATTTCAAGTTCTCGAAGCTCATGCCTTGATTAGAAACTGTTAATCAATTAACGATAAAATAAACTTATAGAAATAGAGTTATGCCATCGGCTGATTTTTGTCTATCTCTAATCCATATGAGTCTGTCCACGAGAAAACGGTGTATCTTTCGTTTGAATATCTAGTTTGTGCGTTAATTATTACTGTTTTTCTGTGCAAATTCACTTGGCACATTAAAAAAGTTTCTTTTGACCCATATTTCAAATTCGACTAGTTGTGTCGTGATTAAAAATTTACAGGCACTAGTTCCCAGATATGATACAATTTTAAAGTTAAAAACTGTACAACTGTTTAGAACTGTACAACGGCTGTAATTTTATAATTCGACGAAATTTTATTTCGATTTTTTAAATATTTTCTTCTGTGAAGAAGCACCTTTAAAGCTCGGTAGAGGCAATATGCGCGTATCCAAAGCTACCATCTTTTCCAATGTGTTTAGCTAAGCAGAACAAACAGTAGAATTCAATGTGGACAACACATCATTTGATCTTTGCAAGAAATCTTTCTTCTTGGGTTTTCGATATCAATTACTTTGTCTACTTTTACTTTCGTACTTAGGACAAAAACTATATAATTCTTTGTGCAGCTTTCAAACAGCATGCACATGTAGATATGCTGTCCCTTTTTAAGAATGATTTTCAACAGAAAAAGGAAAACTCATTGAACCGTTTGATATTTTGATTCTGTCAATAAATAAATGGTCTCATTATCCTCATGTTAATGTGTAAGAAATCTCACTTCAGTTTGATAGAAATTATCTATCAATGATAGCGTAAACGCTTGATTTCATTTTCTCATTTCTTTTCTTATCAGCCATGATATAATCTTAATTGCAACCCACGGTGGAAAATAACAATTCCCCATTTAAACTAAATGGTGATGATTATGTTTGATGGAAGAGGTAATGTCCATTGATTTTTATAGCTTATTTCATACAAATGAAAGCACAACGTCTGTACTGTTGTATAATACATCATGGAGAAAGCCAGTCGAAGCAAATTAGTATGTTAATAGAGAATAGATGGTTGGTGTCGTGAATCGTAAATGTTATCGGGCAAGGCTTAGGAATATTATCCGGTGAGCCGAAGGCGAAACGGATAATAATCCGAAGCCGAGCCCGATAACTTTTCCAATTCAAAGACACCAACCATCTATTCTATTTATCCTGTTACCATTATGTATTCTTACAAAAAAAACAAGATGTAAATAAAACACGAGAAAAAAGGAAAAAATAAGTAGAGAATGGTGTAAACATGACGTCATTGCGCTCTTTATGACGTCATGATTCGTCACGTGCATGTGTTACATGGTTAGTGCCGGATATCACAAATGTTATACGGCACCTAGTTATCGGTCCCAAAATGGCACTAGTGACAGGATAAAGTTAGCTTTTGGAGTCCATTTGCATAAAATGTATATGCATTTAGGTCCAAAGGCTTTGCGACGGGTTTGAGATCAATCTTGCACTGAATGTACATACAGTGCTGTACTTTGATATATTGAAACATTCTGAATTCACTTTCTTCCCGTTGTTTTCTTCCTTTTTTCACTCAATGTTAAACAACTGTACAAAAACTGTATTGTTCCAACGATATTTGATTTGGACTTTAACATTTTCTAATATGTGGACCAACAGCTTTAAAGCAACACGCGAAGACTCATTTCAGAAAACGCCGCATGCCTAAGAAATCTTTCTCACATACCCATTGTATTTTTTTTTCTTCGTTTCCACGCACTACCTTCCCTTTCCGCGTACTACTTTTCGTTTCCACGGACTACTTTCCGTTTCCACAGACTACCTTTCGTCTCGGAAAGAACCGTTCAGAGGTAAAAGCCTTAGGTCTTACGTTGCATGGCTTACATCGTGAGCAGCCATTGGCATATACTGGTTTGTAAATCCAAGATCTTCAGCCAAATGTTGGATTGATTTATCAAAATCTAATAGTGGCAGTAAAGGGGAATTTATCAAGGTTTAAAGTTAAATCAAATGCTACATCTCGAAGCAGAAGTTTGATAAAAATAACTTTATCGTTATAAAAGTATAATTTTCTTTTACTAAGATGGGCAACATCTTCATTTGGTAGTTTTTCATAAACTTAATTACCGTTTACCATTTGGTACAGGATAAAGGCTGTGACTCCTACGGCTTTCCTGGATCCACCAGTACTAGGGCAGGGCTCTAAAATGACTTGCCAAAGGCCACTCCAAAGAAACAAGAGGCGTCTGTGGTGCTCGCACCCGGGACCCAAAGGATCGAATTATGAGCCACACATGACCTTTTTTAATACTAAAATATATCAAACAAAATATGATCTAACTTCACGTAGATATTTTTAGACATTATTCCCTGTCTTATGTTAGATATTATTTATGTATGTATGTTTGATTGTGAAAGCAGTTAAATATTTGCTCAACAAACAGTAAGCCGTCTCCACACATATTACGGTCGTGAGAGAAAGCTATGCCCTTGACGTTGTTTGAATAATAGATTTATTGTACCAATACGAAAATAGATTTAAACTTTATGGAATCGGTCTTTCTTGCGGGAAATCGAATAATAGATAAATCTTTCTTAAACGGTAGAGCAAATAGAATGACATTTCATTATGTAGACATTATTGGAAAATTGGTAATGACCTGACAAACATTTACTACAAGGATTTAGTCCGAAAGAGTGAGACGGTCAGATAGCTCTATTTAGAAAGACAGCCACGCAAAAACTGATATGACACAAACAAATAGTCAGCCATGATTTACTTACGTGAAGTTGCTCATGTCTGTTTTGATCCGGTTGCAATGGCTTAGACACGGATAAGTTTGATTGTGAAAAAAATGGATTACCCGTTTACTTCTCAACCATGTATGGTAAAGATATAGCACACTCATCTTACAAACATATTAAACTGTTTGAACGGTTTATTTTCTAAACGATGGTCTAGTATTGTCGCCGTGCGAATTACTCTTAATGAGTACTCAAGAGCGTTTAGAACCAAAACTACGAAACTGGTCGTCACACCTATCACATATCGCTGGCAAAATGTGCCGGAAGAAAATCCCATAGCTACAAATAAACCGAGATTTCTATCAAAGCGTCATATTGTTTTCATGATGAAGTCAAAATTGCTATATTTGAATGACAGTGGTTTATTAAAACATGTGAGATAGTTCTTTTAAAAGTGTAGGATCCTGCTTGGTCAAGTGTTTAAAGTGTAGGACTTGTAACACCGGGGGATCCGGTACAATCCTCACAAGCAGCAGTGGGATTGTCGATGAGGTGTCCTTGGACGGCATACTGCAGAGCCCAGCCTTATAGGGATGGAATCCAGTAAAGCCGTAAAATAACTGAAATATTGTTGTTACGGTGTTAAACCGACAATCACAAAGAATAGTGTACCATAATGGTAGGGAAACGCCGTTATTGAACTATTGTTAAAACGGCTTGATGTTAAAACATTACCAATGTTTTTCACATATTGAACTCTTTAACGATGAAGCGTACAAAACGAAACCCGTTTGAAAAAAAAATGCGAAAAATAATCATAAATTCACCTTTTCATTTCAGAAGATGTATTTACCATTTTTTTTTATCTCAATTGACTTATAGCATTTCTTTCGTCCTTCACACAGTCTTTGTGACTGGTCAAAATTAAAAACAAGGCAACTATGATTATAATGTGAATTTTCCTTTTATAGTTACGTTACCCTTTCAAGCTGTTTGATTCATGCACAATTAACACAGGTGGATATTTCAGAGACGACCAAAGTGAGCGAGCCTATTTATGGGCTCGATTCAGACAGCTAATATTGAATGTTGGCTTAGCTTACTTTATCGGGAACTTTCTGCGATGCCTAATGATGGAACGGATTTAAAATGCTTAAAAGTGAAAACACCGCAAATGTTTACAGAGCACTCGAAGATATAATATTTTAATTCTTCTCTCCCTTCATGTGTCCTTGATCTCCAAATTTTATGACAAACATAATAATTGTTACCACACAGACACGCGCGTCTAAAAAGTATTTTGTCCATGGAGTTTACTTATGATTGTTAACCGCAATAAAAGGTTTACAGTGTTTAACTTTCTCTTGGTGGATTGGTCTATCGCCATTTTCAACAGTTAATTTGTTATATCGGGGCGTAACCGACCGTCCTTACCCAGAGTGCGCAAAAAGAAAGCCATAACCCTGTCACCAGTGCAGTTTACGAACCGAAAACAGGGTGTTGTATATCTTTATGTATATGTGCACACACCTGTCCGATTATTTTTTTATTGTTTCTTGTTTAACTTTCATTTTGTGTATGTTAATTAGAATCCATATAGTTTACCTGATGAATAACATATATGGTTGTCCGACGAAAGGATGAGTTTCAAAATGGCGGATTATGTGTATTCTACCTTAAATTCTCTAACATTTCGTCTGCAACAGAACACATGCAATAAGGATGTCGGTTAGTGGAATATTTGTTGCTCGGCATAACAAACGCTTTGAACTCGTTTGATAGAAAAGTGATCCTTTCGTTTATCTTATTACCTAACAACTTGTAGGAATGTTGATTTCTTTCTTTTTCTTTTGCTGTTTTATTGGGCGAAAAATGAAAAGCTGACATAATCTGGTTACTACCTGCACTACGAACTGTTGACCGGTCAACATTTTAAACTGTTGACCGCATGCACCTTGGATGTTTCCGCAAAGATCGCTCGGCATAACTCGGTATTTTCCGACATAGGCAGAATATACCTATTTCAGTACGAAAATCAATATGACGACGTTGTTCGAATATCGAGGAAATTGTTTTTGTTTTTGTACACGTGTTCTCCCAATTAGCATTACTTTAATGTGTAAGGTTATAAGACAGTTATTTCATGGGCATTTGTGGAACAGTCATAACTTTGGTACCTAGGTGTCGGGGGTGAAATGTTGAATTGTTGCCCTCGGCCTACTGCCTAGTATCACAGTTCAAAAGGCATCCTCTCCACCTCTGGACCTCTGGACCACAGCTTTGACTAATCCACAAATGCCAATGAAATAACTGTATACTTATATTATATATATCAATATCCATATTTCGAAGCGTCATTACGCGACAGTGGTGGTTTCAAAAAGACGTAGTTCAAGCAAAGACATTTGGAACGAAAAGGATATGTCTTACACAACTCATGCTTTTCTCACTTTGGTTTATTACAAGTTTTGAATCTGTTAAGTAAAGTCGTAATTGCAGGGGTACAAACCAAATAGGATATGATCACCAAAGCGAACTTTTAGACCATAACAGGTGAAGGTGACCTAACTCATAAAAGTCATTGACATTTTCATAATAAATGAATAATACAAACACTAATGAGTCGTTTGATTAATGTGCTCCAACAAACGATAAAAGCCGCGAATAAACCTATAATTCATTATTTCGAGACCAAAGTTCGTCAGACGATTAAAGTTTAGAAATCTCGATTATTCATTTCAATCACAATCAGTTTTAAATAGCGTATTTTACAGTTTGCCATTTGGTATAAAATTGTAAATGGTAGGTCGTGTGAAGAAAGCTGTGGGTCATAGCAAAGGCCAAGAAATAATGGTTTGTTTGCTTGTTTCTATGGGAGTCTAACGTCTTATCAACAGGTTTTCAGTTATAAGATGGCTTTCCTGTATACACCGGTACACTGCCCAGTGTCTTTCCTGTGGAAATTCCGACAAAACAAGAGCTTTAAAGAGAGCTTTAGGATGGGACACCCTACTTTTGAGATGACCATCTTGACCGCTGACCCACGCAGGACCCCGTCCCCGAAGACAAAATGGTAATGGCTGTACGCCAGGATATTTTTAGTAAGAAGTAGCCTGTGACGTAGTACACATACATAAACTAACCGATCCAGCTGAATCGGCGTTCGTCTTACGAAACTCACCGAGTAAGCGAGTTAAGTTATTAAGCTGTACAAAACAAAAATATTAACGGACAGGTAAAGTTTTACTGAGATTTACTATGAAACTTAACAACGGACAAGTGAAGTGAAAAAAAATGGCATTTACTGACAAGAAAATGAAATCCAGAGTTCGCCTCCCATGTTTACTAGTAGCTAACCACCGAACAGAAGTTTCCATATTTGGGACATAAGTCATTAAACTTTAGATGGTACTTTGCGGTCAGGCGGGGTGATCATGTGACCAATGTTTACGAAAGATTTCCGAACAAGATGGCCACGCCACAGGTATATTTGCTTTTTTCAGCAGATTACTATTTTTTAGCACTATCTAAAATATGCCAAGTTCCGATCATCAAGTTTCTGGTTCTGGTGGTATATGATAGCCTTCGGTTTATAACGGCGTTGTGTCTAACACTCGGTAGAGAAAGTCGAGGGCTGATGCCTTTAGGACATTCACATGCCTCGATTTAAAATTCTCTGTAGGGTCTTGGAGCTAACGGCACGGTCAAAATGGAAACAACATTCACCGGCGGTTGCGGAAAAAAATCGTCGAAACACGACGTATTTGAAATCGTAGAAAACCCAAATAATCTGCTGAATTAAAAATGCATAAATACCTGCTCATTCATGGGGGCCGCGATTTCCAATCTAGTTTATATTGTAGACATTTATCACGTGATCACCCGCCTGTTGAAGTACTAGTAAGGAACATTAAGAAGTATTTATAAACACACTGGATCAACTGCAATGATACAATACATTTACCATCTATCTTTGCATTCTCATACGCAGCGATCTCCCTTTCCATTAGGTAGGGAGCTGTACTGCAGAGTGGCAAAGGGGAGTAATCCTGCGCAGAGGTCGATTTATAGACGAACTTTTGGACTTGAAACATAAGACACTTTGGAAGAAAAATAAGACTATCAAACACAATAAGGTATATTTATTTTAACAAAGTGTAATTAAACCTTTTAGGAACAACGAACGTTGTATACAGTGCGCTCTTTTAAGCATTGCTCATTCGCTGTGTTGGTCCGTGGTATTTGAAGCAGAGCAGACACAATCAAAACTCATATTATAGTGATAGAAAAATCAAAGAAAGCATTTCCTTTTGAAAGGTATTTAGAGCGTACGTCACAATGGCCATTCAAGGAAGAGTCGATGATATCCAATAGAACAATCGGAACTACTCGGGTATTTCCGTGAGTTGTGAAATACACCTCGGATACAAGTGTAGGCAATCTGAGCACATCGGGTTTATCCAATAGAAAACACCTCTAAGGGTTACATTTTTTCGGGTAATCGGCCTACGGCAATTAACACATTTTCTAAGCGTGCACGGTAAGTAATTCAATGTGTATGGAAGTGTTGGACATCCTTTAAAATCATTTTTTATAAGTAACTCATACTAAATGGCGAAATTGTTGTTGTGACATGTGTAGTTGTTTCCTCAATCAAACTTAACGACTTTTTAGATTTCACATTTAAGATCTATTTTTAAAAACGAAAGTAAAGTGACGTCATACTCGCGGGATACAATATGACGTCATCCCTATTATTTCAGAGGTGTTTTCATTGGATAAACCCGATGTGTTCAGATTGCCAATAGAAGTCGGATTGAAGAAGAAGTATTGCATTCGGAAACCCTCGGTGATGTTGATGGGCAAACTGACCGGTAATTGCCGAAGAGTACCGATTGCAACCCTCGTAGCCGTACCGCAACATTTCAGAAAATTGTGAATCATTCGGACGTCTCTGAAAGCTTGCCCAGCTTTCACTCGTCCGAAATGCTGCGGGGTCATTCTAAGGGTACATGTTACTATCGTTATAAATATTGGGGATCATCTTGTGAGCACATTGTGAGCAAATTCTCTTTTTGTCAAAATGGTTTCAGGTCTTGTGGAAACTAATTTGTATACGCGGGAAAGTATTCACAAATTTACGAGGGAGTAAATATTGGGGATGAAATTATCTTTTTCTATAAATCGTCGGTACAAAAAATAAAATGTCGAAACTCAATCTTCGATAGTTTGCGAAATATTCCCTCGTCACAGAAAGACAGTGCTAAGGGGTTTTATATAATACTGATTCAGTAAAACAAAACAACAATAAATAGCTAGAAAGACATTCTCGAAACACATATAGACGCTATGGTAGACGTGAAACACTGAACATCAATTTTGAAGAAAAAAAGTTAAACAAAGGGAGCTAACTATGTCACTTTAAATTAATATTATTCTATACACATTTACGTCCCTTTATCTCATCACATTCCAGTTGCCCTTCTCGACGGCGAGCTTCTGATTTAAAGCGTGCTCTGTAAATACAAAAACAAACATTTTTTGAAAAAAAAACAACAAAAGAAAATAAGAAAAGAAAATGATAAAATATAAAACATTCATTGTGTGGCGAAAATGAACGTTTGTTGAATTAAAAAAGATAACACATTCATTGAATAAAAGACAATGATTTCAAAATGCACACTACATTTTCAAAACGACGATAAAATTATTAAACTCCTCTCAGCAATATTCTATTTTCGGGATTGATCACTGCCACCACAAATGTCACATGACCATCTATTAAGAAACAAACATGTTGTTTAAAAATTGCGGAGAAACCAAAAAATGTCATCTATTTGTGCTTTCTTTGGAATGAAATCAAAATATTTTTCAATTTAACTAATCAGACATCACAAAAAGATACTCTCACTAAATTAACTACTATATCTGGTTAAAGTTTGAAAAAGAAAACATATTCTTCAAATTTCATCAAAATATTGATGGAAATGTTGTGACAGCAGTGATCGATGCAGCGTAGCAAAGAACTATTACTGTGAGGATTTTGTGAAATTATGTAGGAGTATAGCCAAACTTTGTGTAAATAAGTGACTGCTCAGGTGAAAGATTTCTTCTTTTTCCAAAAACTCGTGTTACAAAAACAACATTCCGTCTTTTTCAATTTTCGTCTGAGCAACATTTCAATGTAACACATTATTGGAATCGTATCTCCGAGACGCTTGCAACAACGTGTCACACGACAATGTTGGGTTTTAACTAAGATACTTTCTAGATCTTTATATATACATATATATAATCAGTTTCAAAATACGCAAATATTTTCCCCAAGTCTTCAATCCATACATAGGTATGCACAAACACATGCAAAGTTTGAGGACATTATACAATAAAAGCTAATTTTTTAATTGTATATTCAACCAATATCTTATCAATATCCTAATCAATAGGCATATATGGCATACGTAAAGCATATATGGTACAATTCGTTAAGTTAAAATAAAAGTGATTAATGAAAACTATAATATATTCACCCGTGCTGTGTGCCACACATCAAAATCAAAACAATGCATCATATAAAAAACACATAAAACAAAACCCTAGCCTAATCCAATATTTATAAAAACTAGCCGTACACCACTCAAGGTAGATAACCCATCGGTCAGGCAGTAACCATTCGGTTCAAAGGCGACGCCGACCGACGTATACCGAGAACACCCGAAGTAATCTGACAAAAGAATGAGTTTCAAAATGGCCGATTACGGGTATTCTACCTTAAGTCCCAAGCCTATTACACATTATTAATGCTTATATATATGTAGGTTACTCAACATACAAAATACAAGATGTATTCATTAATTGTATTTATTCTAATTCATTTTTTTTATTTCCTCCAAATAATGAAGATTACATATTCATATAGACTTACACAATTAGATGCCGATTCAGCGCCGAAGTTCACTTATTTGTTTTATAACTTTCTTCATGTAATATATGCAAGTCGGCAAGTTTGACTTTAATAAGGCTTTCATCTTTTTGATGGACAAACAAGCACTGAACATTTCAATCGGAACTGTCAAAAGCAAAGTCCAAGTTTATTTGTTTGTTGCGTACTTTTTCCTTTTTTTTACCCGTTATGAATATTCATTTGAAGGTGTTTTGTCTACTGGTCAGTTGTTAAACTTATTCTTCAAAAAAATTATAGAATTGGAATTCTAACCGAGACGAGACCTGTTACCTCTCATAGGATTTAAACGCCTTGACCTACATTAAAACATCAAAACGTAGATTGAAACACCTTAAACTAGATTAAAACATCAAAACATAGCTTGAAACAACGTAACCTAGATTAAAACACCAAAACCTAGAATGAAACACCTTAAACTAGATTGAAACATCAGAATATAGATTAAAACACCGTAACCTAGATTCTAATATAAAATCCTAGAATGAAACACCTTAACATAGATTTGAACATGAAAACCGTGATTCCAAACAAATTAACCTAGATCCAAACCTCAACCCCTTGATTGAAACACCCAAATCTAAATTTAGAACGGTTAAGTCAGCACCAGCAATAAAAGACAAAACCATTACCCAATGGTAGAAAAGATCCATACAATCTTAACAAACACACCACCATGTTTACCGGGATATACCTTTTGTCGGCCGGATAGTTTAAAGTTATTTGCGTGTACGTCCGTATTACTCCGACTAAAACCAGGAACGACAGGTACCTTTGGGCTTAGCCAATCTAGTGCGTAGTATAAGATATAGTTTATAGACACATTTCCATTTCTTTCTCACAATAGAATCAGTCTATTGGGTGGTGCGCCCAAACAGATAATATCAGCTCAGCGTATCTGTAAATTTTGCAAATTTATGGAGATTTGCTCTAGATTAATAAGTGCTTAATAAGTGCTTATAATGTCCAAAATAATTCTCAATTCTAATCCGATTCAATGGCATTCATTCTACGAGTAGATTACACGATATTCATCGCTTCAGATATCATCCAACAGTAGTCCAGTTATCTCCCCTGAACTAGTGAGTAATGATTGAGATTGAATTCTAATCGACCAAAACTTTCAACCCGTGAATGTATCTTACTCAATTGGCCGTCGCGTCAAATATAATTTGAAGACAGCGTAGCTCATGAATACAAAGCATGATTTACATATATAAAGATCAACAGTTCTTGACGACGTGTACTTAGATTGATACGTTTTTTGAATACAACAGCGAGATCGAACAAGATGTGAATATGTTTAAAATTCATTGTAGGCGCAAAGTGACCGAAAGTACACCAGGTAGTATATGTGTAACGATTCCACTTCCTTCCGGACCTACATTCGTTCACAAAAGTTGTATTGGTGTCCGAATGAATCGTGTCATTGATTTGATACAAAAAGACGATACTAAAATGCCCAGTATTTGTTTCCCTTACAATCCAATACAAGATGGAATTTGCTTAATGTCAATGAGTTTTTAGCTAGCACGGGTCTAGATCTAAATCTACTTTCAGGTAGAATAACCATGTTTCACCATTTTGAAAGTTATTATTTCGTCGGATTACTTCGGTAGTTTTCGATAAAAATCAATCGGGACCGGAACTATTCGCATTTAACCGAGTAGTACCGGCAACGACCGATATATGACGAGAACGCCCGAAGTAATCTGACGAAAGAATTAGTTTCAAAATGGCTGATTATGGGTTTACTACCTAAATTTAACATGGTATCATATGTTATCATAGAAACGGACAAATGCACAATCTTTGCCTCTATTGTTATTGGCGTTGTTAACAAACAACTATCAAAATGGTTTCCTTGTTGGCTTCTAGCAAATATGATGGATGAAACAAAGAACATCCCAAATCATTCTACATGTAATATGGATAAAGCGCTCTCTCAAAAGTTTGTCACTTTTATAGCAATACTTTAAAATAACATTTTGTTTTTCTAAAATAAACATTTTGCTCTGTCTAAAGTACACTTTCTTTCAATTTCCATTTCAAGAAATAGAAAGAGATACATCTCCTTCTTGGGAGGTTTGTTATTTCAATCATTTCTAAGCTCTACATTGAGCGACTTCGGCAATACACCAGTTTGTCAAGGACATGTATTATGATAAACATGAATCGCTTGTAACGTTCGATGCAACATTCAAGGGTTATTATTGCAGTATAAATCGGGCCGACACTTTTCTCGAGAGCAGTCGAAAAAAATACACAATGGGTTGAGAACACCAACATGCCAGAATCTGTCAAAGATTTGCCAACATTTTTTTAAGAACCTTTATTATCGTATCAATGTCCAATTGTCTTCTTTTGCATAATATCTATATTCGTTTATTGTTTATATATGACATTGAATACATTAATCAAGGGAGCTGAAAACAATGCACAAACTATCTTAAAGTGCATTGCCAACCATATATCTCTATTCTGCTTATCCTGTTACATATGTGGATTCAAATACAAAAAATGAAAAAGAAAAACCGAAACAGAGGAAACTAAACAGAAAATCTATGTTGACATATGCGCGAAGGGATTACTTGATCTAATGACGGATAAGAAAAATATTTTACGCCATCCTGATATCTGTCCGAAAAAATGCGGTGGTAGGAAGATGAATATATTTATCTTACAATTTGCCGGATCTCTGACTAATCTCGCAGATACTGGAGATGTTGGTGTTCTCGTTCCCAATGAGATTTGGTGAGGTTTGGTACATGAACACATCACTTGCAGGGAGGGGAGGTAATATGGAGGTGACAGGCTGGTGCTAGTGTGGCGAATAAATAGTTCGAGCATCAACAATGCCGTGGGGTTTTCTAAACACACAATACCTTGCCGCGGGCGATAAAGTCAGACATATCGGTTTTGCTTCGCCAAGGTATCGGTGTCCCGCGATGAAATTCATTCATCGTCAATTTCTCAGTAATCGGAAACCTTCCTAATGATGAAGTATTGAAATTGACAATTTGGTGTGTTCAAATGATGTTATTTATAAAAATGGTATACTGATTCTTCTTAGAAGAACACTTCTTTTTAATCCACAATTGAAAGAATTAACTAAGACTCGCAGCGAAACAACGACACGCTTCAATTTTCACCAAAGATACTATCAAGCTTTGGTCGCCATCGTGAAACATGCTATCGGGAAAGAGGCTCAACACGCAATATGACCCATGCCAACGGTGTTATGGGGATTTGGATAATATTGTACTTGTTAATTAAACAAACTAAACAAAATTGACCATTGGCAAGAATAATTTTGAAAACTTGTCTTTGTCTAGGTCAGTGGGGCATGTCCTGTATTTGAGCCAATGAAAGCAACATTGATATTAGATGTGACCATCTTTTCTAAATATCGGAAATTCCATTTAGCCCTTTTTCGGATTTGTAGGCAGCAACGTGCGTTAAAACCAAATATCCATATGACCAATAGGGAAAAAAGCAACTGAACCGTTTGATATGTGTACTGTTGGTATTGTTGACCAACATTCGCCGTCTGTTTACCTGCCTGATAAGCATGAATAACACACCATGCTGAGTGTCTAAAAAATAACCTTTAAGCCGTCCGTAATGTTTGACCACGTGGTTTATGAGGCGGACACTGTGACCACGAGAGCATGAACGCTGTTAAAGGACTACATTTGGTTGTTTATTTTGTATAATTTTGATGTTACAGGATTATGTTACGTTGCCCAAACCTCAAATCAATCTATTGAACATTATTAAAAACAATACAGTAGTGAACAACAGTCCATCAGTATAACTTTAATTAGTTTGGGTATTTTTGCAATTGAAAAAGAAACTATCAATCGTGACGGACTTTGTCGTAAAGTCTCTACTGTGTTCGGAAGACTATCGAGTATTGAATATACCGTGGCATAATTATCCATGCATAGAGGGCAACAGACGGCGACATTTGGTGAACAATACAGTGTATAAACATGTACTTAATCAAGACGTGTTTTTTTTGTATTAAGTTTTGGACACTGAAATGTATAGTAGTCCAAACTCATGTAATCAATTGAACACTAAACAGAATTAGACATAAAAACGTTTTCAACACAATGAGAATCTATTCGTCTAGAGAATTCACTTTTATAAAGTGCATCAAACTCATATAACACATATTTTCGTTCTTATCGCTCGCCGTTAGCTAGTGTAGTTATGTTTAACCAGTCACATCATTACACGGAATCTAGTTGGTTAATGGAAGGTAGAAATGGGAATGGTTTTCGGATAGCACTGTTCGGACACAGGTTACCTCTATTAAATGGTTTTCGGGGTCCTTGGCCCAGCGTCTGGACTGTCCAGCCTAATAATGGTACGTGTATACATTAAGGTAGAATACCCATAATTCGCAATTTTGAATCTCATTCTGTCGTCGGATTACTTCGGTAGCTCTCGGTAAGTTAGGTCGGAACCGGAACTATTCGGTATGATGCGAAAAGTCTCGGCCGAGACTAGTCCGAATGATCCAGACGTAGATATTTCATTTACACAGCAGTTTCAGCTTGGATCATCCGAGACCGGTGTTAAACTCGAATAGTTCCGCCCCAGACCGATGTATTCCGAGAACGACCGAAGTCGTCCAACGAAAATATGAGTTTTTAAATGGCGGATTATTGGTATTCTACCTTAATGAACTGCAACATCTTTTTTGGAAGTACTCTTTCCCCCGTGTATTTCCCATAAGTAAAGACTCGGGGCGAGCATTCTGTAAGCTAGCAGTCATGTAACGTTAATGGAACTTTTGTGTAAATTAGGCTAGGGGTACAGTACAACATTATCCTTAACTTTGATTGTTTGTAAGAGATAAACACCCTGTCAAGATATTTTTCAGTCAGAATACATCTTTCCTTGGTATAACAGTACTGTAACGAATCCGCAACTGTTACCCCCTGGCAACAAAGGACTCTTCAATAGATTTGACATACGCTGACATACAAAAGAAACAAAATGCTTCCTCCTTTTATATGATTTGTCTGTTTTGGTAATTAAACACCGTTTTACCAACACCAAGGTAACGCTTGCACACCCATAATAAGTGTAGGCCTATGTTTTGTTTGGGATAGGGACAACTACTTTTCAGGCGCACAACTGCGTATATTACTACATGTTTATCTCGCGTAGGGTATTCGATGCCATTACATAAAACCCATACGCCAATGCAAATACACAATGATAATACATACACAATGAAATATGAATTCAAGACATCAGTTAAGCCATATAGTGATTCAAAAGTGACAGGTTCGTGCGTAGGGCAAAACGAATAAAGAAAAGAAAAAAAGCATTGTTACATTTATTGTATAACAACTTCATCCAAAGGGTTTATTTTATTTGCTTTGGTGCACATGATAGTTTCAGACAGAATACCAATAATCCGTCATTTTGAAATTCATTTTTTCGTCGAATTATTTATGTCGTTCTTAGTATATGCCGAATAGTTCCGATCTCGACCGAAGTATTCCGAAGAGAATGAGTTTTAAAAAGGCGGATGATGGGTATTCTACTTTAAGGACCATTCAAAGCGCTGTGATGATTACAGTTTGTGTTTTCGTGCTTCTCGACCAGTTTATGCTTTGTGTTCCAGGTCAAACTTTATCTTCTTTTGATTCTTTTCAAAGACCATGTAGCTCGGAACTATCGGTTGAAGGCCAATTGTTTCGTTTTATTGCACCGGTCTTTAAATGACGACACCATTGCTATCTCAACAGTTTACACCTATTCTGACCTTTATCTCCTTTTCAGTCTGTCATTTTCAAATGTGTTTATATGTCACCGGTTTTCACGCATACCTAAAAACAACATAATAATCTTCAAGGCTGAATAAAATGATGTTATGTTATGTTATACATGCTTACCACTTGGTCGCTCGTTGGGCTGTCTGTTAGCGGACATGTGTCGGGATTTGATCTCACCCACCTGGGGCTGTATCAGGTGACCCCCGGGAATATCGTCAATCTTCACTCCATCCGCCCACCGGATCACACCTGTGTATATTCGTTAATAACATGCGTATTTCACATCTTTATTTTGATTATTATATAGGTTTAACGTTTTTGTTCAAAATACTTAACTGTATACGAACATTCAAAGACACGAACGTTATTGTCGAAATTGTAATTCTAGTACTGTTGAAAGTGAATACCACTTCCTTTTCATCTGCCCCAAGTATTAAGATGTCAAAGAATTAAGACAAAATATCTTAATCGTTCCTAGTACACATGGCCAACTATATAGAATTTTATCGATCTAATGTCAAAAACATCAGCGACCATATTTAGTATTCTAGGAAAATTAATATATTATGCCAACTTGTTAAGAAATCAATTGGGAATCTTTTAGTCAGACATCAATTTGAATTGCTTTTCTGTAAAAAAGAAATATCTTTTTGTTGAATTGTACTGTTTTGCCATAAACACTGCATAATTGGTTAATGCAATTAAGATATTGTATCGTTACTTTATTCATTAGGCTTCTCTGTAAGAACATTACCTCTCACAGTCAAGCCCAATGCAGTACCTCCACGTGGTGGCGTACAGAAATTGGGGCCGTGAGGCCTCAAGCAGAACTGCAGGTACTCGGAGGAGGTCTGTCCCTAGACATGCAGTAATCCAGGCCCAAAACCCGACCGGCCATACACTGACCCCCAGTTGTGAGCAAAATAGCCCATGTGTTCCCAAGGTAGATCGTTTGGTCAGGGGCTAAGAGGGGTGGGGGTCGGGGTAACCCTGACAGAAAACTTAGAGAGTTGAAATCAGAGGATCTGGGCCGAATGGTACTCTCTAACAGACAGCAGCATCACGCATTTCTTGCTATGACTACACAACCATCAGCCCATAGTGTCACAGATCCATGGCATCATAGGTTTTGTGCAGAGTCTTACAACTTACCATCGACAAAAACTATTCTTGATCCGCCGGCTTGTAATACTTCCTTTACATGTCTCCAGCTACCACCAGCACGCCCGTGTCGTAACCTGTAAGGAGAAACCCATGGGTAAACATGATATTTGGTTGTTTTACTTTGTACAAATAGCACCGCAGTTTTAAAAGGTTTCCTGGCTCACAACATATGAAGGAAAACATCATACATGATTTCTCAGATGGGTTAAATCAAGCTTTACAGGGCGAGAATTAAGTTTTCACAATGATCCCAAACATGTTTGAGTCATTTCTAAATGTATTCATTGTCAAGTAATGCTAGTCAACACCTCGTAGACGCATGGAGATGAAAACAAATGGATTTTGCAACTTCACAGATGTTTAAGATTAAGTTCTTTTATAACCTAATGTTAACTAATCCAATGAGTAATCATTCATAGCATCATAGTGTAATCAACTTCGTTTGTCATAAACCCTTATAGTGCAGGAACCGACTTCATGCTTATCAAAACAGGTACGATTCATGCCATCCGCCAAGTAAATTGCCGACTGGCCTGTGATCCAACCTGTTTGCTACTCTGGGTGTCTTACCCCAACAAAATTAAGCAGATATCTAAGGTTTTAGAAAGCAGACGATACAAAAATGTATTTCTAGAAAATTACCCAGCATTCTAAGGGTTAAATACCACAATATATATTTGTACATGTAAGAGTGTCACCCCACCTGGGCGGTCCGAATTCGGTACTACTGACCGACGGCCATTGTTTGCTCATCTGATGATATGCCTTGTGGAAGTCGTCATAACCCGCTACATCGCTGTATCGGAGGTGGACTGGTACGGACTCGTCTATCTGTAAACGGTTGAGTGATGTCAATTCTAAATACCGACTAAAGTAAACACCTATCGTGGTAAATGCGCACTATTGTAAATAAATGTACCCACACCAAAAACCCTGAAGACTATTTTCTTAATCAGTGCATATAAAGGCCTTATAGAAGACTTCCTAACCCGCTAAATCGCTGTATGGTACGGACTCGTCAATTTGTAAATCGTTCATGTAAATTCTAAACAATATCACTATAGTAAATACCCACTACATTAAAACCCACATCAAAGAGTCTTAAGAATTCTTTTTGAATCGGTGCTCGTAAAAGAGTTATATAATGAATGTGTTTTCATGGTTTTTAACACCGTGTCAATAACTTTTTTGCTATGTAGCGGCATACTTGGATCCACCAGTACTAGGCTAGGGCTCTGAAATGTATTGCCAAATAACACTCCCATGGAACCAGAGGTGTTGGAAGGGCTCGGACCCGGGACCGTAAACACTTTGACCGCCACCTTAACCACTACACCATGCAGGCACTGAATCGTCTGTCTGTAAACGGTTGAGTATTTTGAATCCTAATCGATAAAGCTAGAATTAGTACCTACAGCAAAGAGTTTTAAGTATTCTTTACGAATCAGTGCGTGCGAAAGACTCAAGCGAATAACCTTATATACTAGAGGAAAACTACCGCAGACTCGTCTTTTTTTCTACGGTACAGAGCATTGCCATATCAAGTAATCGAATTCCTAATAGATCTCGCTTTTATACCCACAGCAATGTTCGATGGGTAATTTTTGAATCAGTGTATTAATAAAGACCTAGGAAAATCATCTTATACATCTTTAATCCTATCATTTCTTTGACTTATCATTTCGTACAGAAATCGCAGTGAAGTGAAACTGAAATTGAGAAAGGAAATATGTAAATACCACGTTACCATTAAAAGGAATCCTTATTTTTTGGTCGATATATATTTCAAATGTGAATAAAAAGGACTGAAACTCAATTGCAATCGATTTATTCCTATCATCCGAATTTGCAAACGCATAATCTACTCCATAAGACATGAGTTATTCGATTTTACCTTCTAAATACCTCTGTATTTACCTTTCATTAATATTAATCTATTGTACACGGATTATGAATAATATTCATTTACGCAGGCCGGCTTACAGATTATCCCCTCGGTAAGGTATTGTTGTTTTTTGCTTTATGCAGACAACTCTGCTCATTAACCCTCATTGTGGTGGAACCGACTTCATGCTTTTGCAAACAGGTTAGATCTAGGCCAGCCGCCAAGTAAATTGGCGGCTGGCCTGCGATCTAACATGTTTGCTTCTCTGGGTATCACTCTTCATCAAAATTAAGCGGATATGTGAGGTTTGGGAAAGCAGACGACACAAAAACCTAATTTTAGAGAATTACCCAGCATTCGAAGGGTTAAAAAAAAAAGACAAACAATAAGTCAGACAAAAATTGATAACAACATAGACAAATTTTCTCATACAATAACAGACAGACTCACTAAACGAGTGAGACGTATATAAATACAGACATACATGGTTATGCAGACAATCATACTCTTTTTTATTATACGGGCTTTCACATAGACTTAGTAGGTAACAGTGATACAGTGGTTAGGCGGCGACCTCTCGCCCCGAGGGTTCCATGTTCAATACCCTTGAGCGGCGAGGTGCAAATCTCGGGACTAGATAAACGCATTGGTGTTAGCACTGGTTTAGTATCCAGGAAGCAGACATCAAGACTGAATTAGATAGATGAGCTTCAAGCTTCCGTCACAATCGATGCAAAATTAAAAAAAAAACATTCTTTTTTGAAAAAAAAGGTACATAGACATGCCCACATAGTTACACATCTTAAAGACAGTGAACGAATGCATGTCATAACAAAAACAAGTGTATAGAAATACAACTTTGTATACCTTTGCTCATGAAAGATGAATGCATTTACCATTCAGAACAAATTTTACAAGGGAATATAAACAGAATGTCTCGAACACAAAGACAGACACCTCAATAAATTCTAAAATCAATAGAAAGGTATAAGAATAACACTGAACATGATTTCTGTTTTCTATGTTATGGGTTCAAACAGTTGACAACAACAGCAAATTTATCATGTCTGTAAAGGAATTTCAATAGCCGAACAAGCCTATAGATAACCTTGCAGGTCGATAAAATTTATTTACTTGCGATTTAAAAAAAAACAAACTCTATTGCTTTCATGATATGCATGTATTGAATTCAATCCTTCGCTAGCGTGCAAACGTAATCCATTACCAAACAATAACGACAGTTGTCCAGTTTGTTGCAGGCGAATCTGGAAAACATTACGGGAAAATGAGAAATTGCTCTAAACGAGCAATTTCTCATTTTCCCACAATGTTTTCTGCCCTATCAGAAGATTATCTTTTCAATTTCAACACATTTTGAAATGTCGTCTGCAAACTCTTTCAATTTGGGACAGTCGAATATTTTGCGGTGGTAAAGGGTTAACCACTGAAAAATGTGTTTACTTTGTTCCAATGCCAATATAGAAATGCACGCGCATTAAGTGTAATGTTGACAAATTACAGTACGCGTCTCCAGATGATAAATAAGTGTTGATAGAGAGAAGTAGGTGCAATTACTCAAATGAAATGGATCTATACGAGATTTTCTAAAAATTATCGAAAGAAAAGGGGGTTGATCCTTTATTATACTTCGGTGAACATTTGACACATGCCAAGCTACCTGAGATGTCAAATGAGGTATTCAGATATAATTTTAGGAAATCATTAGATGGATACGATGGAACAACCCACATATGAACTTCTTTTCCTTGACTAATTCAGGTTCAAAGCAATGAAAAACCACAATTTAAAAGAATGACAAAAGTTGTTTTCGGGAGGAAGCCATAGTGAAATGGGGCTCATTTCCTCTCTTTTCGTGATTAGTTCTTGCGTCATCTTATACAGTAGCCTTAACATGGTACGAATGAAGGAAACGAAACATGAAAAAAAAACATTTAACAATCAAACAAACAACAAATACAAGCAAGTTGCTTTGCGTTACTTGGTGTTGATATAACAAGATCAAAATCAAGAATTCTTTATTAACTTAAACTATACAGTTTCTCGTCAAACAAACACGTGTATGTAGAATAACAGCAAGAAAGAAAATAAACTTATTAAACACTATAAACAAAGGTTCATGGGATGGTTCAGATATCATATAGCATAGATATCACAGCGGTCCCTTAACAGAGTAGCGGTTTTTTTAATGTTTTTTAAGTAAACGTTTTTTTAAGGAAAGAACAGGAACCCAGCAGTTAACAGTGCATTTTAAGACATCTCAATTTTCCTACAGACTATTGTCTTCATAAAACCAAGAGAATTTGGAACGACCTGTGTAGAGACTCGAACTTACCGCCGCTTGTCGTGCACTGACCGAGCCTGGGCGCCCGTAACTGCCCCCTAGTGGGTATACCGTTCGTTCCATCTCGGCGGGGTGCATCATGCCGGCGGACTTTGGGAAAGCAGCGTTACCCTGCATGGCTATGGAGAAGGTCTGGGGGAGCGGCTCTCTAAGGTACGCCTGACCCGACCCCTTCCTGCCCATCCACTGTGACATGAGGGCATAGCTTGTCCTGGAGGGTAGAATGAAATGTACAGTATATTAGATTGCTTGTTAACATATGAGAATAATTGAAAGTCCAGTATAATCTAGTGTTCCCATAATGTGGTTATCATTTTAAAATATGTTTCAGAATAGATGTTTTAGGATACTTTCCTGCTCATCCAATGCGACACGAGGGCATACTAGTAACTTGTCCTTGTGGATAGAGTGAACTAGAATTAAAGTTGGTTGTTCACACATAAGAATATTTGAAAGTTAACTCAAAGAGTCATTGTGATAAGACAGTTTAGGTTCTAGGTTGTATGGGATATAGTTCAAAACATCTGTTTTAGGACCACTTTCTGCCCATCCACTGGTACATGAGGAGAGAGTGGAATGAACAGTATATAACATTGCTTGTTCATACATGAGAAGATATGAAAGTTGAAATAAATGTCATTGAAGCAAGGCTGTTTTTGTTCTGGGTTGTATGAAATATATTTCAAAATATCTGTTTTATGACCCCCCTTCCTGCCAAATAACTGCGACAAAAGGGAATATCTCGTCCTGGCGAAGAGAGTGAAATGTATATGTACAGTATGTAAGATTGGTTGTTCATACATGAGAAGATATGAAAGTTGAAATAATTGTCATTGAAACAAGGCTGTTTATGTTCTGGGTTGTATGGGATATATTTAAAAAAACTGTTTAAGGACCCCTTCCTGCCCATACACTGTGACATGAGGGCATAGCTTGTCCTGGGAGGTTGGGGATAGAGTGGAATGTATAGGACAGTATTTAAGATTGCTTGTTCACATATGAGAAGAATGATTTATATATGTTGCAAGAACTTGTTTGTCAATCGATGTAAAATGAATAAGTTTAAACTAAGTAGATTTGAAAGTCAAACGAAAATGTCGTTGAAAGAATGAAGTGTTTGTTATGGGTTGTGTTAAATATATTTCTAAAAAGCTGTTCAGAAGATGATGAATCCGAATAGGCACCAATAGACTAGTTTATTCGTATTTACAGCTAATATGCAATAGATCTCTAAACCGTTGAAACACTTTTGGAATCAAATACATATACACTTTCAATCTTCTGTATATAGGCTCCAAACACCCAGTACGACCTCATTTTGGTTCCTATAATTTTCTTCGTTGCGTATGCTTGAACAGCTTTGACAATATTCAATTTTGTCTTCAAAATTTTCTTACATCTGTGGAAAAGTAGCTTTAAGACTTTCTGAAGGATACATTCATGCCACAATATCATCCAAATTATACCCTTTTTGACACGGCTCTTGCTTTCTTGTCGTAAATTTATTGCATACACCCAAAGGGACATTTGGGAAGTCATTACTAATTCCGGCTTTTGTTTTGATACGGTACATTCTGTACTTAGGTTAGACATATATTCATCTATCCCAATGATTTCTCAAGGAAACATAGTTGGATTACAAATTATTACAACTTTAAAAGTAAGAATGGGAGAGGAAGGTGAGAGAAAGAAGAGAAGTAATAGAGAGAGAGAGGGGGTTGGGAAAGAGGAGACAAAGGCAGAGCGACAGTGACAAAGACAGAAAGAGAGATCGAGACGGACAGAGACAGACAGAGAGACATATCGCAAAAAAAGACAGATACATGGAGAGACAGACACAGAAAAGAGAGAGAAGAAGAGTTCAAGAAAGAGGCAGAGCTAGAGAAATAGTAAAGTGTTAACGATTGGAAAAGACACTACCATTATTTGAGATTACTGTATTTACATTGTGTTTGTGTTGAAAGTTCATGGATATGAATTGTTAATGTGACCTATTGACGGGGCTTCTATTCTAAAGTCATGATCCTATCCATATTCGTTACATTGTTCTGTATTTTATTGTACAGGTTTTGTTTTACCCATCCATTCATTCAGTTTTCTGTCCTCGACAAATGGTCACATATATATTTTCAAAGTGGATGTCGAATACGCTGAATCGATTTTTAAAGAATTGTCACTCATAGAAAAAACATATTGGCATTTGCAACAGTATCAATTGAAAGAAAAAACATCAAAACAAAACTTGAGATTTGGTTTACAATGTATTTCTTCAAAATTTGAACAATTATACAATTTTATTAGGTACTGCTTTTTTTTTTATCGATTCGATTATATATTATCGATACTAGAAATGTACCCTTTTCCGAATGAGCTAAGAGTCGAATGTAAGTTATTGGTTTCAATTTTCCGCTTGAATATTTAACGCATTAAGCGATGCATAATACGAACTAGTTTCAAAGTCCCGCTTTGTTAATGCTTTTCTAATTGATTTCAATAGGAATACATTATGTGACCATGAACTCATATTACCTTTCAATTAATAAAACAAATTTATAAAAGGAAATAGTGTGTCTTCCAATTCAACCCTTTGTATAAGAATGGAGAAAATCGATTACACCGAAGTTTGAACCTATGCATTTGTGCATGATTAACCCTTTCCCAAACAATAACGACATTTGACAACTTTGTTGCAGACGAGTTTAGAAGACATTGTGAGAAAGGGAGAAATTGCTTGTAACGAGCAATTTTTTCCTTTTCCCACAATGTTTTCTGCCCCATCAGAAGATCATTTTCCAATTTCATCACATTTTGAAATGTTGTCTGCAAACTTTTTCAATTTTGGACAGTCGTAAATTTGTTGTTTGGGAAAGGGTTAAACGCTTCTATAGGGGACGACGTTATAAGCCATTCAACGTTGACATAGATTAAGGTAGCCCACCCCTGATGGAAAAATTGTATTTGCTTTGGTTAAATAATAAATCAAAGTGTGAATCATTAGTATTTATCATTTCAAAGGCAAATTCACTTTTTCAAAATTTGTCCAATTTTGAATTCATAAACATCAAATGAATATCAATGAATTCTGTTATTGAATCGTTAGTAATTGCCTCCCCTTATGTGTCAATTATACATTGAAATAAAAATTACACTAGTAAACGATGGCAAAACAAATTTCAATCCATAAACATTCTTATGATATAAATCTTAATATCATAACGGCAATTGTTCTGTTAAATCTCTGACTTTGTTAATCTGACCTTTTCTCCATCATGTGAGGAATACACGTGACTTAAATGTGATATAATTTGATTTGTGTGTAACGAGAGGTTGCTCCTTTATTCACAATGATTTCCACAAAATACAACTGCTTTTGTTATAACATTTATGTTTTCAGCTGGCTCCATTTAGACAGGTCACAGTATGGTCTGGATCACTTGCCCCTAAACATTACATTGGACAAATTTATTATAGTCCGGCGGTAAACATACTAGTCGCAAAAGTTGATAAGTAAGTGATGATTTAAACGACCTATCACATTTGGGCCGCGTCACGCGAAAAGGGGCACTCGGACATAAATAAAAACCGCTGACTCAGCTCTTTCTTAGCGCTATTACTCCAGCATCTAGTCACGACAGTTATCATTTGTATAAATTTAAAGGTAAAACTTGATGTCCTCTAAGATTGCAAACAGTGTAACCCCAGACCAGCCTCCACGTCAGTGACGTGGCGGCTGGTCTGGGGCTGCACTGTTTGCTATGTCCGAGGTCCCCTTTTCACGTGACGTGGCCCATTTACATAATTGCATTCTATTTGATGAGAAATTGTCCACATACATATATTGTATTAAGGTATCAAAAGTGTACGGTTTCAATGGCCACCACATCATTATACGACCATCTATCATACCTTTTGTGGTGGAGGACAGTGTTCAAGGGGACGAACGTCGGTCTAAGGGTATAAGGGTCATGGGCTCGAATCCAGTGAGTCAACCTTACAACCTTTTATTATTCCATGTTCAACGCGAGTACAATCTACGTATCCAGAAGGCAGAATCGAGAATGCTTATTATCATAAATTGACAGACTTTGTTTCAATATCGATGGAAAATGAATATGTTTTTAATCTAGAAACATAAACAACATGTTATCTTTGTATGTTTCAAACTTAAATACATTTGGGTAAACCACTCGTCACGGATGATATCTCTTTCAATCAAGCTTTGATCTGAAATTCTGATTCGTATACGTCTAAAGAGCTCATAACTTTATATATATTCTTCGCATGGTAACACATGGGGCTTTTTTTTATATGGGTTTTACATCACATCAACATTATTTCAGTTATGTAGCGATGCCCGACTCTAAATGATGGAGGAAGACCCCATACTCAACTGCCCATAAGGGCAGGTCAAGGTGGGAAGAACCATCGGCATTCCATAAGTCAGTCGGGAGAACATGGGGCTTAGTTTTCATAGTAATTGAGCATTTCTCTGATGTAAACATATGAGGAGTTGTCGTATGAATGGATTACAGTTGACACGTGTATATATTTCCGAATTTGAAACCCTTTGAAGAAATATTGCGCGGCGTTAAATGTAGAACAATAATCGTTGAATATGTACATGTCAAACATATCGATTCAATAAGTCGGTCATATAACAATGAGACTTTACAAACTAAACGGAATCGAGCTTGCTAAAACATAGCAGAACTAGGTCGAATCCTACCTGCAAATTTTGTCTTGGTCAAATTCGCCTCATATTGACCAGTACCTACAACGTAGGGTTCAAGAATCACACAAAAAAAGATATTCCAAACTGTTTGCAATACTTTATGTTATTTAATTCATATCAATAAGATAAAATCAGACTTCAAAAACATTAAGGTATGTCGAATCCCATACTTTATATTTCGTCTATATATCGGATTGGTGTGCCCTTTGCTGTTGGTATATGTGTGACCTCAACCGCCCTAAATGATCTGGTTAGAGGTTGTTCATTAATTACCAAGCTTGGACCAAAAGTTAAATTTACATACTTTTGAATTTAAATTCAATCATATCTTGGTATATACCGGACTTTCTTCTTCTTTTTTATCTGATCAAAATAAAGGTCTGATAACAACTCATGACCAGTTAAAGAATACGAATAAAGTGTCCACCAAAGCGCCATTTAGACATTCGTATGTAATGGTAATTGTCTTATGATTTTATACATAAAAATATACACGGACACCAAACTAAAACCGTTGTTTGCATCTTACTTTCATAATATGTAACGATAGATACTACATTTTGATCTTAACCAAAATATGTTTATTGACTTAAACCCTTACAAAAGTCTTATTAGAGCATATCCTTATAAAAAAGTAAATGGTTTAACATAGTCCTGGCATAATGGAAGTTGATGTTTAAAAATTGTTTAAAGAAACGAAGGAGGATGAATCAAACATTGTAAGCACATATCTTTTATACAATGTCATCATTTTGAACTGATCTGTTATGATAAGGTTCTCAATAAATTTACCCAAGATATCTTACCTGAAGCGATTGTCTTTTCGAGACGGTCTGTACGTGTTTTTCACAAAATCCATCGACATTTTGAAACTCTAAGTTTGTTACAATCTACGAAAACTAAAAAAGTAAATATTCTACTGGAAAAGAAAGAGAAAAAATATATATACACTTGTAACTTCCAATGCTAGGTATGGTAATCTGAAATATTTAAATCTCCTAATCTACACATGTATACTGGTTCTATACCTAATCCGAATTGTAGTTCATTTTAAAAGAAACGTGAATGGATTACCGTTTAAATGTTTTTTAAAACCTCCACTATATCAAATCCTTAACTCTGTTTTGAACCCTTCGACTAATAGACGAATTCGGATAAATACAACACTAAAGTAATCGTTTCCACAAGATGACCGATATGTTTTCATTCCTTGGATAAAGTAATTATTGTTGTGAGAAAAGTGAAAAGAATATGGCGGCGAATTCTACCTTTATCACGATGATTTTCTAATCTGTAATGTTTTCATCAAGGAATTAAGAGGTGTTATCTACAGTTCAAGATTAGTCCTATTTCTTCTTGTAAACTTTTTGAAGACATCATTTACAGCAGAATTTTTAAGAAATCACTGAAGCGAAAGAAGAACCTGCTGACAACAAGTCATATGCTCTTTTGCCAGAATGATTTCTTCCAAATATCACCAAACTTCTTTTACTTCGTCTGCTTTTGCTTTGAATTTAGAGCTGTCACAATATTCAATACAGGGTAAACGGATTAACGTTAGGTATTTGCGTTCCGCACTAGCAGACGAGATTCCTTGGTTACCCCTGACGACGACAGTAGAACCGTCTGTCCCGCCATAAACCTCCCAATAACGGAACAATACGGCTGTGAAATACACTAAGAGAGGTCGCACATTCACCCAATGGCCAGTACATGTGTCAGGGACTCATGTAGTAGAGATATTAATATCATTTTAATCTAAAGGACTGTCTCCTAAATTTGGATTTTAACTTTTTAAAATATATTGTCTTCTACCGCTATTAACCAACCAATAACGGAACAATAAGGCTTTGAACTACATTTACCGTGTGGGATCGCACGTTAACCGAACGACTAGTGCATGTATCAGGAGCCATTCAGCAGAGAAATCTTTTAATCATTTCTTATAAAGTTCATATAAAACGTAATTCAATTCGATAACTAGGTGGTTTCTATCCTATATCTCAAAGTATAGTGTATGATGTGACAACAATAGATGAAAATGATTAATGACAACAATAGATTGAGAAAAAAAATACTACATAATACCTTTATTATATAAATCTAGTGAGGGTTGACAAACCTGTAAGGGAGATGAGCTGATAAGCTATGGTTGTTTATCAAAGAAACTCTTGTAACAAGTAATGCTCTCTTGAAAAGAGAGGCAGAGATTGGAGGGTCTATGTGTTTGACTAGCGCACACCTTATTAGATTTCGTTGAGACAGACCATATTCCTACATCTACAGTATACAACATATCGACAACATAGGAATCTGATAAGACATTGCCCATAACATTCGACAATTTTATCTTCTATGTCAATTCCAGAGACGATTCTTTTTAGAATTGATCCCATAAAAAATTAATGCCTATTTATTCAGTGCAGCTGAGACGAAGAGAGTCATGATTTAGTGTTCAAATTAACATATACACAATGACCTACCACGTGTTGTTAGACCATACAAAACGTTTTTGTGTGTGTAAAGTAAAGCGGTTTATACAATCTTCTATCCAATACCCATGTTAATAATGCGCATATCAATTATTCAATACCAAATGTTTAACCCTTTACCAAACACCAAACTTTCGACTATCCCAAATTTAAAGACTTTGCAGACGACATTTCAACTGTGATGAAATCGAAAAATAATCTTCTGATAGGACAGAACATATTGTGGGAAGAGGAAACATTGTTCGTTACGAGCAAATAATCCTTTTCCCACAATGTTTTCTAAAGTCGTCTTTAACATAAACGTCAAATGTCGTTATTGTTTAGGAAAGGGGTAAAGGTACATGTCGATATACATAAATTTACGGATTTCAACGCCAGAACTATTTTGAGGCTTGATCATGAACTTCAACAGAGGGTCAACATATTGTTGCCAACACAGGTTTGGTTTGGTGCAATACCAAAGAATACCACTTACTGAGACATAATAAGCATACAGTAACATCTCGTTAATACGAACACGTCCGTTCCCAACAAAATTTCTGGATTAACAAATAATCCGGACTAATGAAGCAGGGCCTGGTCTTATACGTATTTAGACATAAACGGTCTATATGCACTTGTATACTTATAAACCTTTACCAAACGCCAGATTTTACGACCGTCCAAAATTGAAAGAGTTTGCAGACGACGTTTCAAAACGTGCTGAAAGTCAAAAATAATCTTCTGATATGGTAGAAAACAATGTGGGTAAAGGGGAAATTGCTCGTCACGAGCAATTTTTCCTTTACCCACAATGTTTTTAAGAATCGTCTGCAACACACTGGTCAAATGTCGTTAATGTTTGGTGATTGGTTAAGTAAATCACTGCAGAACAATTCCGTTCCCTAATAATTTCGTTCGGATTGCGAGACATCCGGATAATCGGGGTCCGGATAAACGAGGCTTCACTGTATATCGAAGGTGAAATTGAAGGTCAAAATGTTATTCACTATGATAATACATATACGCTCTGCCACAATACAACCAAATTATTACTTTAAAACTCTGACCTACGAAAAGGTGGAGGGTACTTTAGAATTGTGCCGCTTAAACCATATTTCAGTTATATCCACGAATCTTCACACGGTATTATCATGTCCGCATTAACAACATATTAGCATTGTTCAATGGTTCAACATTTCAGCAATGTTGCAGTGAACCTCAATATAACACACTTCGTTTAACACATTACCAAAAAATAACGACATTTCACTACTGTGTTGCAAACGACTCTGGAAAACATTGTGGGAAAAGGAAAAATTGCTTGAGACGAGCATTATTTCCTTTTCCGATAATGTTTTCTACCCTATCAGAAGATAATTTTCCAATTTCGTCGCATTTTGAAATTTTGCCTGGAAACTCTTTTTTAATTTAGGACAGTTGAAATAGGGCGTTTGGTAAAGGTTGAAACTTTCACCAACCTTAAAGCAGCTTTTCAGTTATGATGTGGTCTTCATCAAACAAATACCCTAGATTCGACATAATTTAATTAATAACGAATTGTCTAAGTGTTGTATTTGAAATGACTCGGCTATTATCTATGATTACACCGATATACACAAATAATCTACTCTGAATTATTGAATTGTTTCTTTAGTTATTTTCTGCCATGTCACGGTGACAATAGACATATTCAAGTATATGTTATTCCAAAAATGGACACAACAGTCAACGGTGGTTGCTGAAAATTCATCGTCGGATCATGGCATATATGAAATAGATGAAAACCAAAATAATCTGCAGTAAAAAATGCATAAATACTTGCTCATCCATGGGTGCCACTATTTGCATTCTGTTTTATATCGTTAACTTTGATCACAAGATCACCCCGCATGAATGTACTCGATTGTCTTCCCAGATGCATACACCACAAATAGTGTGTAAGGAGGCGGTACAAATAAAACTATATTAAAACGATGGTAAATGTAATATAACCAAATACCTCGATCGTTCACCGATATTCAGTCATACAACGTGTCCTTTCCACCTGACACGGATTTATACTATTGTCTTTTCGTGGGAACCAAAGATCTTTATACTCTACTTCATAATTTACGTTTATTCATGACAAACGAACATTTATTCACATATTAAAAACCGTCAGCGAACAAGATCAGAAAATCAAAAACGAAACACTTGCCTCGTGGTGGAGGTTAGTGTAAGAAAAACATAATCACCACTTTAAGGATGACCACGAAAAAGGCTATAAATCCTTTGTTTTCATTGTGGTGCAACAGCACAGTAAATCCATGAAGCATCGTGTAAAACAACCAACCAAACAGCCTAATCACAAGGGGCCCGTTTTACTAAACAGTTTACGCTTAAGATTTGCGTAAGTCTAAAACAATAAGTCCTTTTATTTCAATATTTGGCAAAGCAATATTGCAAAGTAACACATCATTGGAATCGTCTCTCCGAGACGCTTCCAATGACGTGTCACATTGCAATATTGTACTTTCATTGAAAATATTATCTATGTTAATCAATTATGACTTACGCAAACATTTTCCGTAAGTTGTTTAGTAAAACGGGCCCAAGGAATATGCGTCAGGTATTTCTGTACAAGATTACAAATCAGAGAGACCTGTTAATTTCGAACAACATAAAAGGTAACCTTTCAAACTATATTAGAGGTTATATAGCTCAAACGTGTTCTTGGTTCAGAACAAGCAAGTGAGCATTAGTTCACGAAGTTTCAATGTTATTACCCCATCTAGAACCCGAAGAAAGCCTAAAAGAAAAGTAAAACAGGTGAAAAAGTAAGGTTGTGGGACCTGTGGTCATGTGGTAGGGTGTCAGCTTTGGGATCGTTGGATTGCGGGTTCGAATCTCGGCCGGATCATCTTAGTTTTTTCTGACTCCTCTTCGCCAAGTTGTATAAATAGGCACCAGTAAGGGACTAAACCAAAGTGCCTTGACTACCTACGCGCCATATGTAAACGACCGGTTTATCCCCAAGTGATCAGGGATGTAATTGTGCAGGTGCCTGGTTGTGCCGAGCGTAGTTGACTATAAATAATACCTTTACCTTTTGGGAATCTGCTTCAATGTACACGTATGGTACGGAAGGACCTAAGATCACACGACACCTGTCTCACAGTGATATGCAACATAACGTCGATATTTACAAAAATTGTCCTAACCTTTAAATCTCAAAGGTTACTTTATTTCTTTTTCAATGAAAACCAGACATACATTTAAAGATACGATACTTATTTCACAGGAAGACGTTTTTCTGTGGTACTCTTTTCCTCGATATGTTTATGTTAACGAGGAATATCGTGCAAGCTTTTGAGAAACAGGCCCCTATAAAGCGCACTGTTGGCAGACTTCTACGGCCTCAATTCCCAGAGGAAAGGTTTCCATATACAATGGTGGAGCCAAGCCCCGTTTCAGATTAGCACATGTTTACTTCACTTGCTGATGCGTGTCGATATTGTATACAGGCAGCTTAAACTGCGGACCCGTCATATTAACCCTCGCCTGTCTTCAAACACCCTGTGAGTTAAAGATTATCTTTTCAATTAGCATAGTTTACGACAATAAAACATTAAGACCTCACGTGAACCAACCTTTTGTAAAGTTACACCACCAACGAACATAGCCCAAAAGGTCGCCTATGTGACACAGGTCCTGGGATCGAGAGCAAGCTTGAGCGTTAACATAACTGGAAATTTGTTTACACGGCTTTAAACATCACAACCTTTCAATGGTTGGTATATTCTATAGATACTAACTGAAATGAATGATATCAACAAATGAATGATTATATTATCATGGATATAGGAAAATATACGCATAAGGGAGATAAGAAAATATACATATAAGGGAGATAAATCTTTATGGAAATAGACATTTCGATCGTTGTCTTTAATAGTGGCTTCCCTTTGCTGTTTAAAATACACAAGCTTACGAAACTGTTTATCACCACACACATTCAATATCCTTTAATGGCAAAAACAAAAAGGGTGGATTTTCCGCACGAAAGAGACCAAGACTTAAGTTTTGGCAAAAATGATAACGCATTGTCTTGTATAGTAAGCAAGACGACCATCAAATGTTGACCCCAAACAGCAGCAATAAATGACATATGTAGAGTTTGTTGAACAGTCCGTTTTTAAATGTTATCATTACTTGAGTATTCATTCCTCTCCCATATCTGATCAATTCTGTTAACGAGGAAAGGAAGTCGGTGGCTTAAGTTTGATCTGATCGTTACACATAACTTGTGATGGAAGTCATCTCTTTTTGGGACATATCCAAAGAAATGCACCACTTGTAAAGTACCAAACAGTTTCCCCCCATAGGTTTTGAACTCGCAAAGATGGGTGAATTCCATGGAACAAACTATATAAAAGATGAAAACGACAAAAAAAGAATGAATAAAGTTTATATTGTGGTTATGATTTTAAAACACAGGAGGGATTGTAGATGAAGACAATGCACTTCAGAGTTACCATATTGATATTTTGAAGAGCAAAAACCATACAGTATATGCTCTTAGAAATAGCGATGTATTAAATACGAATGGAAACATTCGATGCTTTGGTAAACAATACATTAGATACATGTAGAAAGCATCGTCCTTGATGAGCCAATGTGGAACAACGTCTTCTGATCTGATGCGATACACTTGCTTTGGATTGCTGAATGACCCTAACATTTACACAACAAGGAAATGTTTCTCAAAGACTCGCAACTGTACGTATGCGTTCACAAACTTGTCGCAACCCTTGTATCTAAAACGTATTTTAATTTTTGTGAATTGAGAACAAACGTGTGTTTAACTCTTTACCACCTGCAGACGACGTGTTTTAATTGAAGCAGACGACTAGAGAAAAACTTTGTTAACATGTGAATATTGCTTTATATTTACATTTACAAGAAAAAAAAATCCCGTGCGAACCTGTGAGACAGTCCTCTGGACGCTAACGATAACCTTATGAAGTCCTTTTTATTTTACTTTGTGACGGGTAACACTGACAAAAACGCCAAAAGCCATTCTTTTGCGTTTTTTGGGGAGGGGGGTCGAAACTGTTTGAGAAGTGGTATTCATTGCTCATAATGACCAAATCGTCATTTTCATTATTTTCTGGGTTTTCAAGTTCCCAGTTCCTTGGGCTTGTAAGCGAGTATATACATGCATAAAATATTTAGTCATAGCTAAGTCGATTCGAAGTTTTATTCCTTTGCTAATAAAAATATAATGGACAGAGATTCGACTCTATTGGTATAGTTAGCTGTTACATTGCACTTAATCTAGGGTTTAAGATGGATTGAATGTAACCAACTACAAACATCTTGTTCAAAGCCGATGGCCTATTCACAGAAAAGAAAATTTGATAGCCAAACTGAGATGTCGTTGAAACAATACAGTTCTTGTTTTGTTGTTTAATACAAAAGAAAGTAGCTATTCAAAGCATACTTAATTTAGGAAGAGTCAATTTATCAAAATATGTGTAGCTTATATATCATGTCACGCTTTTGGATTATAATACATGTTAACTGTTAGTACACTTTAAAAAATGAAATACGATCAAATGTTGCTTCCTATGACCATTTTTCAGTGCTTTTTTATTTAACAGTGCATCTGGGTACCGTTTTACTAAACAACTTACGCTTAAGATTTGCGTAAGTCTAAAACAACAATTCCTCTTATTTCAATATTAGACGAAGCAATATTGCAAAGTGACACATCATTGGAATCGTCTCTCCGAGACGCTCCCAATGAAGTGCCACATTGCAACATTGTACTTTCATTGAAGATACTATCCATGTTTATCAATTATGACTTACGCACAAATTTTCCGTAAGTTGTTTAGTAAAACGGGCCCCTGTTGTGTAGTTTTAAAGAAATTGATTTTAAACTTCTAAATTTCCTCAAATCTGTGAACAAGCACCTCTAAACGTTGAAGCCATAGCTAGACGTTCCTTTTAACCCTTAGAGTGCTGGAACCGACTTCATGCTAATACAAACAGGTTAGATCCAGGCCAGCCGCCAAGTGAATTAGCAGCTAGCCTGTGATCTAACCTGTTTGCTACTCTGAGTTTCATTCCTCAAAATAATTGAGCAGATATTAAGGTTTTGGAAAGCAGACGAGACAAAATGTATTATTAGAAAAATACCCAGCATCCAAGTATCATGCAAATTCTGAAGCATTGGGCTTCAGCTAACGAATAAAGCAACATTTTGATAGAAATATAAATTCTTAATTTAATCTCGTTTTAATGTTGAAATAAGGTCTACGCAAGTAAGTTTTGGCAGATACTGACACATGTAGCTAATCCGGTCAAACATCTGTACCTATATGCGCTTTGACCATTTTCTATGCTCCATTTTCCACATATCTGTTTTATCACAACCCAATACGCCTTATCTGGCTTAACGTCTTTTAGGAGCTAAGATATTTTTGTGAATTGACAGCGACCAAGTTTGTTGGAGTATTCAAAAGATCGATAGTTTATATAGACATACACACATACTGATCAATTTACACTTATCTACGTTGGTATGCGATTTGTTTTTGTCTGTATTCGTTATATAGATGACCTTTGAAAACATTTTACAACTACTATATATACATGTATCGAGACAAAATACGGAAATCATTTTTTTTGTCATAGCTTCACATGTTACACTGTATAAATAAAACTGTTTATTCTCAAAAAGCCTGAGATATCAATCATTATCTTAAGCGAACGCCTATTTTAAATACCTGACATTGGCTAAGGTTAAACGTCAACCCTTCTTTTATAAACGTAGCTTTAACATGATATAGTATAAACGGTATAACAAAAGGAGACTTTGCTGATTTTTTAATCAAGTATTCTTCTGCCACAAACATGAACAGTTCTTCGTCGTATACACGATTTTCCATGTGCTTTCTATTGCTGTCAAATTATGAATGTGTTTTGGGCTGTGTTTGTGTGACCTTTCCAAAGAAGATCAAGAGTAAAGGGTAACTTTTGGAACTAAAATGTTAGTTTTCTGTTATTAACATTGTAACAAGCGGTACACCTATATATTGTCGCACATTTGAGACATCAATATAAAATATTCTTCAAACAAAGGGCTCGTTTAAGTGTGCAACTTACAACCATCACACTTTTTAAGGCTTTCCTTCGGCGCAAATGTGTTAAGTACTGCAAAAAGTTATTCCAATCAACTCAAATATGATCGGAGAAGGGTTCAAATGTGATTTTGACCGAACTGAATACCGGGTGTGTGTATGTATGTACGTTACATACTTTATTTTGTACCATCCAGCATATATAGACTGTATTAATACTTTGAAATCACAGTTCTTCGATGACTTTGTTTACCTTGATTAATTAACTAATGGATTATGTAGCTTATTTCGGGTCTGCCGGACAGGTATGTACAGCTTATTTAAGGTACTTTATTTTCTTTATACGACTTAAGTCATCGGTTTAAGCTTATATGTGTGTTGACTATGGTCCTAAGTGGCTCAGTGGCTAAGGTGGTGGACTTAGACCTCAAGGATCCCAGATTCGAGCCCTATCGCTGCGTGGCTCAGTGGTTAAGGTGAAGGGCTTAGAACTCGTGGGTCCCGAGTTCGAACCCAACCGACATCTCTGGTTTCGTGGGAGTAACCTTTGGCAAGTCATTTCAGAGTCATAGCCTAGTATTTATGGATCCAGGAAAGCCGTAAGAGTCACAGGCTTAGGCCTGTATCCTGTACCAAACGATTCAAACTGTAAACAGTGTATATTGCATTTATGAATAGCAGAAGGAGGACGAAAATGTACACGTATACACATATCAAGCAGTCATCACAAAACAAAATCCATAAAAGACAAACGTAATCCATACAGACTAGGTGTACAATGGGACTCAGTGTTAAAGCTGGCGGTCTAAGAACACGGGTATTCCTAGGTTTGAGCGCCATGGGTACCTGGGTTTCGTGGGAGTGTCCTTCGGCCAGACACTCATAAGCCCTAGCCTACATGTTTTCATCACAAAATCACATTTTTCTCATTTTTATGTTTGTACTGCCATGTTTATGCATTTTTATGCATTTCTATGCATTTATATGTTGCATTCATGTTTGACAACAAACTATGTTCAGTTTATATGTCAATAAACTATTTGAAACTTGAAACTATTGATATTGATTTCAATAACATGACATTCGAATAGAATGTGGCTTTTTTTTTCAAAGACAAAAACGGTGCTGATTACAGTTAAAACATAATTTTATGCTAATGCACTCTACTTAGTTCGTGTTATTGGTTAAATATCAAATTCGTTGGAGCATTTTGTTATATCAACCAAAATCATCATCTTGATTAAGGTAGAATATCCATCATCAGGCATTTGAAACTTATTTTGTCGTGGATTGGGCCGGAACTTTTCGGTTTAATACGTGACATCAGATGATTAGAAATCCTTATGACAGACGAAGAAATCCCTCCTTTCAGTACGATGGTTTCAACCTAACATAAAAACTTGACGAGTAGCATCCTTTTATTAATCTCATCATATTCATGTCATTATGTCTTTTAATTTCACCTTCCATATCATTCGTGTGTATTTCCAGGGCCTTATCTTCACATGCGACTAACAGTTGACGAAGCCCAAGATTAAACCCAATCATGGGTTGCGGTGAGTCAAAGGTCAAGGACACTACGCAATCGGGCGAAGGTCGCAAACGATCACAAAACCAATCCCAGAACGACAAACATGGTGGACAGAAGAAGAAGACAAAGAAGTCGGAGACCGTTGTCGAGGAGATACCGGAAGTAGTTCCGGTACAAACATACGCCAAATATCACAATTCTTACTCGGGTACGCAAACGCAAGAGTCCGAAAGCGCGCTACGTGGCGCAACCTTTATGCCGAATGGCGATCTTCTGGTCGCTGATTACAAAAACAACAAACTTAAACTATTCGCCTCCACTTTCGAGTTTATAACGGAAGTAGAATTATCCAGCGCCCCCTGGGACGTATGTCCTTCGTTAGAACAGCGCGAAGAAGCGTTCACCACCGTTCCCTATAAGAAGGAAGTGCACACCGTGTCCATAGAGAAAGTGTCCAACACAATTCGCATTTTACCCGTGGACTCATTTCGAACGGAGGGGTTCTGTTGGGGAGTTACATGTTTCGATGGCGGGTTAGCCATCAGTGTTAAAGTATCATCATCAACACAAACGGTGCCAAAGGAGCCGGAGTATCAGGTACATCTACACGAATTGGACGGGACTCTGAAACGGAAAATTATGTTCGATCCCGATGGGGTACCATATTTCCTGGAACCAAAATTCTTGAACATCACCTACGATAACATTTTTCTGCTGGTGTCGGATTATAAACAGCATGCGGTGTTTTGTATCAACAACGAAGATGAACTGATTTTCAAATACACGGGTATGAACTGCCCGAATGGTGTCGCGATGGATGAAAAGAAGAACTTGCATATCACGAGTTTTTTCGGGACACAGCGCGTACAAAAGATCGGTGCTAACGGGAAATACGTGGACGGTTTGAACTATAATGAAGAGTTGCCACTTTTCCCGCACAGTATATGTTACAGACAGAGGGACCGAATTATTGTACTGACCACGGATAAGTCTCTAGAGGTCTACAAGCTTGTGTGAAACATCTTGTGTGCTCATTATTTATGTTGTAAGAGGTACTACTGTATTTAAGATTATGATCTTGTTTTGATTATTAGAGAATGTGCCAAAATGAAAGTAATATTTGCTTATGCAATGTTATAGGAATTACCACATGTTGAATTTAGTTTTAGAGGGCTTAGATCTGAAAGTGATGAGAAAGCATCGAGAACACATAGTATTGTTTTATGATAAATCTCTAGAGATCTACGGGCTTGTTTGAAACCTCGTATGTGCTTATAAGTTATGTCATAACAGATACTATTTATGAATCTTGCCTTGGTTACTTTAGTTATGTCAGTTAAGATGATACTGAAGACTATCGTCTTGAATTTTTATATCTTAAAGAAATTGTTAAAACGACTGTAAAATTTGCTGATACAACGTTTTAATTAGATTAAATGTCACAGCTAGTTTATGATGTATGTTTTGCTGATATATTGTACTAAGATTATACACATGTTAAAGTTAGTTTGAGATGACTTAGATCTGAAAACGATGAGACACTTTCGAGAAAACATTGACGTTTTCATAATACATCCAACAGATATGCCATGTAATTGAATGCGATATAACTAAATAAAATAAATAAATTCAAAAGAAACTTGTTCGTTAATCCGATACTTTACCTTCGTTTTTTTAACGACTACCGTTTTCTTTCAAATATTTGCTCTATTAGTGAAACTGCTATTTCACAACAAGGTGTCCGACAATTTTTGGTTTTTGCATTTTTAGTGAGGATTATTTTAAATCAGGTAGCGGCAAAGTCATCCCATCTTCGTTCTTATCTTTAGACTATTTCTACTTTCTATTTGGAAGTTTCTGAATTTCTGATAAACCTTAAACAAAGAAGCAAATTAAATGTTATGATGTTTTTGTTTTTCTAAGAAGGCAAAATTCACAAATAAGGGGAGGCTACTCGTAAAAACACACACTCATATGTGATTGGATTGCCTACCTTTGATTATTTCGTACCGCGTCCAATCGCAATAATAAATGTCTTCAATTCATTTCCAATCCACCAATCTTGCGTGTTACTAGAGTGTACCATTTGGTACGTTTGATCTACATACACTATATTTATTGAACCGAGCACCAAAACAACACATGTGGGGCGCTGCGTTGTCCAGTGATGAAGGTGTTGGTTAGAACTCAGGGTCCCTGGTTAGAGCCTCACCCGTATGTTCAGTCTCATTGGAGGGATCCTTTTAAAAGACGCTTCATAGTCCTAGCCAAATACTGGTGAATCCAAGAAAGGCGTAGTATATAAGGAAATGGTTTACACGGCGTTTAACCACATAAAAACAACACACACATTCCGTTACAGATCTAAATCGAAAGAATCAATATCCAACGAATCAGATAGAAAGATTGTGTAGAACGAACTTACGAAGTTATCCCCAGTGCAAAATGTTTTATTTCTCCTTGCACTGTCCAAGGGGTAAGGCGTCGGCCTCCGGACACGAGGGTCGTAGGTTCATATCCCGTGAGTAGTGGGGGTATGCCTAGTGAACTTTCATTAATCCACATTTGGCGCGAGTGCTGGTTATGTTTCCGCGAAGCAAAATCGAGAGTGTTTAATCCAAGTCATAAGAACCTTTTTCACAGTCTATGTAAAATGAATAACTTTAAACTTTACTTGCAACAGCTTCAGTGTAAATGTATGTATTGTTAAAATAATATAAAGGAAGACTTGGGAACGGGTTTTGTCATCGCAGAAAATAGCAAGGGGAAGCAATGATGTTGCAGCCTTTTGACGAAGTCCATCTGGTTGTCTCCCTGCAATCAAAATAGAACCAATAAAACTATTGATTGCATCGTTATGAGCATTAAAGGTCAGGTGACGTTTATTCAATAATAACTCATCTTTTTCCGACCACGCCTCTGAAGCAAGATTTCACGATGCTCTCATGTTAAAATCATGTAAAAGATAAAGGTAGGAGGTAAGAGAAGAACATTGATGGATATTTCAAATTCCAAATGAGTTTCTTTTAAGAAGGGGCTGCCTTTAAACACATTATGATTTACAAGAACGTGTTTTTAGAATTAAAGATGAGACTGATATACTTCTATGCTAAAAATCTATTTTGCTTCTACGTTTATCAAAAAAGGTATCCAATGGCTAGATTCAATCAGTATGCAGCCGAACAGTTAGTGTTGTATTTATTTTAGAGCATCAATGAATAAGACAGGAACGTGGCATGTAAGATAACATACATTTTTCCTCATTGAATGCATTTTTTCAAACTGAAAGCTGAGGAAAAAAAATGGTTCGAATTCTTTTGAATACACGCACCATGTATGTCAGGGAAATGTTGTCAGAGCTATGTTTGTATTATGGGCCGGAGGCCTCATGTTTTGTGAAATATAATTATTCTTCTACTGTTAAGCAGGAATTCTTTCCAACAGAAGGCTCCTGTCAAACCAATACATGTACTAGATACATGATATACACAATGCACTATACATGAACGATCAATTTTGATATGTTAATCTGATGATACAGTTCCCATATCATGCAAGGGGTCATATTCTATTATGTTGGTGTAACGGTACGAACGATATGGGGGTCGGGTGACGAACTGGGACATAGCTTCACAAACACGCTGTTTCTCGGTTCTAGTCGTGACTCGACAGATTGTTCGGTTGTTGAGTTGGCGAAAAGAGGGGGGCGGTTGCATCATCATGAAACTACCATGGTGGCACCGTGGTACAGTGCGTGCCTAGTGTACTTCATACAGAACCAGCCAAATACAAGATCGATGGCGTCAAGCAGAGGTTTATCCAGTAAATGAGAAAGGGAACCGATTTGAAGCATTCAACTACGCGAAAACGTATTTGAATCAAGAGGGAATATGGAATATTGTAGGACAATGGACTGTTACAGGAGAACGTATCCAAATCAAAACTATTTTTCTTTCTTTTTCCTTTGTTGTATGTTCTGTTTGGTGTTATTATTATTTTTTACTGCAATTGGTGGAATCGTAACTATTATATGCCATAAATGCGGATATGTATTAAACGTCAGCGAGCTTAAGACCGTGGGATGTGAGTATATAAAGTATAATTGCAATTAACGATGAATGCAAGAAACTTTGGTTTGTGATAAATGTAAGAAACTGTAGTTCTATACAATCACAGTTAAAATAGTCACAGTCGTATGGTTGTGCATGCAGATGACGGGGTATTGACGCCAAGTGCACCATCAAAAAATATTTACACTCTTTCGTGATTTCAAGATAAATGTTACTAGTGTCACGAATGCTGTTTTTTTACATGCGCAGATTCGATCCTAAACACCGATTGATTATCATTTTCTTTTCTTTCGTTTTTCAATGTATGTGTTACCTTCCGTTTTCCTTTCTTTTTCGCTGGTTTCCTTATTCCGTTTAATGAGGGTAAACAAAATACCGATATTGCTGGGTACAAACAATCCAATGTTACCGTCGTTGAAACTAAAGGTTATGTGTTAAAGACATTTGATAAAAGATAGACTGTTGATAAAGCCATAGTGGATCATCTTTTTAACTCTGTCACCTATGTAGAATCAATCATTTGAATAACCTATGTATTACATCGCCTTCGTAGTTAGTTTTGGTAGACAACACTCTTTCTTAAAAGGTTTTTCTCGTAGGTATAGGTCATTGCAAATTTGCTAAGCCAACCAACTACCTTAATTTGGATGATGTCACAACCATCAACCCAAGGTTTAAACTTGTTGTCGTCAGTGGTGCAGTACTGAATCGTCGGCCTCTTGTACCAAGTGTTCCGGGTTCGAATCTCCGTTAGGCGAGGTGAAAACTGCCAGGACAAGCCAACAAATCGGCGCGAGTACTGGTTTAGCATCCATGCAACAGTTATCGAAAGTGAATTAGTTATTGAGACTAAATTCAATAAGATCCAAGCATCTGTCACAATTGATGTAAAATGATTAAGCTTGAACTAAATAAAACTAAAGTGCAAACAAGGCCTATCCCTTTGAGTCACTTGTCTAGCTGCAAGACACGGTGTAACATGCAACATTGGAATCCTGTGTAACCTAAGCCTTTATATGATGACGACTGCACATTGCAAGAATTACATGAAGAAGTGGATGAGGTGACATTCCATTCAGGCTATAGTCGCCCGGGAAAGTCGCTGGGAACATTTGGTTTGTCACGGGTTGGGCGTAAGATCGCGCTTGTTTATGACAAACATGTCAAGCGAACATCGATTTTCGATCGATTTCTGATCTTAAAACTTCTACAGAAGCGCCGATATGATTAGCGGGTTAATCCCGGACTCTAATCGTGATGTCAAAACCCCCTCTATTGGGGGTATATCCACGGGAAAAGGGGAAAAAGGGTACTGTCAGTTTTGTCTGTGAAGTGATGTCTCAGATAGGACGCTGCTATACATAGGGTCTTATCGTTTTTTTCGGGGTTGTGTCGATCATTCTTAAAAGTATGTATACATTCATCTTTGTGATTTGTATCTATTTTTTCATACACCATGTGATATATTTGTTTTCCATTCTATGTATGTATGATGATGTACTATGTACAAGTCGTAAAATAAAAATGCGTTCTGTTCTGTTCTTATCCGATACGACACTTTTATACTTTTACGTTTCTATCATTCAAGTATAACGACGATGTTTTGGAACAGGAAACAAATATATTGCACATTAATCAGTACCAGTGTGTGTTGAAAGTTTTACCACTATGACACTAATTCATGCAACATGTATCTAAAACTGTATACATGTTTGGCTAGTTTGTGTAATCTACCAGTTTCTCTACACTAAAACTCGGTAGAGATATCGTAATCGACTGTCCAAATCAATCGGTCTTCGAATGCGATTTCTCTGCATGTGGTTACACGTACTGGGGATCTACATTAGGCGTGAGGGGGCAAAGGTCATCCAGATTCCGAAGAAAAGAGGCAAAATCTGCTCTCAACATAAGGAGAGGAGAAAAATCGCCCATAACGAAAGGAAGGCGCAAGCCAACTGTCTATGTAAGTTCATCCCCTACCGAAAAAGTGGCAAAAGTCTGGTAACCGTGAACAGCACACACTGATAGTGAACTACATGGCATGTCCCCGTACCATGACAATGTAATAATAAGAATGCTCCGAATTTAGGACGTACGATGCATAGTATATATAAACATAAATATACGACGTGCATAAACGAGGTTGAAAAGGAGCATAATAGCTACCCATTAAATAGCTATAATTCAAATAATGAAATGGTGTAACTCAGTTACGTGGGACGAGCTTTGTGCACAACGGGACCCATTTAAAACGTTCTCTTGCGAAGCATCTCTGCGTGGGTCCGCGACGTTTGTTTAATATACGGACCGCGTACCGTAGCATTCAAAGTGTTAAACCGTTCACCAAAATTGGCGGTTTCTGACCTGTCAAATGATGATTTACTCATACTGGGAAGTTTATTATTAGAAGCAGGATAGAAATGAAGTTTTATTGTATAATGTAGGCACATTATACAATAAAACTTCATTTAAATCCCGCTGCAACAAAACCATAAGTCTTGATACCTTTGGTGCGCCACAGTATACTAGTTAAACCCTCGCGTAACAACGGAGAATCTGCGCGGCGATAATGTAAAGGTAAGGGTTTTTTATTATAGTGTCAACCCTATTGAAAGGGTCAGCCAGTTTTGGCTTATTAGACACTTTTCACTGATTATACCAAGTACATCCCATATTCCATCACTATGCCAGACTCCTAGCGGTTATAAGTCGGTAACCATTAAATTAAACTAGCTTGCGGCTCACGAACCGGCCATTACGGAGCAAGTCCCACGAGAAACATTCTCTGGACCAACGCCTCCCGTAGGGCTCGATCCATCGACCTACCCGTCCCGAGGCGGACGCCTTAATGACTATGCCGCGGTGATGGACTGTAAAAGCATCTTTCATCCAACGTCATTCATCTTCCTTGATAGTGAGGATTATTTTTTATCATAAAATATAATAACATAATTTTATTGATATCATAGGCCTCCTGCCCAAAATACATACATTTCACAATAAATAATGTTTTCCACACCCGGTTTCTAATGTTCTAATTTGGTTCGATTTCAGACATGGATATGTTACTTGTTTTAGTAGTGAATAAATGTAAACGCGTAGCTCTCTAATAGTGACATAACACATGTCAATCATAAGACATTAAAAGTCGTTTAAAGATGTAACTCTTGTATACCAACTCAGTCAATATTTGGATAGTTTCTCGTCATATCAGTAACAGTGAAGGAAGCGCGATATTCACAACTTACAGTAGTATGTTATTACTTAAAAAACAATAGTCACATATTCTTTCTTCCCTTGGCATATAAACAACACCTACCAATTTCGATTCCTAAACATGACTAAAACATCAGAATTTAGTAAGAGTATTTTTGTTAATATGTTTCATCTAAGGGTAGAGATATCGGGTAGTTTTTCTCTTGCCTATCAACGCGTTGGTATACATATATGACGTATTTTACGTAATGATATACCCTACTGTATTGTATTCGATCCAATTCAAACAAGACAAATGATATTTATTGAACGTTTGGACGCTCTGACGAACACCCATCAATTAGTTAGGCCAGGAAACCCGGGCCATTTAGCAGAAAAGACGCGTAATGTCGTAATTCTAAACGAATGTTGTATGGCAAGCTGTAGCTCACTTTTCAGATTTACCATATCACCCAGTATAACCTCCTCAATCGCAGAAAACTAAGTAACGTAAGCCCAAGGAAGATTCGTGAGTAAACGTCACTCTGACAAACGAAATGTAGTTTTTCTCAATTATGATATAAAGATGCTGTTTACTTTTTGTTTTATAGTGACACGATGCTGTCGAACCAATACAATGTATAGACTATATTTTTGAACGAAGCTCGTTTTCTGTTGTTTCTCACCATCACTTATTGTGGGTCGTAAGCCTTGCACATACATCTACTGTTGAACAGAACAGAACATTTCTTTAATCTCTCAGGTACAATACAGCATATTGTCTTGAAATATGTACCTATTTTTCATTACCTTAAATTACCTATCTTTATATTACCTAACAATGTGCTCAGGAGAGGGACTCAATAAGCTTAAAGCTTCTGCCCCAATCCAATTTTATAAAAAGTATTTTACAATGAAATATTTTTAAACTAAAACCTTAAACCGACCACTAACTTTACCTCCTACTACCGCCCAATACTGGACTCACCCACTTATCGATGATAAACGACAGTAGGACGATAAATTTGTATATATGTATAATGACAGAAAAGTGTCGAACTTCCTTAACAACTAGGTATGCTTCATATATGACGTGACTATAGGGTGACAAAGCAATATTTCGCAAATTTAGAAATTAAACTATTTTTTGCTGAAATTACTTCGGTCTTACAAAAGTCACAGGTCAAACGGATCGCATGAACCGTTTATTCCGATTGGGATATGCTTTCGAAATAATAGTGCACTCGTCGAAACGTTTCGTTTGATGACATATTGTCTGCATTCAAACCTTCTATCATGTGACAGAAAATAGATAGAATAAAATCACGTGGTGGAAGAATATCTTTGGTAAAATTGCCCCCCCCCCCACCTTGTTTTGATCACCATTTGTCGAATTAAATCTAATGAAATACTCTTTCCCTCTCTATAATAAGGAATTCTATCGTAAGAACCTTTGTGATACAGGCCCCAGAACTACAAATCACATCGCCCCTTTCCGTCAGGAATCAAATCCAGCCGACGGTATTTGAAATTGTCATGAGAGGCAGTCTTCCGTCTTTTTTAAGGTATGGTGACGGTTCTTCCCGGCTTGGCCTATCTCTTCCATCATATTGAGTCATGTGTCGCAAGATAACTGAACTAATGTTGAGGCGATGTTTAATCCATATCAATAAATAAAACGGTCTTTTTAAAGGAACCTATCTACGATAAGTGGGCACATAAGTCCACTATCAAACGGAAGTAGGTAGGTAACTAGGTATAGGTAGTCATTTTTGGTTGTAGTTTAAACATATCTAATTGTAAAGTAATATTATACAATGGTTCGGGGTGGAAGCTTTAAGCTTATTGAGTCCCTCTCCTAAATATGTTTAGGTAATAATATAAAGATAGTTAAGATGTATGTAATAAAAGATAGGTACCTATTTTTAGGAATCAAACCATTCTGCTGTGTTTATATTAACATGACATCATAGTCGTCATAAACTGTAAAAAAGGTGTAATATAAATCTAGGTCTTGATATTTTAGTATCTAAAGTCCCAAAGCCTAACAGAAAGTCGACAGTATTCTGTATATCTTATGTGTAATTATGTCGCTAACATTCGTGAGAATGACTAAGCGAAATCGAAAAAGTCGTGTGTGAGATATCATCGATATATCATAATTTAACCGCGGTATCATTAAACGACTCGTTACAGCCATCGTAAAGGTAGAATACCCATAACCAGTTTGAAACTCTTCCTCTCGACGGAATAATAATAATAATAATAATAATAATAATAATAATAATAATAATAATAATAATAATAATAATAATAATAATAAAGACTTTATTTAACGAGGAAACTCATTTGACAATTTAAACTGACAATCTTCCATAAGATCCTCAACAATGAACAAGTGAACAATAAAACTAAAAGACTAAGGACAATTAAGGTAGTTTGGCCCATATGTCGTCTGACAGTGAGGTATCAATATGTCTGAGAAAGGTATAAGGAGCAGTGAGGAACAAATGATCTTAAAACTAGATGAAAGATGAAGACAACTTATCAAGCAAATCAATACTTGTCAAACACATACTTCGGTTTCTCTCGGTATTCATCGGTCTGAGCCGGAAATACTCTCACTACAGATCGATGTTTGTATCCAAAGTATATTTGCATCAAATCCAACAAATCCGGTCCCGACCGATGTAAACCGAGAATAACCGAAATAATCGGACGAAATCATGAACTTCAAAATGTCGATTTGTACGTATTCTATATCAAGAGCCCTCGCTGATAACAGAAGTTGAGTCTTATCTGTGAAATTTTCATCGTACTTTTAAAGTGTGTGTCTCTTTTTCATTCAGAAAAAGTTATCATTGAAATTCAAGGGTTACGACACTTTCGTAAACGCCGAGTAGAGTTACGAAAGTTTGCGAGACAGGCCCCATGTAACTGTTTTACGTCTAGTGTTGTTTAACAATCTTAACATAACTTCTTTTGGAAAAGAACAAAAAAAAAAAACGTTATGTTGGTTGACCTTATCTGTGTATGCAATTGAATCAACTATGTTTTAACATGAAACGAGGATTTTTCGGGAAAAAAAAAAACACTTGACTTAAAAAATGTATTTTCTTTTTGCTTAGTCAGTGTTTAATCTATTTAGATCGATTACATATGCTAAAACTACAAGTACATTTAGTAATGTATTATAAACATATGTTTGCTGAATTGGCTTATCCCAACTGCGTCGATGTTTGTTTTTTTTGCATCGAATCTCTAACACTCTATTAATCATTAGGTAAATCAACTCTATGATATATCGACAAACACCATGGGTAGATTTATATGCTTATGAATTTATCTTTATAAATGTCAGCCGGGGGATCACGTGACCAATGTTTACGATCCAAAACAGTTTGCCGTACCAAAGGTACTTTTGCTTTCTTCTTCCTTTGGTGACAGAAGCTTGAAACCTTTTAGTTCACTCTCTATGACTGCTTCCTCGATACTAGACCAGTACTCTCGCCGATTTGAGGGCTAGTCCCGGCAATTTTCACACCGTCTTACGGTGATCGAATCCGGAACCCTCGTACAAGAGGCCGACACTCTACCTCTGCCGCCTTTCTGGTAAAAAAGAACATTGCATCGCCGCACCACATAACATAAATAATGCCTCATATACGCACTTTGATCGCTACGTGGGTATGATACTGCAGAAATCTTTAATTATGTCCTACTTAATGTTTCACCGAATCAAACAGGTTAATTTACAGGCCGGATTACCGGCTAATCGCTTTTATAGCGTGTACAACCTTGTGTTTGACAGTCGCTATATCAAAATAAAGTCATAGATTTTAACTCTTGTTTCAAACGAGTTAATTTCTTTTATTACCCAACTTCTGGTGTCTCTTTGAAAACACTGTATTACTTTCTGTGAATGACAAATGTAGATTTTACTTAAATTAGAGGTTTTTATACGAAAACATGAATTGCGCTTAAGGTAGAACACCAATAATCCGCCATTTTGAAACTCGTTCTTCGTCTGATTACTTCGGTTGTTCTCGGTACGCGAATAGTTCCGGCCCGACTGATGTCTACCGAAAACGACCGAAGTAGTCTGACCAAATAATAATTTTAAAAAATGGCGGATTATTGACATTGTACCTTCAGCCGTTTTATAAGAAGGCAATTGATTTGATGGACTAGCAAACGGCGTTCATGGCAGGATTTGAAAGAAAGGCCTTTACACCAATACAATGCTTCTTAATGAAGATTATGACATTAAAATTGCGAAATGAATTGGCCTAGTATTTATTTTTGTTGCAATTGGTCTTTAATTATTCTTTCTTCTTTACAAGTATTAAGTAAGCCCCTCTCTATCTATGTATTTTGACGTCGATTTGATGGTGACAGAATTATGTTTTACAATTTTCTGTGATGGTTTCGTGTTCTTTGATGTTACATCGGTGTCAATACAAACTGCTGGTATTTTTCAATTTTGTTTGTTTTGATTCACAATACACTTCAAATTACTTCGCCTGATCATTCGTGGAAAGAAGAATAAATATCAGATATTCTTTGTGTTGCAGTTAATGTTCCGCGAATCCAGTAGGCTTTTAAACTATATCTAAATTACAAAAAACGTAAAAGAAACCATAAACTTGTCCGTCGACCTAAAGCTCTTCTACGGACGCGAGCTTAAGACATAGGTACCAGTCACTCTCGATGACTGCTTCCTTGATACATGATTTCGCCGCTAAAGGGGATCAAGCCTTGGACCCTCGGTACCAGATATCAACACTCTTTAACTACACAACAATCGGCCATAGTGTTCAACTTTCGGGTCCTGCTTGAAAATAATACTCATTCTACTTTGCTTAAATATTGGAAATGATCGAAAAAAATACTAAGATGCAATGCAAAATTCCTTGGACCACAGCAAAGTATTGTAAATTTTACAATAGGATTTGCTACTCGAGCAGGGTTTTCGTTTGAAGTGCGTCATATAGGCATAAATTTCGCATTCCGATGTAAATGAACGGCGAAGTATTAAACTTAAAAACGAATGTCGGTCATAAATGAGCATTACCATTGTCACCCTTAAAGGTGATATGGATTATTACTCTCTGGAAGGAATTTTAATCAGAAGACTTTAAAAGTAACATCCTTACACATTATTCTCAGCTTGAAAGAACAATCCCTTGTTAGAGAAGAAGAAAAAAAGAAAACGAAACATTTTTCTTCTACATTGGATACATGTTTTCAAAATTTTAGCTGAAGATAACTGATTTGTAATTGTCATAATTCACGCAACATGTATGTCATGGAAGTGGTGTAGGATTATGATTGATTTAAGGGCCTAAGGCCTCATAGATTGTGAAATAGAATTATCTATCTTATTGTCTATCTTTTACAAATTAGGCAAAGGTTCACTGTTTCCAATTGGAGTGGCCAGATGAAGAACTCATAAAAATAAACAGATATTCTTTGTAAATTATATAGTATTTTGAAGAAACTCCTGAATTTCAATTCAGAGAAATTTATATTACGCGGCAAAGGTATACATAAGTCGGGACCGGAACTATTTACATTAAATGTTTCGGCCCGACCGATGTGTGCCAATAACGACGGAAGTAATCCGACGTAGGAATGGGTTTCAAAATGGCGGATTATTGGTATTCCACCCTAAACGTCGGAGAGAAAATAGGTCCGACCAAGACTTCGAGTAAAAAATTAACGCGACGAAGCAGTCATTGGGTGTTCGATATATGTGTTCAAGAGTCCTTGTTCAACAACTGAGCTGGACAATGTTAGATAAAAATGGAAGAAACAGTTTCCCGTTATTGTGCTTTTGGTAATTGTCGACGACTGAAGGAGTAAGCGCAAACCAAAGGCTGCATGTTCTTTAGTAGTAATTAAATGTTTTCCTCCCAAATAACATAGTAGTAGTATTTCCATGAAGATCAGGTTGACTAACTTACTATGCGATCATAACCTAACGAGCTCAGGGAAAGGGGAACTTTCTTGCGTGCGTCGATCGAAGTTTCACATAGAAAAAACTTTTTACTAGATATGAATCGACATAAATCCCATGTTTGCGAGAACTATTTCCTGCTCATCCGTCATAGTTTAAATCTTCATCATCATAGTTCACTCATCGTGAAACAAGATCTAACAAGTTGATTTAATTACTTAATTTGACTCATGTGTCATACCTCAATTAGACAAATGTCAAATCGGAATACAGATAAGTTTTTAAGTGTCGCGCTCAATTCAAAGGCGGAAGTTGATTATGACGGTTTTAACCATGTCTACCATCCTAAACATCTGATGATTTTTACAAACAAAGGTTATATTTTAAAAGTTTATTCGCATAACATATACATGTAGTTGCTTTAATATTTACATATCATTTTGATAAAAAAAAAGGGCATGCCCTGCTCGAAAATGGTAATTTCTCATTTTGCCGCAATTGCTTCTAGCCTATCGTAAATGATTCTAATCCTTTATGAAACATGATCCAAATATAAGTCATTCACCACGAGTGTCAAATTGTAAATTTCCACCGGGATCATACAGATGGACCCCTGACACAAACTTATCAGAGTTATTTCCCCTTGCTAGGTTGCATCGATCACTGCCACCGCATGGTTTCCATGCAGATTTGTATTAAAAAAATGATTATTTTTCAAGTTTTTTTCCTGACATAGTAGTTCATTTAGTAATGATGTCTCCTTGTGTTCATTTATGACCAAATGAATTGGACCATTTCGTTTACTTTAAATAAAAAAGCACGAAGGATGCTTTTGGGGTGTCGCCACCATCTTTAAATGCCTTTTTTGTTTCTCAGTGCATGACATTTGAAATTACCAGAGTAATTCCGTACGATGAGAACTTGGTGTTTTCATTTGATAAACTCGATGAGTTCGGATTGAGCACATGGTCATATGTCATTTGTGGGAGCAGTGATCAATCCCATAAAGAGAGATCACTGTGACGAAATTGCCCCCGACAGTGTATGGAAAATACTTTACAACTAGCTACGCGCATTGTCGAGGGACATGCTATCAGAGAGGTAAATATGAAATGACAAAACTGCTATGTCATCGTGATTCAGAAATTTTATCTAATATGATATATACTCATAACGGTCTGTTCGATCAATGTACGTTTTCTCCCCATTCGACAGCTTAATTTATCGCTTGAAATTGGTAGAAATTGCAAACGACCATTTATCATAATGGAAATAAATAATAGAATAAAAAAATTATACATCGCTCTGATCATAAGACTAAACTTGTTGAGTAGATTGCTCTCAGGGTTTTTATCCAAATAGTATCTGTACCTTGTGAATATAGTAAAGGACTATATAAACTGGTTTCTTCTTTATTTCGTCTTCGAACTCGACACATTCGATTTCGATTTTGAATTTGTTTTCATTTCGTCTTCTTCTGTTTTGAAACGTTTTATTTTTGAATTTTGGTCTTTAGAACTTTCTATGTGTATTTCGCTAAAAAGAATATTCATTTAAAAACCTAAAAACATGCCTGTTTTATTATAAAGCTATGTGAAAGGGTTATATAAACGATTTCCGTGTTTATGTAGAGATGAAATATATCAACAGCGATAAACTGAAGTAGTTTTAACACATGTTTGTTTGAGTTTATAATAAGGGACAGATAATGCTTTTATTTTAAAAAAGAACAGTTTATGCAATTCCGGTTCATGTTTACTTCTAAAGCCGAAATTTTCCGGAGAAATCTATATATCAAATTAATAAAGATACGGGTTGAAAATATCTAGCTATAAGCCGTAAATGCTCATTTTCATATTTCCATATCTAGATATACTTCTTCTGGTTGAATTATAACAACAACATGTTCGTAATCTGTAAATATATTCAATTTCGCACAAATCGTGTAGGTTGAGTTTAGAAAGTTTTATCGAAGTCCCATATAGTCAGAAGACAGCATGGAACTTGTTTCACATACAAATACCATTGGCGGCTGGCCTGTGATCTAACCTGCTTTCTACTCTGAGTATCTTTCCTCATCAAAATTAAGGAGATATGCAAGGTTTTAGAAAGCAGACGACACGAAAATCTATTTTTAGAAAAATACCCAGCATTCTAAGGGTTAAAGCGACACACAGTATCGCCGATGCAGAACATAACATAACATAATTTAATTAAGACATCAAGCACACAAGCTCATAGTCAATATCTATATAATTAGTTGCAAATGAGTAAGATATAGTCCAAGCTTAATATTCAAATTCCAGTTAACATGACACAGTCTGATATAACAAACAATTTATAGCTGTATCAGTTTATTTTACTTAAAGCCCCATAAAAAGAGATTAATGCTATTTCAAACTATATTATTTGGTAAACTTTTGGACAGATTCAAATAATTGTTACAAGAAAACACCATCAGCACAACTTAAATGTGAAAGTAAACCAGAAATAACCCAGATTAGCAAGTTTTATAATTCAGATTTCCTGATTTTTCACCTTTGACCTTGACAGATGATACACACATTTTTGAACTGACCAATCAAAATTCGTTATTTTGAATATGTAAACAAACAGGTTGTTGATAAACATGATTGAATTGGAAACAACTATAGTTCAAGCACAAAATAACTTATTTTAGATAAATCTCATTAATAGGGTCCCAATGCATTCCTAGACTAGTTATCATGACATTTATGAACATAATAAAAGAACTCCATATATTTTTTCAGTATTCCTCTCCTTTGATGTGCCTTTAATACTTCTATGGGAAATTCGATCCAAGCTGTTGCTATCTATGCATGTGTTATGCTTATGATGTTTTTATTTTGTTATGGATAAAGATATTTTCGTTTTGTTAATTCATGCCTAATAAAATTGACAGAATTGAAAATTAAATTAAATGAACCTTCTCAAGATCATCCTCATATGTGAGATTTCTTTACAATATATAATATTATATGGAGATCCGGATTTGATCAGAATACCATAATATGAAATCTGGGATGGTTTTATGTCTTCAATTTCACGTACCCAGTCAAATGAACTCCTTAATTATCTCGAACGAATAATCTTTTCAAGGGGTGAATTCTGGGCCGTGTTTTAGCATAAATCCCTTCTATTCAATTGAATTCCGGACCTTACACGAATCTCTTGAAATTAAAGTAACGGTCTTTAGATTTTTCTAATGACTTCCCTCTTTTGATGAGAGGGTTACCTGTGTTAAAGGTATTGTCTACGGACAGAAATTACAAACGTTTAAGAGCTTAACTATTTTCAGTCTATCTTTCTAACTTTCGACAATAAATGTTAATGTTAGGTACATGATTAATATTCATGTTTTAGTGTTCCAGGCTATTCCTAATTAACTCCAACAGTAGAAGAAATATGTTAGGTGCAAAATAAATATTCACGTGTTTGTGTTGACAGTATTTGGAAAAGAGAAAAAACAGCTAGTCTCGAGTTTACTGATTATAACTTTTTTCTAAGTCGTCTGATACGTTTATTACTATACGGTTATACAAATATGAACGACTCTTTATTCCATCGGAATTAATTGACTTGTAGGAACAAAAATTAGAGCCAATCAAAGCGTCATACGTGGAAATTGTCTAACATAAAAACGCGCTATTGAGCTTCTCTGAAACATGAGCAAGCATATTTCTGAAACGTTGCATTTGTAATAAAAAATAAATTAGTTACTCCATGTACTTTCTCTAACGTCGTGAACTTTATTGTTGGCAGTTTGTGCGCAGTTACGATGTTAAGACTGTTCTAAGTATTCAGTGTATGTATTTTCGCGACTACTTACTTGTGTTTACGTAGGGTAGCCAGGAATGCCATTCATCCTGTCACAAATGTTATTTTGGGACCGATAACTAGGTGCAGTTATAACATTAGTGGTGTCCTGCACTAACCATATAACACATGCACGTGACGAATCATGACGTTATAAGAACGTTCCCTACTTATTTCTTTTCCTTTTTTCTCTCGTTTTATTTACATCTTGTTTGTTTGAAAGAATACATAAAGGTAACAGGACAAATAGAATAGATGGTTGGTGTCTTTGGATGGGAAAAATGATCGAGCTCGGCTACGGATTATTATCCGTTTCGCCTTCGGCTCACCGGATAATATTCCTAATCCTTGTCCGATAACATTCCAATTCACGACACCAACCATCTTTTCTCTATGTGCAGTTAAGAAAATGGCTGAATCGAGAAAAAGCTCCAATGGCAGCAGCCTTGCTATAACTGATAAACTAATAAAAACGGCTATAATTTCCAATTTCATCCGATGCAAAATTCCTACCTATTGGTCATTGTCATGTCTCACTATGCTTTCCACTGCCGCTTTAAACGTCGAATATCTCTATAGAATACGACGCAATATAGCCACTTGGAATTAAAAATAGCACGCAACAATAAACGAGTAAAAGAATAGATGGAGACGTAGTTACTTTATATGTGTGCCTTATTTTCATCTGATAAATGGTCTTCTGAGGGTAATATCTTCAAACATCTTTTTGATAGACTAGAACGGATTACTATTGATAGACTGAGATCAGGACACACCAGATTGAATTCTCATATGTACAAAAAGAAGAAGCTGGTACAATCACCACTCTGTCCATGTGGTGAAGAGGAGCAGATTAGAAAGCATGTCCTCCAACGATGCAAGAGATACAACCAGGAGAGAACTGTGTACAACAAGGTCATCAGCTGTCCCACTAAACCGCAAGCTATATGGAGACGTAAAGGACCTGAAGAAGACAACCAGGTTTATCGGGTAGACTGGTTTGACTGTGAAGAGCAAACACACAAAAAAAGAAATAAGACGATATTTTGAGAGATACCAGTGATGGTAACACTTAAGAAACAAAAGAGAGAACAATAAAGTTCTTTCGGATATGGGGTGAAATGTAGCCAAATGATTTACGTAAAGGCATTGGTTAATATAACGTAGTTGAAACAATTCACCCCTTTTTCTCCGAAAAGGGATGATAGCTCTGGAAGATTCATTATCTGATGTGTATGTTTCTCACACATCAATTGCGTTATTATGTTCATCGTCACTGGTGTATCTTTCTTCTCTTCCTCATTCTTTCCTTTTCTGATGTTGTTTATTATTTCAATTTTCTGTGAAAATGCATCATCATATTGTTGGACAAAGAAAATCAAACAAACATTTGCTACTAAGAGTTTGATCCATCGTTTGTCCTACAATATCAATGCCCTTCTTTCCTGTGTAACAGACCATGACTGGCAACTTTTCCAGCCCCAATTTTCGTGTGTCCTTGTGTAGGCATTGAGATAGCGAATCAAAGCGTCTCTGGCCAAAAGCAAACAGCGCAATCTCTCTTTCGAGGCTTGAGGTGTTTGTTTGAGGCGATAAATACACACACGGGGGATTATGTTTCAAAGGAGAAATTATCAGTTTATTAATTTTGATGTGCGGTGATTCTATTTTTAAACATATTGTATAAATGTAGAATGGTAGGAGGTTCAATACTGTCGCATCACTGTGTGAAATTAAGCGAGTTTTATGAGTAATTAACCCTTAGAAGGATGGGTAATCTTCTGAAAATAGGTTCTTTGTCGTCTGCTTTGCAAAACTTTAGCTATCTGCTTAATTTTGATGGGGAAAGATACTTAGAGTAGCAAACAGGTTTGATCGCAGGCCAGCCGCCAATTCACTTGGCGGCTGGCCTGGATCGAACCCGTTTGCTTAAGAATGAAGCCGGTTCCACCACTATAAGGGTTTCATGTTAGTCTGTCTTTCCGTCCTTTTCATCCGACTCTGGGGAAGTGAAGGTAGAAAGATAGGATAACGTCCTCAACTCACGAAGAAGAAGAAGAAGCTACAAAAGAAATATTTTCGTTTCTAAATAACCAGTTTGAGATCTAAAAATGGCAAACATTGAATGCAATAATGGGGCATATTCATAGAGACGTTATAATTTCCTCCTTTTGAAAGTAATGTGACGAAATTTATCGTTGAAATGATCAGTTTTATGTTAGAGATATAGATGCATATGTTAGCGCATTGTTCATGGGCGACCACGGCGTCACAAGGAGGAATCGAATAAAGGTCTCCTTCTTTCGAAATTCCAATCGTTACCAATGAATCCTTAAATGCTCTGTTTGTATGGTACAGTAACATATGTGCTAAGCTTCCCCAAATAACGGTTCTTAATCATTTTAATTATTTATTCTGGTTTAACGACATTTTCAAAATTGCTTCAGTTTATCCGGATTCAAAAGCAATGATTCATAATGTTTCTTGGAATGAAATCTCAAGTGTGCAATTGATTACCGCTGTCCAACGTCTAACATTGGCCATCCGGTCTTGATTTCCCGGCGCGAAAACTTAAGCAACCGTCAATCCAAAGCAAAGTTGATATATAAGATGAAATCTTCGAGTGAAATTTGGATTAAACTTGCTTACGAGATTTAATTCTTCCTTTTAAATCTATAGTTGAAGGGACCGCATCAACATGTTCGACAAACAGAAAGTTCGATGTATAGATATCTGAAATGTTAAGACGTAAATAGTAAATATATCAGGACCCCGTATTAACTTTGACGTATAGAAGAATTTGACTATCAGAAGTTCGATATATAGATAGTATACCGTTTTGTGACGAAAACGGAAGCAAAAAGGACCAGCTTTAGAGAGAGATAATAGTAAGGTCAAACTTGTGTTAAGAGGCCAGCCTATGGGACAGAGTAAATTGGCTGTTTAAGACAGATTGGCTGCTTAACACAAATTGATTTACACCATAAATCTAACAATGGGACTTTCTGTAGTGGATGTTTAAGACATGTTGGCTGCTTCAAAGGATGGCTGCTTAACACAAGTTAGACTGTATCTTGTTTAGGGGAAACCTAACAACAACGGTGTCACAAAAGGTGGACTCGAACACATGTCTCCTTTATTCGAAATCTTGATACTACCACTGAATCCTCAACGTCTTACTGTTTTGTTTTGTACCAACAATGGGAAAGTAACCTATATATATATATATATATCCTAGCAACCGTCGATCATTTACAAATTTGACATCAAAATGATATATCCTAGGCACATAGAACATTTCTATGCGGAAATAATGCCGTGTTCAGCATTGTTTCAAGTATATTTGGCTTCCTGCACAATGCTTTGATATTGTTTGTTGACCAAAAAACACTCCGCAGCGTAACTACGGATATCAAACATGGGTGAAATTGATTCGGTTGTTGACCGTCGGTATCTTGTAACGAGTGTCCCGGGTTCGATCCCCGTAAGCGGCGTGATGAAAATTTACAGGACTAAACCACAATTTGGCGCGAGTACTGGTTCAATATCAAGGAAGCAGTCATGCAAAGTAAGTTAAATGAATTTCAACCTACCGCTACGATCAATGTGACATAAATGAGTTAAAACTTATGCTGGTCCACCAGCTCTCAATTCCCCCGACGCAACAACTAAAAAAATGCCGAACTTCGGTACAATTCTGATGGATGAGAGTGGATCCTCGCCTGAAATGTAGTTTCATCTTAGAAGAAGATTTATTCACTATCAAAGTGTTATTCGATATGCTATTCGCTAAAGCTATTCATTTCATTCTTTACAAAGTGTCATAAAATGAAAGAATGTCTTGCTTCTTCCTGAAATGTGAGATGTATTTGACCGGGACATATAAAAATGCTGATCAGAGATACTTCTCATTTATTCATGATCTTTTCAAAACTTGTCTGCAGCTGTCTCGGAGAATTCCATAACAGTTTGATGTAGGGTAAATATCTCAAATAGACGGATAGGTGTTGACTGATTGAAATAATGTCTTACCAGTGGTGCTTCGAGCTTCCTACTTTACTATTATTTCTGCTGACTCATTTACTAATGAGCAATTTGTGATAGAGCCAAATGGAAAGCAACATTATACAACTATACAAGTTTATTCAGTTTAACACCAGGGTTCTGTTTCACTTAACAACTTAAGAGAAATATTTGTTTAAGTCAAAACTGTTGAACATTGATAGTGTCTAAATGAATGTAAACTATTGGAATGTGACACGTCATTGGAATGGTCTCGGAGAGACCATCCGAGACCATTCCAATGATGTGCTACTTTGCAATATTTCTGAGCCAAATATTGAAATAAAAGGAAATGTTACTTAGAAGTACTGCACACTTTTGACCCAAACTGTTCAGTAAAACGGCACCCTGGCTGTTATAGACCCATGTGGCAATATATACAAGTAGCAACAGTACAGCATGCTAGTAAAAAAGTGCAATAGATCATCCAGGTTCATAAGCAAAAAACACTTTTATAGCATAATAACTTCAACCAGTGTTTAAATATCACAATGCTTTACAATATGATTACAATCCTTCAAGTGTATGCGAAAATGAATTTATTGTTATTTCCTTTGTCAAACGTGAGCTGTATATGCTTCGGTTGAAATAAAATGTTCTTCTTTAATATTATGTAGAAATTATTATGGCAAAAGAATTAATAGCTAATATGAGAAAGTCATCCTTAATTCACAGAGGTTTCTAAAGATTCGTTAAAGCTGTGGTTTGTGGAATAGTGGGTTGTTGTTAATAAATAAGTATCAGTCTGCTTTAACAGTTGATGTTTTATTCTGCTCTCAGCAGTATTTTGTTCTAATACCAGCCCTGGCCATACGTATGAATGATCCTAGCATTTTAAAAATGTCAATATAATAGCTAAGAGATAAAAAGGCAACTTGCACTCAAATAACAAATCCCACCATTTCAAAAGAGTGGCAGCTGCATTCACGTAATCTCTTCTGAACCTGAAAAGTGATAAGAAAATAAGGAGTCTGGTTTATCTTAATGTATAAATCTGTGAAAAGAAGAACAGAAATATGAAGAACATAAAAAGTTTAACGAACCGGATCCTATCAAAAAACAGACACCGACAACCAAACAAGAAAGCCGTTAAGTTGCTTTTTACTTGATATTTGGTAGAAATAAACCTCTGTTGCAAAAGGACCAATCGCTCCTAAGGAGCAATTTTGTCCTTTTGTCACATTGGTCTCTTTAATCGTTCGCACGGATTTGATAGAATAAGGTAATGTGGAGGAAGTGATTAAATTCAAACAGCGATTCATACGCTTTAAAAAAACATAAATCTTTTAACAGCTGGATGCGCTTAGTTCTTCACAGTCGTGTGTTTTCGCGACAATAAACTGGAAACGGCGGGGGAAGGTCTTTGACCGATTGGGGAAGCATATTTCGCCGATAGTTTTCACCGTGTCACCATTGATATGTAAAATTGAAAAGAAACCCAGAAATAAGAAGATCATTGACATTTTATCGACCAAGTCTTTACCTTATAACATTAGCAGACAAACAAACAATCAAGGGAAATAGTTGCCTTTTATGTGATATTCGGTTGAAACCAATGTGGAGCAATTTGTCCTTTTGTCACATTAGTTTCTATATTCGTGTACACGGATTCAACAGAATAAGGTAACGTGGAAGAAGTGATTAAATCTATCCAGCGAATCATACGTTATTCAAAATATAAATGTTCTAACAGCTGGATGCGTATACAAAAAACCCAGTAACAATACATACAATACAATACAAAATCTTTTTTCACTCAACGTTTTTTTACAGAAGACCTGAGGATAAAATGACATGAAACGCAATGTATACGAATCGTCTGTTTTGTAACTCTCACTTGTCTCTACCTCTTTATCTCTACCTCTCTATTTCTACCTCTCTATCTCTGCCTCTCTATCTCTACCTCTCTATCTCTACCTCTCTATCTCTACCTCTCTATCTCTACCTCTCTATCTCTACCTCTCTATCTCTACCTCTCTATCTCTACCTCTCTATCTCTACCTCTCTATCTCTACCTCTCTATATCTCTACTCTCTCTATTCTCTACCTCTCTATTTCTACCTCTCTATCTCTACCTATCTCTACCTCTCTATCTCTACCTCTCTATCTCTACCTCTCTATCTCTACCTCTCTATCTCTCCCTCTCTACCTCTCTATCTCTACCTCTCTATCTCTACCTCTCTATCTCTACCTCTCTATTTCTACCTCTCTATCTCTACCTCTCTATCTCTACCTCTCTATCTCTACCTCTCTATCTCTACATGTCTATCTCTTCCTGTCTATCTCTACCTCTCTATCTCTACCTCTCTATCTCTACCTCTCTATCTCTACCTCTCTATCTCTACCTCTCTATTTCTACCTCTCTATTTCTACCTCTCTATCTCTACCTCTCTATCTCTACCTCTCTATCTCTACCTCTCTATCTCTACCTCTCTATTTCTACCTCTCTATCACCTCTCATATATAACTATCTCCATGTATCACTATCTCTCCATTGTATCCTTCCACTGACAAAATACATACGAATACGGGTTTAAAGAGAAAGGTTAAGGAGAATCTTGAATTCAATGTGTGTTAAACGTATCACAAAACATTACTTTGAACCATGAGGTCGCTTAACACAAAGTAACAACTCATCCTGAATCCCAGAGTATGCCTTCTACAGAAACGGCTTGAAAGTCAAGAATCCTATGTTTGAAACCCTTACTTGGTCATAATTTGTTAAGAGGTTTATATTGAGCCTTTGCGATAAGCTAAATTCTTGTCCCTCCAATAAGGGTATCACTACAGACTATAGGCAGCAAACTGAATTGTCCATATTGCCAAGCCTGTCCATAAGCTTTAACGTACAATTGTATTTTTACTTAATTTTACTTTATAATCGCTATTCGGACAATTTCAAAAACAGATTTGGAATTCACGAACGTTATGAAGTTAATAAAAAATATTAGTTCGCTAACCCTGCCGACGGCGTATTAATTAAATCGTGAAAAGCTTAACTAACCACCGTGATAAATATACAAAATTGTTGAAAATGAAATCAAAACATCTTGTCCATCAACCAGATCAAACGCGTGTCAGATGAAAGGACCCATATTTTGAATGAAGGAGACACAAACTATGTTTCACACGGGGATGTAAAATATAAGATTATGAGCTCAACATGATGGGTTCGAAAACTGCGCAGTCATCCTGTAGTATACTTGTTACTAGTTGTCCGACATAATTATCCCTTTACAAAACAATAACGACGTATGACCAGTTTGTTGCAGACGAATCTGGAAAACATCGTTGGAAAATGAGAAATTGCTCTCAACGAGCAATTTCTTCTTTTGCCACCATGTTTTCTTAACGAACAATTTCTCCTTTTCCCACCATGTTTTCCACCCTATCAGAAGATCATTTTTTAATTTCGTCACATTTTCAAATGTCGTCTGCAAACTCTTTCAATTGGAGACAGTCCAAGACTTCGCGTTTGGTAAACGGTAAACCCTTTCAACGAGACAAGCGGCGTTTCTCGGGTTCTGAGTGCAGAACGTGAAGCTAAAAATTGTCCTTTCTATGAGCAGCATTTGATGCGAGACATTATTCTACTAGTTTGTATGTTGAAGTATATTTCATACTTCAGATGACAGTATATCTCTAAATAATGACTTTGCAGCTACGCACGTTAGATAATGTGCATTCATTTCTTAGCGTAAAAGGTAAGGTTATAAAAGATGAACAGTATTATAAAAACCGTTTACATCATGATATTTGGTAGATACAGTTGTATCAAAATGCGAGATTTTATCTTGGATAATACGATCTATTTTGCAAGCAAAAAATCATTTCGTTTCATGTTTCATTTTATGTAAGCATTATCTTATCTGCAAACTGTTGAGGACACATCTGCATTTTAAAGATGCAACGATATCTGACAAAACAGCCGACAAATAAATAAAATGAGTGACCATGTAAAAAGAATAAAAAGGGGGTTCGAAGTTTAAAGGCACATCAAAGGAGAGGAGTACAAATAAATTACTGAAAAAATATATGGAGTTCTTTTATTATGTTTGTAAAAGTCATGAGAATTAGTTTAGGAATGCATTGAGACCCTATTAAATAGACTCATTTAAAATAAGTTATTTTGTGCTTGAAATATAGTTGTCTCCAATTCAATCATGTTTATCAACAACCTGTTTGTTTACATATTCAAAATAACGAATTCTGATTGGTCGGTTCAAAAATGTGTGTACCAACTGTCAAAGTCAGAGATGAAGAATCAGGAAATATGAATTGTAAAACTTGCTAATCTGAGTTATTTCTGGTTTACTTTCACATTTAAGTTGTGCCGATGGCGTTTTCTGGAAATAACTATTTGAATCTGTCCAAAAATTTACCAAATAATAATAGTTTGATATAGCATTTATCTCCTTTAATGGGCCTTTTAACCGTAAACACTAAATGTGTCCAACAAACCAAACAATATTTACCGAATCAGACGGATGGCATTTTCACATTAACCCTTTACCAAACGCTAATTGTTCGACTGTCCCAAATTGAAAGAGTTTTTTAAGATGTGACGTAATTGGAAAACAATCTTCTGATAGGGCAGAAAACATCGTGGGAAAAGGAAAAAATTGCTGGGGATTGCCGAAAAGAGCCGATTGACAAAATATGAAACAAAGATGTGTTGATATGATCATCTTTAATGAAACGGATAAAAAACATTCAATTGTGATATATAACCAATTTGTGTGTATTTAGATACGTTTTAGTGCCTGTGTGCATTTTGCGTTATCCGCCGGAAATAAGGCGAATTACCCCAGGATTTCTGGTGTATTCATGTACTGCCTACGAGGTATATCTACCGACTTGTTACGGGGATTGCCGAGTAGATACGTTTGTATCAAATACATCTCGGATATAAGTGTAGAATTACAATTTTTCGGGTTAATTGGGCCCGGCGATTAACACCTTTTCTAAGCGTGCAAGTCAAGTAGTTCAATGTATATCGAAGTGTTGGACATCCTTTATAAATCATTTTTTCCATCGGTAACTCATACGAAATGGCGAAACTATAAGTTGTAACATATTTTCTTGTTTTCTTAATCAAATTAAACGACCTTTTTTTTCGCGCTGAAGATCTATTTTTGAACACGAAAGTGAAGTGACGTCATTCTCGCGGGAAACAATATTGCGCCATCCCTATTATTTCAGAGGTGTTTTCATTGAATAAACCCGATTTGTTCAGATTGATTTGTACATTGTGTGGCGGAGGTGTAGTACATTTATGTTGCAGATCTATAGTAAAACCGTTTGAACTGTTTATTTTTGTACACAAAGATCCAATTCGAACTAACCATATATAAGGAGCATTATTCTTATATACTATCATTATTTTGGTCTCATCAAGTGTTTTGATGCGCACATGTAAACATTGTTTCGGTCGTGCGAAATCATTGAAAAGGGTGAAAGTTTGCCAGCAAAGTACTGAAACGCATGGAAAGTCATATCACTTTTTTTAAAAAGCACGAAAATTGAGCATTTTAAGAATAAAGGAATTAAAAATGGTAATTTATTTAGTGACAGTAATTAATCATATTTTCAATTTAACATGTGTAACGAACAAAACGCAACATGTGAGATAGTCCCTTAAACCCATTACCAAACAAGAACGACATTTGACCACTTTGTTGCTGACGACTATGGAAAACATTGTGGGAAAAGGAGAAATTGCTCGCTAAGAGCAATTTCTCCTTTTCCCACAAGGTTTTCTGATCTTTCTGAACAATATATTTCAATTTCACCACATTTTGATATGTCGTCTTCAAACTCTTTCAACTTGGGACTGTTGTTTGGGAAAGGGTTAATGCAAAACCCAGTAATGTGCAGATAGGTGTTTGCCAGAGACAGTTCTAATATAAAATGTAGCAAAAGTATTTCATTTCAGAGTAGATTCCTTTTTCACATGTTGATAAAAATGTTTGGCAGCAATCATTGCATGGTCGTTGAAATGTTGATAATGACGTATTAAGGATTAGATATGTAGTTTTAGCGTTCACATCTCTACTGCGTCTTTCTTAAAGATGCTTGCACACAGATGTGGGAAAAGCTTGAAGTTAGAAATAACTTCTTTAAAACTGTTCTTTCGTATGTTCCGTTTTGATCATGAAATATGATGTATTACCTTACATGCCAGAAGTTGCAGACAAACCAAATATCTTACAAAAGCATTGTTTTAACCAATGGACAAAACTGATATATATGTACAGTCAACTTGTGTTTAAAGGCCAGCCTATGTGACCTAGAAAATTTACTGTTTAAGACAGGTTGGCTGCTTAACACAAAATGATGTACACTATAAATCTAACAATAGGACTTTCTGAAGTGGCTGTTTAAGGCAGGTTGGCTGCTTAAAAGGATGGTTGCTCAACACAAGTTGGACTGTACGTGTTCTACCTGTCAAACATATAAGAGTATACAGCTCCTCATATAGTTCATTCAATGTCATGGACCTCCAACTGAAGCTACGAAATCAACAACAGGAGCCTCGTTATAATCCTTTCCCAAACAATAACGACGTTTGACGACTGGTGCAGACAACTTTAGAAAACCTTGTGGGAAAAGGAGAAATTGCTCGTTACGAGCAATTTTCCTTTTCCCACAAGGTTTTCTGCTCTTTCTGAAGAATAATGTTCAATTTCATCACATTTTGAAATGTCGTCTGCAAACTCTTTCAATTTGGGACAGTCGAAAATTTATTTGTTGTTTTGGAAAGGGATAAACAAGATCGTCTTTCGTAAGAACTGTTTCTTCTGAATACCACAAACATGTGTTTTGTTGCATATGTAATGGCGTTCAGCTATTGCTGTAATATTTGTAAATAGTGTATTAGCAAAATGCATTTATATGCTGGCCTTTGCCAATTAAAAAATTAAATTGAATTGAATTACTGTCCTTAGTTTGGGTGCACATACAATCTTAACTGAGAGGTTTGAGTAAGTATATCCATAATTGACGTATTAGGACATGTATCATGTCCACTTGCCTTACTGACCATGCTTATAACACCGTTCCGAGTTCAACAATAAACTGTCAATTACTACTGACAAGTTGGTATAAGCCATAATTGACGTGTTCGGGACATATATCGCTTCCACTTGCCTCAGCGACTATATTTCGTGGTTCCAACACCGTTCTGAATTCGACAATAAACTGTCAATTACTAGTGACAAGTTGGTATAAACACAAATCAGCAGTAAGGGTCGAATGACGGACAAAAGAACATTGTTTACACTTATGGATAATACCATTATATTCCTTTGGTTGAATCCGTTTCCCCATGAATGTTATAGTTGAATAAATTCGAAGAAAAAATGTTTTGATAAGTTGTTTTAGTGATGAAGTTTTTAATTAAGTAATGACGTTTTCTGCTTTTACGGAGGTAGGGACTGTCACATTTTAACCCATACCAAAATCACAAATTTCCGACTATCTCAAATTGGAAGAGTTTGCAGACAACACTTCAAAATGTGATGGAAATTGGAAAATTACCCTTTGATAGGGCAGAAAACATTGTTGGAAAAGGAAAAATTGCTCGTTACGAGCAATTTATCTTTTTCTCACAATGTTTTCTGAAGTCGTCTGCAACAAACTGGTCAAATGTCTTTATTGCTTGGGAAAGGGTTAAGAGACACGCCGATTTATCAGAAAAGGTTGGATCAATCAATCAAAATCCACAATGCACTCTATAAACTATAAACAGAATATGCCTAGAGAAACATTCCTGTGTTCATTTCATAAAAGTTGAGCGTATGCATGCATAGGGTATCAACCAAGAAGTGCATACATTTCATTCAAGAAAATCTTATTTATAATAACGTAGCATACATGTTTGCTCATTATCATCACTTTAACGATTGTATGATAAAGTTAAAAAGGGGGAGGCCAATGCGACTTTTTTCGAAGATAGAAATCAAGGAAACAGCAGCAGCTTGGTGGAATTATATCTGTCTATGTGTGTGACCGGTCTCCCTTTTAACTTTAACTTAATTCCGTACTTATGTCATCGGCTCATATACAATAAGGAATACGTAATATGCAATTACAAAATGATAAAAATGATTAATATGTATACAATTATGAAGTTTCAAAGTGACATGAAATGACATGGTGCCAAACTCTCCACTCTCCATTTTTATAAATTGTCGCGCCTGTTAAAGTATGAGTACTTTGATTTGTCACAGGTCCATGTAAACTTCATTCGCCGAGAGCAGAATAAACACTGAGTTTTATATTTCTGTCATTTCTGATTTCATTGGCCCCTTACGATCTTGATTACTGACAAGTTATGGACTGTGGTGAAGTGATTTGTTTATAACATAAAGTTAGGCCAATGGTAAGGCGTTAAACGAAAGCGAATTTTGAATCAAGCATTACAAACGTGGGGCATAGTCTAAATGAATTGCATGATAAATTCTAAACGTACCAACTCTTTTTTACGGCTTTGTGACGGGTGAGTCAAATGTGCGATACCCGAGAGCCTCAGGGTCCTCTTAGCGATTTATCTGGAAATAACATAACAAAACATAACATAATTTATCCAGCATTAAACATAAAAAGCATGTTAATAACTTACAAAATAAATTCAAAAAGCATGTGTGGAGACGCATGTACAATTCATAATTTCTATTCGTAATCAGAGAAGTATTGGTGAGGTAATGATCGAAAAATCGGAGAGTAATATTTAAGTAACTGTATACTTAAATAATCACCTGTACCGTCCCCCAGCTTCTAGAAACCCACAACCACAGCTTGTTGCAAGTTGAAATTGTGTGCATTCAGAAGCCAGCTGACCAGTTTTCACTATACATATCCAATTACCCAATCATATATATATAGAAGTAAAATAGTTTTTCCAAGCAAAGAACAATACATGTTGTTGAGCAAAAAACAATCGTCATAAAATCAAATAAAATCAAATTTCGACAAACAATTAGATATTACAGTTAGATATTTATCAAATAAGCATTCTGCAGGCATGTTGTACATGTACATGTACTCGGGATGTTCTGTCAATACAGCACGGTAAGCTCGTCTCCTTATTCTAGAGTGAGTTGACTTGGGATAAGAGGTAAAACTTAGCGTTAATTTGGAGAGGCCACTGTACAATACATGTTGACCCTTTCCCAAATAGTAGCGACATTGGACTTCTTTGTTGCAGACGACATTAGAATACATTGTGGGAAAAGGAGAAATTGCTCGTAACGAGCAATTTTTCCTTTTCCCAAAAGGTTTTCTGTTCTATCTTAAAAACGTTTTTCAATTTCATCACATTTTGAGATGTCGTCTGCAAAGTCTTTCAATTTTGGACAGTCCAAAATTTGTTGTTTGGAAAATGGTTAAAACATTACTACGGCTTAGATAGATCGATAAATTGCTCCTTTTTTCAGTGAGTTTAGTTTAAACTTATTTATTTTACATCGATTGTGACGGAAGCTTGAAGCTTATTCAATTTATTCTCGATGACTGCTTCCTGGATACTGCACCAATACTCGCGCCGATTTGTGGGTTAGCCCCGGCAATTCTCACCGCGCCTTACGGGGATTCGAACCCGGGAATCTCGGTACAAGAGGCCGACGCTCTACCACTGCTCCACTGTCGCGCGGTGAGTTAAGTTTTCAGCTGCGTCAATATAATGTATTACAGTGTATGGACTAAGAGCCCGCGATGCTTCATTAGTCTCGTTTATTACTAAAGTATCACGAATTAATCAAAACGACCGCTTTAAGTGATGGTGTTGGTCTTTTCATGCCAAATTCCTTTAGGTCGTAAACTAGGACTTATTCTATTTTCATTTAATCGATCACCAATAATTAAAAACGCGATCTCATTGATATATAATCAATGCACCACATGACATTGCCTCGTCCCGATATAATCCTGGGTACCGTCTTACCAACATGTTATGCTTAAGATTTGTGTTAGTAAAAAACAACATTTCCTCTTATTACAATATTTGGCTAAGTATTATTGCAAAATGACGCGTCATTTGAAGTGTCTCTTTAAGACGCTTTCAATGACGTGTCTCATCGCAATAGTGTACGTTCATTTGGATACTTTCTATGGTTATCATTTTTGACTAAGGTGGGTATTCTCCTTAAGTAAGTTGTTTAGTAAAACGGTACCCTGTATCTCCAATGGCCTGGCCACCAAGATACCGTTTTAATATAGGCTGGTTGTGCTAAAATTATATCATACGTTGACCTTGACGAAAAGCCGAAACACGGGAACCGAAGCAAGTATGGACCCATTACCAAACCATAACGACAGTTGACCAGTTTGTTGCAGACAACTCTGGAAAACATTGTGGGAAAAGGAGGAATTGCTCTGAACGAGTTATTTGACCTTTTCCCACAATGTTTTCTGCACTATCAGACTATTTTTCTTAATTTCATACCATTTTGAAATGTCGTCTGCAAACTCTTTAAATTTGGGACAGTCGAAAATTCGGCGTTTGGTAAAGGGTTAACTCACCTCTACGATGTTCATGTCTCTTTTAACTATTTTCTTTTTTTTATTGCTGTTGGGATAATTACGATCTTTGAGGTCTTACGAGCTTTCAAAAATCAAGTCTTTGTGGTCATGATAATGTTTTAATGGCGAAGTATTGACGTCTCAATTTCGATTTAAACCTTGAGTAACCCGTTTAGGACCTTTTACAACTATTGAAACAGATATCATAAACAATAAACGTCAACGCGATGTAACACACTTCACCTATATCGCTTGATTTATAACCATATTACTTTCCATAATGAATTGATAAAACTATTGAAAAAAGTAGCTGAATTTGGTCATAATGAGCAAAATTGTTCTTTTGTCACAATATCATCTTTTACATTGAATATCAAAGAACACTAAAAAAATCGTCTGCTACAAAGTTTCTTTCATCTGCCAAAAAAGATAAACTGAGATGTCGTCGGGGAGTAAAGAGAGAGAGGGGGTTGTTTATATATCGGGAGAGATTTTACCGAAGTCACGATGACCATGCAAAAATAATCCTCAAATTCGTCATAATCGCGGGCTCTCTATACGCGACGGGAAATTTATTGCACCGGGTGCAACGAGCCACGACGATGCGCATAACATACAGTAAAGGCGCTCTGTGCGGGTATCGGACGCGAATCTGACGCGAATAGTGACGGTTCTTAGTTCTATTGCAACAAACTAAGAATTTGCATATAATGAGCTAAGTTCCTTTTTTATCACATCATCATCTATTACATTGAATATCAAAGAAAAAAAAGGGAATCGTCTGCTTCAAAACAATCATAACATCACGACAGCTGTAGTTCATGTTCTTGCGATGTCCCACTCCGAGTAAACGGTGAAGATTTACTTACCCAGAACATACGGAGAGTAGTCGATCTCTCAATTGAAAAAGAATAAACCGACCTTGAACGTAAGTGGCGTTAAAAATGCATTACATACGTACAGCAGTAGTCGATCTCTTAGTGGGAAAGATTAACGTAATATGATCGTAAGCGGACTCAAACATGTAAGAGAAATTGAACGTAAGCGACGTTAAAAAAGAGTACACAAGCGTACAGTAGTCGATCTCTTAGGGGGAAATGAATTTCGGACTCGGAACGCAAATGACATTAAAAGGAATGTGTTTTAAGAACACACAGTGCTCCATTTCTCCGACGAAAAAAGGAATCAAAATCGGAACGTTAAAACAGTTAAAAGAAAGTTGTAAAGCGTATGTACAGTGCTAGATTTTTGCGAAGGAAGAATACAAATGACAGAGCGTACGTACAGTCCTCGACCCCTCAGAGGGAAAATAGGGAACGGCATCGGAGCATAAGTGACGTTAAGATAATTAGAGTAACGTAGGCAAATAGCTCGACGTCACCGGTAAAAACAAGGAACGGAGCCTGAACCGTTTCGACGTTCAAAAGAATGTAAAAAGTGTATACAGACCTCGATTTATCATAAGGCAATCATAATCAAAACGCAAACGACATTTAAAGGAATGTGTATAACACACGCATTTGAGGGAAATGATAAACGGATTTTAAGCGTAAACAACGTTAAAAAGAATGTTGAAAATAGTCATAATAGTAAGTAAAGCGCTTGATCTCTCGGATAACAAGAATAAAAATAGAAATCAATACATCATAAAGAATGCACTTACGTATGTCCTGTATTCGAAACGGAATCAGAACGTAAATGACGCTGAAAAGAGTGTGTATAGTGTACGTACAGTATTCGATCGCTTAAAGTGAACGTAGAAAACAGAATTAGAACTGAAACGACGCTAAAAAGAATGTGTATATCGCATGTTAAGTGATTGATCTACCGACGTGAAATCTGAATGATGAAATATACTTCTAAATAATGTACAGACAGCACTGATACTCCTTGAGAATCTAACAGATATGAAATTCGGAACTGCAAACAAATGGGACAAGTGACAGGGGAAATATATTTGCTTATAACTTTGGTGTTCAAATTTAAATTGTATGCATGACAACATTAACATTAGATAGTCCCTTTCAACTTGCTAGACCCCAGATCGGAAATTATATTTCTTTCAAACTGTTCAACAACTGGGTACCGTTTTACTAAACGGTTTACGCTTAAGATTTGCGTAAGTCTAAAACAACAATTCCTCTTTTATCAATATTGGGCTAAGCAATATTGCAAAGTAGCACATCATTGGAATCGTCTCTCCGAGACGATTCCAATGACGTGTCACATTACAATATTGCACTTTCATAGAAGATACTATCAATGTTTATCAATTATGACTTACGCAAATAGTTTTCGTAACTTATTTAGTAAAACGGACCCCTGTACTCTTGCATAAATCGCATGGAGAATAGCCATTGACAGTAAAATCATCTTTATTTAAGTGTTAAGGGCTTGTATAAGTGAATCGATATGCATTTGAATCCAAAAGCGCTGCTTTTGAAATCCGTCGCATATCGTCAGTACATAATAGGATATATTACCACACCTGAATCAATTTCACGTTCAGCAACTTTTCTTCATTGAATATCATACCATCATTTAAAAAAATAAGTATTGTTTCAACGACATTTCTTTTTATTTTCCAATCGACTAATGTAGGAACAAACACCCTTACGATGTCATCCCTATGTATCCGTTTTGGTTTTCTCAATACAATCCTCAAGTAGTTCAATAAAACACGACCCATTTCCACAGGTAAATGACTCGTCATCGAGTTGTGTATATATCATACCCGATTGCAGTGTCGCTTTTCGAAGATTGAAGACTGTATGTGAAAAGACGCGCGGCGCTCTTTTGGAGTTTATTCACACATCTCGGGTTTATGGTAATTATTAGCACGTTACACCGTGAACAGAGTGGACGATAGCGCTATTTCATTGACAGATTATTCGTGTACAACAAACTTAGACCATGCCGCAAATAAAAGGTAAGATAAGGAAGCATTATTCATTATTCATGATTATAATAATTATTGGAGTATTCGTTTTGTTATTTACACTTTATCATTTACTATATCTTATATCAAAATTTGATCAATCGAACTTATTGTAGAAAGACCATCGCACGATTTGTGAAAATATCTTTGAGTTACAAGAAATAGCATTTCACTGTTCATGGAAATAACAAATTATACGACACAGCATCGTTCTGTTTGTGGAGATGTTAGTAATTTTTTTTAAGAAATATGATCGCACGATTTGTGGAAATTACATTGCATTAATTGTAAGAAATGTAATTGCTCTAAATGTGATAATAGCATTGAATTATTTGTAATAAATAGTATTGCACTGTTGATGGAATTAGCGTTGCCCTATTTGAGGGAATTCCCTTGCTTTGTTTGTAAGAAAAGGCATCGCGCTATTTGTGAAAATATCAATGCACTCTTTGTACGAAAATGGTATCGCGTCATTTTTAGGGGAAAACACCCCCAAACAAAACAACAACATTGCATTGGGAGAAATAGCTTTACACCTTTTGTAAAATTAAAATAGTGTTAATTATTTTTACACTACTAAAATTTACAAACCTATAACGAATAAGCAAACGTTTTACCAAACAGTGACGTGTCTAATGCATGCTTCAATGGAACGAGAGTGGTAAAGTAAACGTCAGTTTTGAAATTTAAAGGCACATCAAAGGAGAGGAGTACAAACAAATTACTGACAAAATATATGGAGTTCTTTTCTTATGTTCATAAAAGTCATGAGAATTAGTTTAAGAATGCATTGAGACCCTATTAATGAGACTCATTGAAAATAAGTTATTTTGTGCTTGAAATATAGTTGTCTCCAATTCATAAATGTTTATCAAAACCCGTTTGTTTACATATTCAAAATAACGAATTTTGATTGGTTGGTTCAAATATGTGTGTATCAACTGTCAAGGTCAGAGATGAAGAATCAGGAAATCTGAATTATAAAACTTGCTAATCTGTGTTTTTTCTGGTTTACTTTCACATTTAAGTTGTGCTGATGGTGTTTTCTGGTGATAACTATTTAAATCTGTCCAAAATTTACCAAATAATGTAGTTTGATAAAGCATTAATCTTCTCTAATGGGCCTTCAAAGTCTTTTACCACCAATATGAGCAGGGCATCACAACATACCTAAAATAATGTTGCTGTGATAAATTGCAGATTTAGATAAAAACCTATTATAATGCACCTGTTTCAATATACATAAAAACATGGTTTATGAAAGAATACCTTGCTCTTGATTTTATCATTTTAAAGCAATGTATTCTACTTGATTTGCAGAAAAACGTAGACGTTTTACTTTTTACTTGACTTTGAACTTGATCTAACCTTGAACCGACCCAAGCATCGCATTTGAAGGGATCATTTACATAAAAGTACACATGAACTCTGTTTTGTTCAATAATAGACGCGTTATGAAACGCAATATGATAAGTTCCCGGTTTCTTTGCTTGAGTTAACATCTATACAGGCAACCAGGTCCTCTTTTTACGTAATCGGTACTCGGTTTTCATTGGATAAACCCGATGTGTTCAGATTGCTTTTTACGGTATTGTACTGTATCTACTTTTATGACGTTGGCGCATGCATTCGGAACCATTCGAGTATTTCCGTGAGCTGAGAAATACGCATTTTCATTGGATAAACTGGATGTGTTCAGATTGTATTGCTTGTGTTGTCTGATGCAAACCCACAGTTTGTCGACCCTTTATGTTTTCCATACAATTTGTATCAAGACTTGTAATTCCTAATTATGCTAATTGACGTAAATGTACAAGTATGTTGATAGATAAGGGAACGACAACGCTTGAAATACATATTCATGTTATGAAATTTTGTCAATCTTCACCGTAGTACCATTCTGTGCTACGCTGTGTAAGGGGCGAACCATCGGATCATTGGTCCCGCCTCATCCACCCCACCATGTGAGGAGTGATAAACAACTCTACAGGAGCCATTTGTAGTCTTAATAAGTCTCACGATCCACCGAGCATGCAGAGTTCAGTAGAGGTTTACCCTTAGAATGCTTCAAGTAACTTTCAAAAACTAGACTTTTGTGTTGAGTGCTTTCCAAAAGCTTAAATATCTGCCTAATTTTGATGAGGAAAGGTACTCAAAGTAGCAAACGGGTATGGTCACAGACCAGCCGCAAATAGACTTGGTTTGCGGCCTGGATCTAACCTGTTTGCATAAGAATGAAGGCGGTTCTAGGACCGACAAGGGTTAACGATGGTTATGCGTCCTCTATTTCGGCTGGCCAGCGAACTGACCCTGGTCAACGAACTAACAATGTATGTGTTTACCGTCCCAAAACACATTCGCTTGTTTACGCAACAGTGATAGACAAATTAACAAACAATGTTGACCAAAGAAGAAACTGCTCAAAAAGAGCTGTTTCCTCTTTTGGTTAAATTGTTTCCATCCCTATTCAAGTTGAACCTATTCATTTTACAATGATTGTGAAAAGACTTCTTACAACTTAAATCTTGATTCTGCTTCCTTGAAACAAAAGGAGTACTCATATCGAATCATGCTGCTCACGGAATTCGAACCAATGACCCTCTTGTTCCGAGGCCGATGATCTACCTCTTGAGTACTTTCTTCCACAAATTCTCCTTTTATCCCTATATTTTCTTTTTCTATATACTTTATTGACATCGTGTCAAAACATGATACCGGGGTAAGAGTTACGCGCACAAATTGGTTAATTAGAATGTACTCACCACTTAACCAATTAAATGTTAATAATAGGGGCAGTAAGGACAAACAGCAAAACATCTTTTTCTCTTCCGATTTTATGAACAGAACAGAACAGAACAGAAGTTTATTTCATGACTTGAACACTTAAGGTTCATCGTCATTACAACATATACACATACATGAAATAATGGAATATATGTAAATACATACAAATGTACTTATAAACATACAAAAGTAATGCGAAAATAGTGCTTAATATGTAAACATCAGAGATAAAAGTATACAATATAGGACAAAAATGTCTTAATTATTACATTTGACTTACGAAATTTGGGTATTAAGTTGGCTTATTCTCTTCTCATTGGCTAATTTGTAATAAATTCCTATGCCATTTAACGTGTTAATGTTTGAGCAATTTAAAAGTTTTATAAGTTTAAACATACTAGGTTTTCTATAGTAAAACTGCCTAATATAGTTTTCTCTTATATCTTTATAAAACGGGCATATTAATATGAAGTGAAATTCATCTTCTATTTGGTCTAAATTACAAAGTGTACATTTTCTGTCATTTCTATCAATATTCCTATGTCTACCAGTTTCAACCAATAATTGATGAGCAGATATTCGCAGTTTTGCAACAGCGTTTCTGTATGTTGGTATGGTCATTTTTGTGATATATTCCGATATTTCGAATTCGATTTTCAGGTGTTTGTAGAGTGAAAGTGATGTTTTTGTGCTAATGTCAATATGCCAATCGTTTATATAGGAGTCTATTAATCTATTGCGTAAAACAGGTATAAAAGCATTTACATTCACTGATGATGGAAAAAGCCATATTTCATGAAATCCAGTCGACTGTAACAAACACTTTACTTTATCAAACCATGTATCACGATTTGTGTTGCTACTTGTGATCATATGTTCGATCGAAGCATGTAGAATACAATTATTGGCTTTTACAGTGTACAATTTTAAAAAATATTTGATAATTCTAATTTTAATATTGATTGAAAGTGGAAACCTTCCAAATTCACCATAAACAGCTGAGTTGCATGTAGATAACTTAACGTTTAACAAACGTTTTAAAAATTTACGTTGTATCCGTTCTAACAGCTCAGTCGTCAGGAACCCCCAGACCTCGCAAGAATAATAAATAATAGAAGCAACAAAAGAATCAAACAAATCAATCATAATCTTAATAGGTATATCTTTATGTTTTGTTATTGCAAACAAATTACCCATTGCTCGCATTGCTTTACTAGTTAATGTCTTAATAGCATTATGAAATGTACCGTTACTACTAAAAACAATTCCAAGGTAATTGAAAGAGTCGACTTCTTCTATATAATGTCCATCGTATACAAATGATTCTAGTTGCTGTGATTTACGCCCTTTTTTAAAAACTACTATTTTTGTCTTTTCTACATTAACCGTTAATTTCCATTGCTTACAATATTTTTCGAATGCTGTTATTAAACGTTGGAGACCATGCGCGCTTTCGGAAATCAAAACCGAGTCGTCTGCAAAAAGTATTAAGTAAATCGATAACTGACCAATTGTAAAACAATCTGTAGTATTTTCTTGTAAAAACATCTCAATGTCGTTAACAAAGAGAGAAAACATGATCGGTGACAACGACTCACCCTGCAACAAGCCCACATCACAGTCGTAGACATCAGAAAGCTTATCTAAGTGCTTCACACACAACTTAACCTCGTCATATTATGAACGAATCACAGCGAACAGTTTTCCCGTTACCCCATGCTTAATCAGTTTAAACCATAGACCATTTCGATAAATAGAATCAAAACATTTTTGAAGGTCTATAAAACAGCAATATAATTTGTTTTTGTCACAGAATTGTTTCTGAATAAAAGAGTTAAGTAAAAATATGGCATCTACCGTTCCATAGTTTGATTTAAAACCAAACTGTGCATCGCTAATAGTTTCATATTTAACAGCCCATGATTTAAGGCGTTCATTGAGTAGAGCAGTGAATAGTTTCGAAAAACAACTAGTGAGGGTTATTCCTCTATAATTATTTGGGTCAGAGTGATCTCCCTTTTTATGGATAGGTATAATAACGCCACTTGACCATGATCGTGGGAATTTCTTTTTTTCAAGTATATAATTAAAAAGAATATGTAAGGGCTTATCAAGAAAGTCTATACTCTCTTTAAAGTATTCATAAATAATGTTGTCAGTTGAGCATGCTTTGTTGGTATTTAATTTATTGATGCATGATCTTATTTCTGAAATTGTAACAGGTGAATCTAATTCATCGAACATACATCCATATTTATTTTCACTATCAAATTTGTTTAAAAAATCAATACATTCCTCACTTTCGGTGAAGGTATTATTTGCAGACAAGTCTTTAAAATGTTCATAAAAAGCCGAGAGATTTATGTCGCTATTTTCTGGTTCATATTTATTTTGTTTGAATAGTTTCCAAAAATCTCTTGGCTTTTTATTCTTCAACAAAGCAAGTTCAGCTGCCATCTTTTTATTATAATTTCTTTTTGCTATCTTACAGCAATATTTATAATCCTTTTCTTTGAGTGGAAATCTGCTCTTGTTTCATTAGTTTTCAAAAGGTTATATCTTGATAGAGCTTCTTGGTATAAAATCTTTTTCTCTTTACATGATTCATCAAACCATTTCTTCATAGAGTACATAGAATTATCATTATATATACAACGATCATAAGTTTTGATATGCTTCTCAAAGTATCTATTTCCAATATCATTTAAAAATGTAGTAAATGTTTGTACCATAGTGTCTGTATCGCAATTATTGGACACATTCTCATTTAATGTAGAACAAAGATTATCAACGGATGAAGCAACATCATTACAAAATTGATTTTTGAATGCTGCATCCCATTTATGAATAACACGGTTTCTTACTTTAGGTTTGGTACGATGCAACGTGTCAACTTTTAAGTCAAAAATAAGTGGTGCATGATTAGAAAAAATATTAAAATCTCTTACACAAAAATCAGATAAAACATCAAAATTGTCATGATTAGTAATCAAATAATCAACAGTACTTTCCCCGTTGTGGGTAAAACATGTATATTTCCCAATGTTACGATCGTTACCAAATCGGCCATTTACAATACGCAAATCTAAGGACTTACACATATCTAGTAAACAGTCACCAAACCGATTTGACCCCTTATCGCATGACGCGCGAGTTAAATACTCGTCGGGTTCGTGGCTGTCCACCTGATCGTGATTATCTAACGGTCGGTCGTGCATGATAAAATCCGCTTTACCTGCAATACGTGAGTTTAAATCACCAAGAAGAAAAACTTTACCTTCTAAGCTTTGAAAATACCTAATATCAGTCTCTAATTTATCAAAAATTTCAAAATCATATACATCATAAATAGGGGATTTTTCAGGGGCTACATACGTTGAGCATAAATAAATGTTTTCTGAAACGTTAAAATATGTTTTATCAAGTTTAAACCATTGAACACAATCGATATCGTTTTTCACTAGTTTTACCCCACGGGCTAAAGCATTTTTAACATAGAGAAGGATACCGCCACTGTTTCTCTTAGCCTTTTTGTGTTGTAGTTTTCTAAAAGAGTGAAATAGTTTATATCCTGAGAGACCTAATTTCGATGATCTATTTGTCCATGTTTCGCTGAGGAAAATCAAATCAAAATCGCACAGAAAAGACGTGAATTCTTCGTTGTTAAGTTTATCTTTGGTCAAGCCTTCAATGTTCCATACTAAGCACTTAACACTATTTCCGCCTTTGTCCTATTGTCTATCCTGGTTGGTTGGTGCACGGTACAGCTCTCCATCTATGTACAGACGATCCACCACGATGTAGGCCTCTTTATTCCGCTCACGTGCGGCCTTCATTATCGGTACAAGCCGCCTACGTTCTTCGACGATCTCCTGGGGGTATTGTTGGCTAATACCGAAGGGGCGAGAGAGATTACCTATGCTCGATCTCACCTTTTCTCGGTCCGGGTAGAAAGCGAATTTAGCCACAATCGGTCGTGTTTTATCTTGCCTGAAACGTCCGATGCGATGGGCTCTGTGAAGCTTCATTTCGGTACTTGCGTTAGGGATCTTACACTGGCTTTCGATGGTTTCAAGCACCTTCTTCACACAGTCTTGGTCGGATTCGTCCTTTTCCTCCGCAATTCCAAAGAACAATAGATTATCCCTCATACTCCGAGCTTTCAGGTCAATTACCTCCCTTTTCAGCTTGTGGTTTTGTGCTCGTTGGTCCGATTCAATCGTTCTTACCCTATCTAACATCGAGTCTAGTTCTCTTTGCTTTTCCCGGATTTTCTCAATATTAAACGAGTCCATTTCTCGGCTTTTCTCCACTTCATTCATTGTTTTTTCAAGTACAGTGACCTTTGAGTCTAACTTGTCGAGCCGAGTATTTATTGCCTGAACGGTACTTTGTATCGTATCCAATTGTGACAGCTTTTTCTCGAGTTCGTCAAACCTGCTCATCATTTTAGCAAACTGGTCCGGTCCCGTTAAATTCAAGTAAGTTGGGGGTGAGTTATACATTGGTGAAAAACACGGTGCTCCCTGAATTTGGTTTGGGGTGTTTTGAAGTTGTGGTGAAGCAAAGTTTTGCATTTGTCCATTTCCATATGTAAATGACCCTGTAATAGGAGTCTGTACTTGGCTGAAATTGTTATGGTCACTCATATTTAACTTACTTTGCGGTCCGTTACATGAAACATCCGAAGTACCCGACTTCTTCACTTTTTCGTCACTGTTCACTGTTGCCCGCCTTTTTTCCAATCCATTGTTCTCGGGTGTCACTTTGCTGCGGGTTCGTTTTTTACCCATAATATGTCCTGTTGTGACATTTAACACAATTATGCACGTCGATAAACATCAAAACACTTCCTAAATATCCAAAATGCGGAAAAATGGTTGTTATTATAACTTTTATCGCGTTTTTCTATATATCTATTAGCCTGCTCTCAAAAACACGTCCACCATTCACGCATGCGCAGTTTTTTTTTTATGATGACATGCGAGTCTAATTAACAACAGGTTTTTTCATAAGTGCAAGTTTACGGTAGCCAGGTCGTGAATACATATAAAAGTCCCTTTGTAACCAATATTCCATTTTATATCATTATTTTTATCCGTCAAATTTCATATAATTGCATCTCGAATTCATCAAGTACTTGCAAACTTTGTTTTCAATGTTCGAAATATCTAATATCCATCGATTGAAAACTAGTTTAAGTGGAATACTTATAACTTTACTAGTCTAGCATCTTTATAAAATCTAATTATATTTATATAAAAAAAAAAATTCATCCGCTGCAAGCAGCTTTTAATCGTGAATAAGCGAATTCAACTTTAATCTTAAACCAACTGATAGCATTAAAGATTAGAATCTGAGTTATACAGTTAACTCATAAATGTTTATATTAGATATGAATCGGAGAGTGTATCTATTTGAAAACTTACGTCCTCATACAGGTTTGAACAGTGTTGGAGTGCGGCATACTTTCTATAACACATTTCTATTTATATTACTCTTTTCTTTAATGTAAATATTATCCAGTTATAGCACAGTGTCGACCAAACATTTAGTAAGCCACTGTGCCAAAATGAGGAAATGCTCATGATGAGCATTTTCTCATTTTTGCACAGTGGATTATATTCAATAATCAATCTATTTGGAGCTTCAGCATAGTACTTTTGGATCAAGGAAAACCGTTACATAACTGAAAAAATGCTGATACGGCGTTAAACACCATACAAATCAACATAACTAAGCAAATCTTATTTTTGAATATCTATCGGGTGTCTTCTCATAAACTCCTACACGAATGAAATTTAAAGATCATCTCTGACCAGCGGTGTGTTTTACAATGCTGATCCAATATGAAACCAATATATATACATAAATAAAGAAAATATGAATAGTATATATCATCAATGAATTGTGAGTTGATCGCAGACTTTCAAAAGGAAAACAGTATGTTTTCACAAACACATCTAAAGCAGAAAAATACTTCATGGGCCACTGTTACAAACAAACTCCTTGTATTCAACTGTTTTCTACGTAAATAGACTTAAATGTATACATTTCGTCGTTTCACGCCTTGATCAAAAGTTGGTTACGAGTCTGACTTGGAAAGCAGCGGACCTAGGTTGGAAACACTGACCTGCCCAAAACGATAGCCAATCCTTATCGAAATCAGTGACGCAGCATTCATTTGACCATCATCACATGTTTGTTGGTCATTTGCTTGGAAATCAAAGTATGTCCCTGTGAATAAATATAATAAGCATGTATAGACACATCGGATTTCGAAATATAATGAAATGCCTTTGAAAAGTTGTAGGATATGCAACATTGAGCCCTGCATGGCCCAGTGTTTTATATTGGCGGACTTGGATCTCGGAGTCCCGATTTCGAGCACACCGACACCTCTACTTTAATGTTGGTGACCTTTGGCAAGTCACTTCAAAGCCCTATCTTACGACTGGTGGATCCAGGAAAGCCGTAATATAACTGAAAAACTGTTGATACGACGTTAAACACCATACAGACGAAGGACACACAACACGTGTGAACGTGACTTCAACAAGGATGTGGAATGTTCGTGTTGTTGTTATACCGACAAACGTACGAGCGTACTAAACACTGCGGCATTCCAATGTGTAGACAGTTTGATTCATAAAGTGTTTCATACATATCCTTTACAATGTTTCATACATATACTATAAAGTGTTTCATACATATACTATAAAGTGTTTCATACATATACTATAAAGTGTTTCATACATATCCTTTGATATGCAGATTTGACCTTGGCTTGAAACAATAACGCCGAACTAAATTGAATGTATGGCCATAAGTCGATTGCTTTTGATACCGATCTTTAATTATCTACCAAAAGCGATTGCAACAAAAACACAAAGAACAGCTTGACAAAAGGAGAAAAAGAGTGATACCATTATTGTTCATGAACCAATGTCATCTGCAGATGTATTTATCTTCTATTGTTCTTAATTCGTTTGAACTTATCTATTTTACATTGATTGTGAAACGAGTTTCTACAACTTCGTAAAATCACTCTCGTTTCTGCTTCCTGGATACAGTATCAGTATTGGCGTCGATTGTGGAATAATGAAAGGCTGCAAGGCATATCCCGCATGAAAGGCCGCAAGGCATATCCCGCTTCTCATGGGATTCGAACCCACAACCCGAGTGTCCCGAAGTTAACGCTCTACCCCTAGACCTCTGTCCTCCACTGTCATGTGATATTCTTTATATTCAAAATTAGATAGTTCGTTAAGAATGTTCTTTGAATATTCCTGGTTTGAACATCTTACAAACTGACTAAACCAAGTCATTGCAATATAGCTGAAATTATGCTACAAAAGAGATAGTCAAAACCAAATAAGTAAGCGAGCAAGCAAAGGAAAACTATAGCGGATTTCAATGGTCAATATCGAAATTGTTAAAGTGTTTCTTATATTTTCTATTCTTTCATCCGCATTCAATGTATCATATAAGATACATCAAATCTTCTACATTGTATTTTCCTTTCTCTCTCTCTCTCACTTTAAGATGTCGCGTTTATTAATCAGGACGTCCGCTGTGTGTACGCATTAACTAGTAGGCGGAAACAAAGTGCACAATTAAATGTACAGTACTTAGTAAACGTAAATTTCTCTTGCATTGATCCGTAAAGTATACGCCATACAAGTGTAACGAAAATATAAAAAAAGATTCAATAATTCCTCCCACCGGTGTAATACTAGAACCGACATGATAATGCAAACAGGTAAGATCCAGGCCAGCCGCCAAATAGATTGGCGGCTGGCCTGTGATCTAACCTGTTTGTTATTCTGAGTTTCTTTACTCCACAAAATTAAGCAGACAGTTAAAGTTTTGGAGAACATACGATACAAATGTATATTCTAGAAAATTACCCATCCTTCTAAAGGCTAACGTTGTTATGGGGATACTTTTCTTTCAATGTTTTTCGAATAAGTGAGTAACTGAACATCTTGTCCCAAAGTTATACATGAGAGTACTGTTACAATCTATGTAACGTCACGTACTAAACTTCGATGACTGTACCTACATCATATCTTCATCAGAAACAAACATCAAGCCTCAAACACTGATAACTGTGAATACAAGTGACTTGTGAACTCAAGTGTAAGACATTGTCAAGTGTGTGTTCTAAAGGAAACTCTTTTAGTTCATTAAGGAATTAATGAAATATGGCAGAATCGGGACTTAAAGGTATGTGCCTTTACGTACATTTTAGCTAGGATGTACATGCACGATAAGGTGAATTGTCCCTGTGATATGAAAAATATTGAAAAAAGGGATTAGTTAAAATCTTTTTATTCAACATTGAATCTGACGGAAGCTTGTTGAATTCACTCTCGGTGACTGCTTCCTTGATACTTAACAAGTACTTCGGCCGAGCAGGTGGCTGGTTCCGGTAATTTTCACCTTGCTGAACGGGGACCGAACCCGGGACCCTCAGTATTAGAGGCCGACGCTCTACCTCTGCACCACTGTCGCCAAAAGTGACCTAGATTTCCAAATAAATACTAAAATAACCGTATATCGTTTAGTTTGGATGAAAGAATTTAGGAAAATTAGTGTTGCTCCATTTCCTTCCATCAACAATTCTCATTTGAGGAACCTACGCTATATGGGGTTAAAGCAACGACCGTGGCAAAAAAGAAGAAGAAATTGCTCCATATATATGTGCAGACCAATTACTAAATATGACTAATCGGTTTATATCATAAATCCTAGAGCAAATGCTAGCATGTTCTCACACTACTTTCATTATATTGTTTTTAAATATGCTACAATGTATTTTGATTTTCTTCCTTATCTCCTTCGCAACTGACCTACGCCAGGTTACCTTTAGTCTACCTCGTGGTCGTCGACCAATGGGTGTCCATCTCAGTGAAATTTTTATTATAAACTGGAGTATGCTCTCTCTTCCACAGAGCAGAGTAATGGCCACCGGAAGAAGAACCAGTTTGGGGATTATGATGACGTCACTGAGATGACGTGGGAAGACTGGGACGTTCGGTGGAGGAAGAAACAGACACAGTTCCACGTCCCACGATCACATCCGTAAGTTTAACCCTCAACTATTTCAATTTCCTGCTGCCACCGATCTGTTAGAAATACAAGTTGTTTAAGAGTTGCTAAATGCGAAAAGGAAGCCTTTTGACTTAAAAATTATTTTTCTATTTTTTTCTTCTTAATTCATCCTCATGGTGTGTATCTATTTTTTTTCTACATCATGTGATGTATAGTTTTTCAAGCTATTCATGTATGATGGTGCAGTATGTACAAGTTCGTAATAAAAAATTATGCTCTGTTCTGTTGATCTATATCAACATCGGGTTTTGCATTACGGCAGCATTATATGAATTATATTTCACTGCACATCTCTTAATAATGGAGGGATATCCAATACTCAACTGCCAATAAGAGCTGGACAAAGCGGGTAGAACCATCGACGTTCCGTAAGTCAGTCGGGAGACTACCTCTCATGTAGTTTGAAATATCTACGTCTGGATCTTTCGTATTGTCAACGTGTTATAATACCACAGCTATGGTTGAGAGACAGAGTGTATTCCTTGCATATGGAAGGTCGTTGCTTTGATTTGCCGCGAAGGTTCAGGAAAACAAATCGAAAAATAATGGTACATGTAGTGATGACTTTACTATATTACCGTTTGATTGAAATGGTTTGATATTACGTTTGTAAAAGACCAGTCCCATGTCAGACAATGTAAGTACTGGTTCGGTTTAGAAACGTGGAGATGTTCCTGTGATAAAAATGATTAGAAAAAAAGGGGCCATGCCGACTCTCGGTTGTATTGTAAGTCAAACATGTAGTTCCTAGAACTACTTTTCAAACAAGATATATTGCTCTTTTATACAAAAATACAGAAATAATGAAAAATGATACAAAAAGAGAAGACCGTTGGTCCGAGACGGAACCAAATGCGCTCATCCAACAAACTCTTGACAGGGATATTTCGTCGCATCAGATTTTGGGAAGAATACCCATAAACCGCTATTTTGAAACATTTTTGATCCCGCAAATCGACAAAACGTCAAAACTCATATGTCATTATCGTTAAAAATATCCTTTAATTTTGAACGGAATGTATGAAAACTTTACCTAAATGTTAAAATGTATGTCTCCTATCTTACGAACAATGTCCGCAACGAAGCATAGCTAGAACAATCCCCTGTGGGGATTCGATCATCATTTATGATGACATGTACGCCATTTCGGCTTGTAAGTCCATTTCGGACGAATTAATGGCTCAATGGCCAATCCCGGACGAGCCCCCATCTTACAAACAATATCCGCAACGAAGCATTGCTAGAAAAATTCACTTTGGATTTTATATATCCCCTGTGGGAATTCGATCCCGGTTCTCCCGGGTGACAGTCCAAGACATAACCACTGATCTAAAGAGTCGGCTCCTTAACGCAGAGGCTACATCTTGTCCTGATTGATTGTTGCTATAACACTGTAGAGAGTGAGGCGGCTACGTAACACCTTCAGTTTGATACTTTTTCAAACTAATTGAAAACCTAACGTTTACGACAAGTACCTTGTTCCGGATAATTTCCTTTTTATTTCAAACTGACGTCCTTACATTATTGTATCTAGTGCGAACCACTTAAAACGGCGTCCCGGATTACCGGTGCAGTGTAATAAAGAGCACGTGTATGTAATGCACATCTCTTCCTTAAAGCGACTATTCTATTAATTGATATCCTTTTATCAATTATTATGATCTTTTTAGAAGAAGAAGAAAATTTTATTGACGTAAGCGTATACAGCTTCTAGTCATATACATACATGTACATATCGATAAAAATCAACAATCTTACGTGACAATAATTAAACAATGTTTGAAGAAAGAATCATTGTTTATAATTGTAATGAATACAAACATGTTTCAGTAGGTCCTATTCATTAAGTCATTCCTAATTTCAAAAGCATATTTAATAGATTTTGCAAAGTCTAAAAGTACTTTTGCATTTTTTTATTGAAACATTTGTACAATTTTTTTGCACAGAAGGGCGTAAATAGTAGTACTTTTTAAGATATTTTTTTCTTAAATCATCATATTGTTACAAGCAAATAAAAAATGGAATTCATCCTCAATATAGTCTTCATTGTGCACAACCTGTTACTTTAAACTAAAATGTCTTCAACTGATAAAACGTAGGCACAGCTTTATCAAGCAACATGTTCTTCAATCTAGATTATTCGTAGGCTTTTTCATCCTGTTCTAAACCGTTTGGCAAAATATCCAGTAGATATAGTTAACCGTTGAGACTGGTTATTTTGTAAACGATGTTATGAAATTGAGAATCATTCATACGTTTGGAACAAATTGTACACACTATCACTATCTACGCAAATGTCTGACAGTTTATATTAATGCTATATTTCCGCCATGAAAAAGCACCGAAATCGGTCAGCACTTTTGTCACGTGACAGTAGCATGGTTCACTAAAGAGAAATCCTACGACTATTCATTAACCGGGTTTTCCGTAAAAGCATTGAGATAGATAAAAGCGCGTTTCATTTCTGAGCACACAACTAACTTTTATCTGGTATTCCATTTGAATCAGCGCTGGATTGCACCAATAACATTTCTCAACCTGTTACATCAATATTTATGATAGTGTTGACATTTAATTGAACCCATTGTAATTAAATATTATCATCGCTAACACCGGTTAGCGCACACCACTTTGATATAGTATGTGAATCTTGGAGATTCTCTGGGGAAAATGTATTTTTCTATCAGGTAATGAATGTGAAACAGTTTCGTGTGTCTAACCACCCATAAAATCGGCGATCTTGAAAGGAATATCTCATAAATTGTGTTTTGAGAATAACAAACATTTAACAGATGATTTAAACGATTCCCATCATTCAATTTCTTTACTTAGAAAAAGCTATAAATCTGTATTTTCATGAAACAGTTGTAAAACAATCAAATGACCTTTTCATTATTTTTTGAAAAATATATGGTTTTTCACAGTATAGAAGTTAATACTTAGTTGTTTTCAAAATAAACCGTTTTTACACTTTAAATTATCACGAAGTCCAATGTTCTATAGCTTTACCATATGGTCATGAAAAGTCTGTGAGGAACGTATTTTTAATCCAGTTATATGTAGCTCAGTGTTGCCGTTCGATCCATAGAGGATAATTCATTTTAAATATGTGAGATAGTCACTTTATTTACCCATGACGTCAATTGATTGAGAAGTACAAGTAGATAAATGATACTGAAGATAGTGTCGTCTTGTATAAGCTTGTTATACGGAATCTTTATTTCCCTCTGCTCGCTTCGACGATGAGTGTCTTTACAATTACTATACAGTGTATATGATATACTACACATCTGTTACAGCCTGTATTATAACTATCGTATATCTGTATGAATCGCACGACGATAAAGCCATAAAATATTCGTAAACAAACACGGTGAGTTCATAAAAGAGGGCATTGACTCCTTGTTCAACAACAGATGACATATGACCCGTACTGTACTGTTACGATGAGTAGACGGCCAAACCACGGACCGTATAATTATCCGCGGGGCGCTATCAGTAACTATCCTTCCTTGAAAATCCGCATAGGCTTAAGCCGGTGTCAAGGTTGTTCCCCTTCTAATTTAGTAAATTCTTCCATTGGTCAACAATCTCTATATAAGCTTGCCTTAACCATTACAGTGTTGGAATCAACTTCAGGCTTATGCAAACAGGTTTGATCCAGGCCAGTCGCCAAGTAAATTGGCGACTGGCCTGCCATCTAACCTGTTTGCTACTCGGGGTATCTGTCCTCTTCAAAATTAAGCAGATATGATTTGAAAAGCAGACGACACAAAAATCTTTTTCTAGAAAATTATCATCAATTCTAATGGTTTAGGACAGTTTCACATAAAAATTGCATGAAAAGCGGTTTTACATAAAATCATCTAAATCAATAAAGTACGTAATTCATACAGAAAGCTTTTACAATAATTGTTCAGAGGTGGGTTTGGAACCCATCAGCGTGAACACGACCCCGGAATATGTTTTTGAGACTTTTCTGGCCGACTTGTGGATTAATGCTTGTTCCTGGTCCGTTTGGGCTGTTGGGGTCTTTCTTTATCCGGCATTTTATCCGGCATTTGTCTGAAAAGCATCAATGACTCGCAATCAATGCTATAATATTGACTGCAATGAGATAATCCAATAAACAATCGTGTAGTGCGTAATAGAGAGAAGCCATGCAAATCAGGATCAGTTTTTTTTTTAAATATTTAGATCCTGTTTACAGTGAATTCTTGTGCCTCAATATTCAAAAAGCTATGCAACTGTTTTGAGATCAACCACTTACGGCTCTATATGCTTAAATACATATACACATTTTAAATCAATTCTCATTCAAAAGCTGTTTTATATTTGATATTAAAGCACAAATCAAATACTGTATTGTTTCAACGGCGTTTCACTTTTGGCAAAATGTTTTATTTGGTTATTGTCGCTGTCGGTTTTTTTTTCGCTCAATATAATCTGTGTATAATGTGGACATATAATTCAACAGTACTGCGAATTATAGGCAGTGTCATCATTTATCCATGGAACTAGTATGCAAGAAACAGGACATTAGTGCGAGATAAGAGAAAAAAAGACTGTCCCGGAATATTTGTACCGGGGTTTAGTGTCAATACCATGAAATCTACAACTAAACTGGTTCCACGCTGTCTACTGGCTACAATAAGATCCACAAGCTGGACGAGAGACCGGTTCCCAGTCTAACCTACAATATATGTACAATCGTATTATCTGTGTCTCATAATTTTCAGGATGCTGGAGAAACATATTGACAGATTGACACAAAAACGAGAAAAACAGAGAATATTCGTACCTCTATGCGGAAAAACTATTGACATGAAGTGGTATGTAATAGACTTATTTATAACACTTGACATGAACTTTGAACCGGGTTAAACCGTACCATAATAGTGAGAAAAACATGGCAATTTAACTGAAATAGTATCAAAATGACAAAATATCCTATGACTTTAATGAAAAGTTTTAAAAGCTCATTCTAGAAGACATGTTAAAACGCCTTCATTTGGCTTTAATATGTTGGTTCACAGATGTGAGGAACTTTGGTAGTTGAAAATGAATCTCTTTAAAACTGAAGATCAGATCTCCTTTGAGATCTGCCACATAAAAAACGGTACATGCTTATATAAATTGGTCCTTCCTGAATTATGTATGCTTTCAATAGTTGCTTTGTTTCAGCGACATTATGTTTGACTTTCAAATGTTCTCTTCTGTGAACAAGCATCTATTAGGCTTGGTAATGTCTACATTCTTCGTCCCACGTTTGTAAGAGAGTTCTTCGCAAGGACGGTATCATTGTAAGAGATAATAATAATGTTGGAGTAATGAAGGATCGGTGATTGATTTGCATAAATCTCTATGACTACAAATATCCCCCAAAAGGCTTGCAGAACGGGGCCACGAGGTAGTTGGGAACGAGGCTGTGGATGAAGGCTGTCGTCTTTTCTTTGAGGAACAAAACATTCCCTACACCACAGAACCCATGGATAAAATTGACGGTTGCGTGTATAAGGTAAGTTGGGAAAACCTGTGACTTAGTTAAAAACGTATATAAATGAACGTCACTCCGGTGCCATTAATATAGTAAAGTTATAGATTATACAGACAAACCTTTGGAGAAGAAGATATCGACCATTAGTTAAAGCAACTACTGATGTCTCTTATCTTTTCTTGAAGTTGGGAGCAGTGATGAAAAGCTATCAATAGTCTAACTATATCTTACTTTAGAAATCTGTGTTGTCATTGTTTTCTTTTTACGATAGACGCCAGTTTATTTCAAAAGTTAAATTCCAATCTCTGAGAGAGTCTCTTTAAGCGATCAAAATCCCACTTTAGACGAACTCCGTCAAAAAAAGTAAACGACAGACTATATATACATAGCGGAACGTAATGAATACCAAATTAAAACGGGTGACATGACAATTTTGCTTTTCGTCGACACGATTTGATAAAAAGTCTCAAATGAGATGGATTACAATAAAAAGGCAAATATTAGATGAATGTCAAACTATCCGTATATTTTAATGGGCTGTAAGCGACCATAATGGGCGCTATGTGTTGCATGGTTTGGGTGTCATATTGGGCACATCGGAAACTTTAAATAGAATTAATCGAATTTTGAAAGGTAATCGTGACTCTGCAAAAAAATCGAATATTTGAATAGTATTTCGCCACGCTTAATTCGGATTCGAATTAACTTTTGAATCGTTTTGATATTGGTTTTTGGAATTTGTATTTACTTATCGATTCAATATTTTATCTGTAGTGATTTAATTATTCAATCTTAACTTAACTGATTATTATTTTAACTGCTTAATATTTAGTTTTACGTTAATCATTCATTTAAGATCATATGACCCTGCATGGCCAAGTTGTTTAGGTTGCATACTTCGAACTCGTGGGGTTCGAGCCCCACCTTCACGTCTGGTTGCATGGGAGTGACATTTGGCAAGTTATTAAAGGGCCCTAGTCCTTGTGAACCCTGGAAAGCCTAGACATAACTGAAAAAGTGTTGATACGGCGTTAAACACCATACAAACTAGGTCAATTCTCATTAATGTGTTTTCATACTTAATTTTTTATTAGTATTTTTGTTCATTGATTCATCTTTTCATTCGTCTATATACTGTATCTATAAATCGAACTTCACACTACTTTACTGGGGAACCAAATTCGTCAACGAAAAAGTACGTCAAGCAAATTTTATTTTTATTTGAACGCAATGACTTACCATTGAGAAGCGTTCGTGCGTTAAATGATCAATTACTGTGAAAAACGATCTAAAGAGAGGGGATAGACTGCGATGTGTCAAGTTAATTTAAGATGGCTTCCGCGTATTTTATGCCCCGACCTCTCACGTTTGAAACACGATCCGTCCTCAATCGTATCTACTCGGCAATCCCCGTAACAAGTCGGTAGATATACCTCGTAGGCAGTACATGAATACACCAGAAATCCTGGGGTAATTCGCCTTATTTCCGGCGGATAACGCAAAATGCACACAGGCACTAAATATGTATTTAAATACACACAAATTGGTTATATAACACAATCGAATGTTTTTTTACCATTTCATTAAAGATGATCATATTAACACATCTTTGTTTCATATTTTGCCAATCAGCTCTTTTCGGCAATCCCGGCTTGTGACGGGGATTGCCGAGTTTATACGGTTGGCCCTTTGTTTCTGACCTACTTTCAAAAATGACTCCCCATTACCACCGAGGTTATTTTAAGAAATGGCCGAGGTGTTCCGAATGGATCCGTCCTTATTCTCGATCCCATTCACGACCGCTAACACCAGTGAGCACGTGGTCAGTGTTGGTAATATAAGTCACGTACACCATCTCTATCTGAACTATTTGGTTTAATTCGGCCGTCTAATCTGTCAACATAGACTAGGAACCGGTCTCTCATCTATCGAATGAAACACCGGTACGGTACAAATCTACCAGACAGAAAACTGGCTAGTAACGGAAGGAACGAAAGCAGCATACTGTCCATAGACACGAACGTTTGCCGATTCAAACGAACAGTTAGCCGTGACATTAGGTTTCTTACATGGAATTATTGTTCAAAATGATTTTAATTTGGAATTTTGACAAGCATTTCATACAAATCAGTGTATAATTAAGTCTGATAAAGGGCTTTCTGCTTTAAGAATCGCAAAACAACGATCCACGGGAAACAACTTTGTGTTTCTGGTTGTTGTTGTCTTATTTTGGAACGTTGCATTCTGACCAATCAAATCGCTCAGAAATTGTAGGCCGTCCGTTGTCTATCATGTGGTACATAGTGGAGCTTGTAGACAGCAGGGGACCAGTTTACTGTCAACATCACCGAGGAATGCCGATTGACGATATATAACGTCACTACAGTAATTTATGCTTCCGGAACCCCTCGGCAATTTCTTAAAATAATCTCGTAGGTAATAGGGAGCCATTTTGGAAATAGTCCGGCAATATGGCAGCGACAAAGGACATGCCCTCGCCCTTTTGCAAACGTATCTTTACGGTAATCCCCGGTACAAACCGGGAATTGCCGAGTAGATACGATTAAGAAAATATGACAGATGTGTTGATAACTTGATATGATATGTAGCCTGTCATCATAAAACGAGATATTCCAATAGTCGCAATGTACCGAACCTAGCCGTTAGAATGCTGGGTAAATATCTAAAAATAGATTTTTGTGTCGCCTGCTTTCCGAAACGTTTGATATCTGCTTAATTTTGATAATGAAAGATATTCAGTGTAGCAAATTGGTCAGGGGACAGGCCACCCGCCAATTTCCTTGGCGGCTGGCCTTGATCCAACCTGTTTGCATAAGCATGAGGTCGGTTCCAGAACTAAACGGTTTGATATAGATGTTAAGATATGGCCCCGTTTCAAAGAGGGTTATACCTCGCCAATACATCCGCTGCTAGAGGTGTTAAATGGGGGAACCTTTCTCGAAAGTAGATGTCGTCGGTACAAGATTGTGCAAATGCAAGCAGAGAAAAGAACAATCAATCATTTTCCCCCATCTATAGTCTCGTCTAGATATACCAGACGTTGATACCATTTCCTTTTTATAGATGTAACTAAACATACATTATTGCCAATCGATCGTATATTACACGGTACACAAAATTGATAAAGAGTCATACAATCATCTTTGGCAAAAGGGTCGGGCCACAAGTTCTCACAACTTGCATTTGCTAAATATTTAATGAAGACGAACTCTATTGGAGTTTTTTTCTTTCTTGCTTTCGTATTTATAGCCTCATTTATCAGACTTTGATGTCATATGCTGAATATGTCAAAATAAACGTTTTGGGGTTTAAGAAGAAATTAAAACCCCGCCCTTCAGTAATGAATTGACACCTAAGTGTAAAATTAGGTAATGTCCTTAACAAGCATGTTAAAGTTTGGTACAGTCGTGTGTCTTCTTCTCCTTAACACATTACCAAAACATAACGACATTAAACCGTTTTTTTGCAGACGATTCTAGAAAACATTGTGGGAAAAGGAGGAATTGCTCTATACGAGCAATTTCTCCATTTCCCACGTTTTCTGCCCTATCAAAAATCTGTTTTTCAATTTCATCACATTTTGAAATTTCGTTTGAAACCTCTTTCAATTTGGGAGAGTCGAAAATTTGGCGTTTGGTAAAGGCTTAAGGCAGAAAGAAAATGTTGGCCTACGTGACTTTCTCAATACATAGCTTCTTCCGTATTGAAATGCAAAACGGGTTTGAATCGGTAATTCGATTCCATTCATTGAATCGGTGTCGCCTTTTTTTTGCAAATAGACATCACGATTTTGTCGACAAACCGTATAATTTAACAAAATTGAGTTATAATATGAGAAACAGCAAAGTCATGATATCTCTTACCTGTCATAAGCACGGTTTTTTATTCAATTACATTCACTTGGGTTTTCTCACCGTGATATCAATACTTTAATTAGTTGACGGTCTTGTACTCCTTCACGGCTGTAAAGTGCTTTGACGAAGATCTTAAAGGCTCATAAAAGGAGAGTAATGCTATATCAAACTAAATCATTTGATAAACTTTTGGTCAGATTCAAACAGTTATCATAAAAAAACCATCAGCAGTCAACTAAAACATGAAAGCCAACAAGAAATAAGCCAGATTAACCAGTTTAATATTTCTGATTGTGTGATTCTTCACTCCTGACCTTGACAGTTGATACACAAATGTTTGAACCGACCAATCAGATTTCGTTATTTTTAATAGGTAAACAAACAGGATGTTGATAAACATGATTGAATTGGAGACAACTATATTTCAAGCACAAAATATCTTATGTTAAAGGAGTCTACTTAATAGGATCTCAATGCATTCATAAATTAATTCTCATGACTTTTATGAACATAATAAAAGAACTCCATATATAATTGTTAGTAATTTATTTGTACTCATCTCCTTTTATGTGCCTTTCATGAATGAATTAGTGAATAAAAGGGTTTTTTTGGCGCATCGACAGCTACGATGCCGATCTTAAGATGAGTTTCTTACACAATTAAGATATTTTTTAAAAAATAAGAGGTTTTCTACATATAAGATGACATCAAAGATCTATAAAGTAAATTAAAACTAGGTTTTTGATACGCTTCTCAACCCTTTAATAACCGTGTAGTGAAGATAAAATACAATTATGTTGCAGATATGGTAAAACCGTTTTAATGCATTATTTCACAAACCATGACCTTAATTTAATGTTCAATATAAGATTTAAACACCATCATCACTTTGGCCTTTTGACTGTTCATGTGCATAATAATTTCTGTCGTTTGTTCTTTGAAATGGGTGAGAGTTTGCCATCAAAACACTGAAAGCCACTGAAGGTACCTTCACTTGATTTAATGAAAACACAGATGTTCATCGTTTGTGAAATAAAGACGTTAAGAATGATCCTTTTAATAATTGTTACTCACAGAGAAAAATCTGTGAGATAGTACCTTTACAGATGCTTCTTCGCAGATATGAGCCATCTTCCGAATCTGTGACTAAGCACCTTTAATGTGATCATATAACTATATATACTATTAGTTGATATGCTTTTTTGCAATATCTCTTCACGGGTGGTCCGCCCCTCAAATGTACGCATGGCGTGAAATCTTAATCTACACAACGTAATTGATCTTAGTTGTTATTATGAGCTGTCATCGTTCAGCTTTACGGCCTATCAAATAACAGTAGTTTATCAAGAGTGACACTTTATACGAACAGCCATGCGATGAATGCTTCGAAGAATGTCTCGTTATTTGTACAGATTGAAAGCAGAAACAGGCGACAATCTCAAAGTGTGAAGAATTAATAACTTTTTATCGATTGAAGGTTGAGTCAATAGTAGACGAAAATAGTCTCGTTATGAGCATTTTCTCCTTTTGCACTTGTTCTCTGCCCAACTGTATATATCTTCAAAACACTTGGACTGAAGGAAAAACAAATTTCCCGTGTGATCCTGAAATAATAAGCGTGCTTTTTGAAATACAATGTAGATTATATTGACTTTGATCGTGCAAGGTCGTCTACAAGTTAATGGAAAAAAACAAACCAAGTACAAATAAATCCGGCATTAAACAAGTCATGGATAAAAATCTTTAAAAGCAATTTTTAAGACATTTCTACAGTAGAATCTCTTTACCTCCACGTTGAAGGGACCAAACAAAATTCTTCGATTTAGGGAGAGTTCGACGTATAAATGATTGAAATACCAAGACGTTGAAATAAAGAGTAACTTTTTTCGAGACCCCATGTTAACGACGTATAAAAGAGTTCGACAATCAGATATTCGAGATGTACATGTATATATTCTACTGTATGTAAAAATACAAAAAATGCCATTAGCGTATCAACCTTTCTCCTCGCAATATTGCCTGAGTCATTGCTTATGTTTTTGATGGTCTTAAAGTATGACATGGCTATAGTATCGAACCCGTGACTTGCTGTACACCTTTCACAGTGCCAACTAGATGGTTTCATATTCCAAAACGGTCGCAATTACATGATCTGTCATCTGCCAAGGATGTCTGTTTTTGGGTGGATCAAAACAAACTGTCGCTATTTAAAAAGTTTAACATGACCCACCCAGATTGAATACCGCCCACCCCACCCTTATGGTTAGAATTACAGAATGATATAATTACGTGAACCTTCAAACCCATCTTACCTTTTACCCCACATCGTTCATTCGTTCAATTTATTACCGAAGTATTATACGAATACCCGAGTATGTACAGGTTCATCAGTCTGCTTAATACATATAAGTCGTCACTCTCATCCTGTATGTCTATCTAATTTTGCCTTTTATGTGTATGTAAAAGTCGTAACTGTACATGTCATTTTCATAGCATACAAGTAAAAATGGAAATGTATATAACTATGAGCCTATGTGCTTAATGTTGAAATAAAATATGTTATGTTTATTCAAAGATATTTTCACTCAAATTGTGATACAATGCATGCGTAAATATGATAATATATATAAATCAGTTTGCCTATTTCTAACACGTGGCAAACAATTATAGTCTATAAGAGTCGATTAAGTTACAAAAATAAAGTATGTTTCTGGTCACTCTAGCACAGAAAGACCTAACTGTTACAGTCTGATGTTTACAGTTCTTAAGTACAAGAAGTTATCATTTTCTCTCTTTGATGCATTCGCTGAAGAGAACTTTAGAAACCGTTGTTACAAACAGATTAAGTGCTCACCATGAGTATTTATCACATTGTCACAATGGCTTTTCTTTCAACTTACATGAGGAAAATGTATAAACGATTCTGCCCTAACCTGTTGCTTTTGAGTAAAACCAGTTACTACTGTCCGTAAACATTGCTGTTTAGCATGCCCACGGTAAACATATGATTTTATTAAAAAGCATTTCAATGACAGATTGCTGTGCGTGCCTTTGAAGATATTTGTGGCAGAATACTTGTTGGCTAATCACCTTTGTCAGTATTTAAGCAGTCAAAATGAAGTTTACTTTAGAATTAGTTTCCTAATAAGGATTCATGGTCATCCAATGATCGTCTTTGCTATTTGTTTACCAAGGGTTTTCAATTTCGAAGTGTTCCGAGTGTAAGAATATTGAGTCTTTTCACGTTTACTTTTTATTCCAGGCAACAAATGGACTTCCAATCAAAATCTACAGATGCGATTGTTTTGATCTCACAAGGTAAGCCAAAACTTGTTTCTCTGAAGCCTCAGTACCTGTTCCGGGCGTTTACCCTGCGGTAGGGTTGTTCGAATCTTTTTTTTTAGTAAGCATTCCATGTTTGTCGATCGGTGCTTTGTGGATAAACCTTTGATATAATTATCATGGCAAGAACTAAGCTAAGCACAAAACTAAGCTTAGTATTTTATGTTTGTAAAAGATTCAATATCGATGACTGATTCCTTGATATCACACCACTTTTCTCGCCAATTTGAGGGCAAGTCACCTCGCCTTATGTGGATCGAACCCTTGACTCTCGGTACAAGAGGCCGACGCTCTACCTCTGCACCTCTTGCGTCACAATTCATGTAAAAAATAATATAAGCTACTTTGCTTTGTTGTGTACTTAGCCATATAAAACCAGTTTAAAGATTACGTCAATGATGCTTGGTGTGCTATGGAAAGGATAAAAGTATCGGTTAGTCATTTATTGTTGTTGTGGATTAGTTTCTACGGCAGACAGTATTTGTATACATAAACATTAGGATGTACGTTCACTGTAAACGGACATTGGGAATGTCTCACAAAAATTCGTAACTTTAGGTCTACGTTTGCGAAATTTGCGTAATGCCTGAATCCCAGAGATTCATTTTTAAAATGAATATAGATGCGTGTTAAATGGTAAATATTTCTCAGGTAGGACTCGTGTTTCGTCCACGTCTTAGTTAACTCTTACTGTGCTGGAAACGACTTCATGTTTACGAAACAGGTTCGATTCAGGTCAGCCGCTAAATAAATTGGCGGCTGGCCTGTGATCTAACCTGTTTGCTTCTCTGAGTATCTTTCCTCATCAAAAATTAGATATGTAATTTATGTTTGGGAGAGAAAACGACACAAGAATCTATTTTTAGAACATTACCCAGAATTGTACGGGTTAATGCTTTTCTAAAAAAGTTGTTCATCTTTGTAATAACATTTACGAGGGAACCTACCGTGTGAGCCTCTGAGAGACAGGTCTTCGGGAGAATTCAGTGTCATCAAAATTCGTATCAAAGCTTCGCTTTAACACCAGGGTGTTGTTTCTTTTGTTTCAGCGACCTTCTCGGCACGTTTGACTGTATTTGGGATCGCGGCGGCTTTGTGGCGTTACCAGTTAAAGACAGAGAGAGGTAGGTTTGAAACCCGGCACACATGGTCACTGTTAACTGCCATGCCCCATCACCAAACAATAACGACGTTTGACCTGTTTGTTGCAGACGACTCTGGAAAGCATTGTGGAAAAGGAGAAATCGCCCTCAACGAGCAATTTCACCTTTTCTCGCAATGTTTTCTACCCTATCAGAAGATTATTTTCCAATTTCATTACATTTTAAATGTCGTCTGTAAACTCTTTTGAATTTGACAGTCGACAAATTGACGTTTGGTAAAGGGTTACAAACGAGAAGTAGCCTATTAAACAGACGAACATAGAAATCATTGCTACAAATCATGTCTGGAACGTGGCACACAAGGTCACTATTTACTGCAATAAAGACGAATAGTGCCCTATACATCAGACTGCTAAAGAAAGCACTGCTTCAAAATCTGTTCCTTTCAACACCATGGGCTGTTCAACCCACCTTTGTCCAAAACAAATTATGGTAATAATAATAATAATAATAATAATAATAATAATAATAATAATAATAATAATAATAATAATAATAATAATAATAATAATAATAATAATAATGATAAAAATGATCATAATATTTGTAATAAGATCAATGTAGTGCATTTAAGCTTCGTTAAAAAGAAGCCATTCGAAGACCTGTTAACCTCGTTACAAGTGCCTTTCTATTATGTAGTTTTTAAAGATCATCTGAAGTAGACAAAGTTTAAATACATACAAGTATGTACATAGCAAAAAATTAGCTCATCATAAACCAAATATATATTGCCAACGTATGAGTTCTATGTAATCTAAATTACATGTACATGATTTTGTGTGTATGTATTCTGTACAGATATGCTGCAATAATCAAATCGTTGATGCGAAATGACTGCCGATATATGCTGGACACATTTCTCGTCGACAACGAAAAGTTTGGAGGTAAGTCAACATCGTAACCGCTATATTAAAGATATATCTTTTATTATTTATACAGGGATATTACAAGATGTTCATCGTATTTGAAGATATGAAAGAGGCATTCTCCAATTAAAACCTGATATCTCATTTCATAATGCCTGATACTATTCTTCAAAAAGATAACTTTGGGTACAATCTTGGCTATAATAAATGACAAAGCATTAACAACTGGCATTGTTTTAGTCATATAAGTTTTGTAATTGTCTGAAAAGAAAAAAGAAAACAAACGAATAAAAACAAACAACAGATCATAAATCAAGCGATCACAGTGATAAATGTTCACGAAATTATGCCCGAACAAGATGGCCGTGCCAATGAAGAAACAGATATGTTTGCTTTCTCCACCCTTCTTTGCCAATGATAGCCACATTGTGTACGCCGCATGAGTAGTCAGTCCATCATCTTTACGATTCTGGTAGTATATGATTATCCATGCTTTATAACGGCGTCTAATACACGGCAGAGAAATTGCAGTCGATGGGCGCGCATGTCCAAAACAGTCGACCTTCGACTGCGATTAACACAAGTAAAGAAATGCCGTCTGCCTTGTAAAGAGTTAATGCTGTTTTGTCTATTCAATAGGTCCTCCCTTCAACTGCACATACGAACACGTGAAATCCTTCTTCGGTGAGTTTGTGTTTATCATTATTCTTCATATATCTTAGGGAAACAAAGTGGAATGGCTTCTTGCTTTAGAAATCTCTACTGCGCCTTTGCATCTTTGTCAACTAAGTTTATTAAACTTACATGGATAAAATGATAGTAATAACACTATTATGAGTCATTTCGAATATGTCATTAAATGTATTTTGTTTATTTAAATATGTATGTTTATTGGCCGTTGGCCTTAAGTACAATAGAATAATTCGAATATAATATTGACATTAAACTAAAATCCGTTTCCAAGCATATTTCAAATTTAAAAAAAAAAAGACAAATGTTTACAATGTTTGAGATAAACGAACCAATCGGTGTGTCGCGACAATGCAAGAAAAAAACACGTTGGAACTCTCATATCCATATAACCACACTCTTTCCGTACAGGTTCCCGGTGTACGATCGAGAAGCTGGACGAAAGGGACGTATTTGGGGAGTGGCAGAGATCCTGGGGTGTGACGTCATTTGACGAGGAAGTGTATCTGCTGCAGCCAAAATAAACCGGTCATGTTCGGAAATCATCGAACGTTTCCGGTGTTTGTTCGATCTTATTTTTGAAATGACGTTGGACTAAATGAACTTCCATGTATTTGTTTTTGTCGGTCTAACAGACGATATGTTTTTATATTAGACACATTTCTTAGGAACGAGCGACTCTACAGCTCTGTTAAATAAGTCAAGTTATTTCTGCCAAAACAGTTCTTTCTTCAATCGCAACATTTCAACTGAAATCTTTACCAAATTATATATGTTTTCCCTTCTTTTTATTTTTCTTTTCCAAATTTGAAGCTTGCAAAAAGCAGTCAACACCGACACATATACAATTCAATTTAAATTGAAAGATGGAATGATTTGTTAAGCAAATGCGATTCGAAAATGAGCAATTCATTAATTAATTTCAATTTCAGTAATACAATCGACAACATTTTTGTATCATCCAAACGGTTCGCAAAGATCCCTGGAGATTTTGTTACGGCAGAATACCCATTCGGTCGTTCTCAGTATCCATCGGTCGGGGTTGGAACGTTTCGCTTTACACCGAATAGTTACGGATCCGAAAGATGTATACCGAGAACGAACGAAGTAATTCGACAAAATATTGAGTTAAAGGTGTTCGGTTAAGCGATGAAGTTCCCTTAGTTGTGAGTTTCGTGAACGAAGAATGCACCATTACAAGCGAATAAGTCGAAGCTTTCGTTCTAGATTGGAATCCTTTGACTCTGGCTCGGTTTTCCCCTCAGATATTTATCTTTTTTGAAGTATTGTACATTATTCTATTTCATTTCATTCACTGTAAATATATACTGTTTTCCATCCATCATCCTTTAACTAATAAACGTGCTTTGAATCCTTAAAACTCATACTAATCGTGTTGTTGTGTTTGGCGAAAGAATTATTTGCCTCGTTTGAATAAATCCGCTGCTAAAGGTATTGGATTTTGTAACTAGACCCAACTGAAAGCAATACCAAACGCTCAAAGGTCCAAGAAGTTATAGGTTTTCATTACGAAGTAAGATAATGCGACGACAGAAAAAAACAGCGAGTAAGTCCTAATTATCCTGCAATGTGGTATATGATACATCAGACATGGTGACGGTCAAGTGAAAAGATCCGTCTTGTTTGTTTCCTGGTGAACGCAACCATTCAACATATTTCAGATATATTACTGCTTTCCCTCGATCCAAAACGAAAAATAACCATGCTTTCAACCTTGATCTGATTTTTCCAGTTCGTAGTGCTCTTTTTGATTGGTCAATACAAAGTTGGATCATATCTTATTATATGGAATTCAACGCCGTGTTAACGATTTTTCAGTTATGTAACGGATTTCTGGACTCACCAGTAATATGCTAGGGCACTAAAATATCTTGGCAAGGGGACACTCAGACTTGATCATATGTACCGGCGGGGCTCAAACCCGGAATCCCCGAGTTCTAAATCAACAACCTTAACCATTGGGCCACACATGTGTGTTGTTCAATCAGAACGCAGTTTCATTGAAATTGTCGTTCTAGTGAACTAGTACAATGTTCTTTCGTTTGGACTTTAAATCGGACCTACAGTATTCCATTTATGGTGCGATGCAAGGCTCATTATGAGGAATGAAAACCCTAAAGTTGTCTGCCATCATGGCTGGTTGAGCCGGATATAACCAAATGCATTTCCTCAGTCAATCGAGAGACCACCTCTCGGAAATAAACTTACATCATGATTGTTTCTCCGTCCTTAAATAATGTCTCGTAAAAATGAGTCTTCTTTGTGGCTGTGATAACTGAAACTTAAAAGAGCTTTGGGAAAGAAAGTACAGTTTGGTTTACAGAACAAAAACACAAATAAGAAGGCAAAGGTGCTTCATTTGTTTATATGATACAAATAACAATAACATTTATTTTGCGAAGGTATGTACAGTTGGTGTGTAACAAATTTGAGCAAGTGTTTATACAATTGCAAAGTGTCAAACCTGACTCTTTGTCCGGCTCGACATTTTACAAGTCAATTACCAACAATCTTACAGACAATAACAGAATTAGTGGAAACTTTTCCGTTTTACATCGATTATGAATATTTACTGTGCTTTATGAATACCAAATATTTGAACCAGTACTTGCGCCGAATGAGAATTAATGAAAGGTTGCAACGTGGACCCCTTCTCATGAGATTTGAACCCATGACCCTCGTGCCTCAAGGACGACGCTCTATCCCTGAACCATTGTCCCCCATGAAGAATTACCAATGAAATACGATATTGGAATCACACTTTGTGATCACGTGTCCCTTTTGGCAACTCCAGGGTCATATGCAATACTACCATACATGCTTCATGTTTGCGAATGACTTACTATAGCTATGCAATGAACCCTCAATCTGGTTTCCAAAGTATTCCTTTAAAACTAGTGGCGTTTGCATGTTCCTCCTTGGAACCCATTTAAATGTTTAAATCGAATATCTTTTCCAAATCCCAATGATTCTGTATACAGTAGGCACACCACAGATCGAAGGTTCAATGCAATACTATAGTAAGTGCTTCGTGTTTGTGAAGTACTTACTATAGTCTCGGGATGTAGTCTTCCCTTTGGAACCCCAAACCATTGTTCACTGTTCACTGGTTACAATAAATTGATATTGTTATGTCAAATATTGTCCATAAAACAGGCTTGACTAATCAACAAAATCTTTGAGAGTTAAAAGAGCAGCGAACAATAATTTGTTTACGACATATAAAGTTGTACAAAAAACTTTAAACATGATCACCGAAGTACAAAAGGGGGCATTATATACTTAGAACTCTAAGCCAGTGTTATTGAATTTGGCCAATGACCTTATGTACTGATCCTAAATCATGTGACAACTTCTAAGTCACTCCCTTAACTAGTTATTGAGATACCAACAAGCACACAACAACTATGATACCTTAAGAACAAAAAGGAGCATACTTTGCTAAAAAAGAAAAATCCATGTCAGAGTAATTGAACTTTATCTCTGACCTTTCATTCAGACCTTTGCAAGTACACGATTGAAGATTTAATCTATTCCTTTCATTTCTTTTTGAGATAATAACTTGCAAGCAAAACTTTAACCATGATTTTCTGGAAAAGGGACAAACGATGCTTCAGAGATGAGCTTAGGTAATTATACTTATTCAATAACCTAAGATCAAGGCCTCAAATACATGTGCCATCTCTCGTCTTATTCTTGAAATAATTGAGCTAATAACAAATTGTTCCCTCAAGATTTACATTTTTTTCTGAATTAGATATTCCGAATTGTGTATGCAATCAGCGATTTTTCAGCTTTACCAAGTGAAACAGCCAATATAAAACGATCTCACCGATAACACAATGTACAACTTTCACTGCCTGTTTTATTGATGTGCATGGCGTCACTCTGTGTTTCATTCATTTGTATGACGTCACAACATCTGTTTCACCCACATGCATGATGTCAAACATTGTTTTATCCACTTGTATGACGTCACACGTCTGTTTCACCCACGTGCATGATGTCAAACTGTCTGTTTCATCCACATGCATAAAGTCACATTGTCTGTTTCATCCACGTGCATGATGTAACACTGTCTGTTTCATTCATGTGCATGACGTCATATTGTCTGTTTCACCAACAAAAATGACATCACACTGTCCGTTTCATCCAGGTGCATAACGTCACACTGTCTGCTTCATCCACATGCATGATGTCAAACTGTCTGTTTCATCCACGTGCATACTGTCACACTGTCTGTTTTATCCAAGTGCATAACTTCACACTGTCCGTTTCATCCAGGTGCATAACGTCACACTGGCTGTTTCATCCATGTACAGTACGTCATACGATCTGTTTTATCCATGTGCATAACGTCATACTATCTGTTTCATCCATGTGTATGACGTCACATTGTCTGTTTCATCCAAGTGCATAATGTCACACTGCCTGTTTCATCCATGTGCATGACGTCATACTGTCTGTTTCATCCACGTGTATGACGTCACACGGTCTGTTTCATCCATGTGTATGACATCATACCGTCTGTTTTATCCACGTGCATGACGTCACATTGTCTGTTTCACCGACGTGCATGACATCACACTGTCAGTTTCATCATAACTCATGTGTTTAACGTCACACGGTCTCTTTCATCCACGCAAATTACTTCAAAATGAAAATTTCATCCAAGTCCATGACGTCATAATGAATATTTCATCCACGTGCATGATGTCATAATGTAAAATTGTTTCATCCATGTGCATGACGTCACACAGTCTGGGATTGCAGCTTCATGACGATGTTGTAGATTTTGAGGGCGGGGCCAAGCTTGAGCGTTAGTCCGGTCAACACATCTGACCGCTTCAACAGTAGCAGGGACTGACCGTCGATCTCCTGAAGTAAATAGTAAATTATTGATCGATTTGCATGTGCACATACAACATGACAAGATAAAGAGGTGTTCCAATTGGGGAAGGAAACGATATCGAAACAAATTGAATGGTTTGTCATATAATAACAACTATTCGTGAATATTTTCCATTAATATCAAATGTATGTTTTAAAACCAATTGAAATATTCGCAAATATTTTTGTGTATAACAATCATAACTAACAATCATATCAAATGCATGAACAATAACTAATATAATTATGCAGATCGTATTTGTCATTGTCACTGCCATTATCTTTGTAAGCTTTTCTTAATTGGCTTGGAATCAGATTTAATGTCGTTTGCAATAATGTTTCTGCCGAAACTCTATGTTGACCTGTCAATGATCACAGTAGTTAGTTGATGATATCAATGGCAACAGGTCATAACAGTATGGGGGAAATACTTAAGATATCTGTCATAATAATCAACCCCCTTTGAAATGAACTGTACTGTAGAACATTCGGAAGAATTTACTCCAACCATTTGGTCTTTTTTAAATCAAATCCGCTATTCCTACAGTTCAATGGAAAATATCAAATGAACAAGTTTTAATATTAGCAATAAGTCAAACAAAAGTGTTTGATTCATTGTTCAAGGACATCATTTTCAGTGTTGTACGATGGAAGGGAAGTAACTCGCATACAAAAAATACATAGGTATGTAAAGTTCTTTATGATTTATATGCAAGTATTATCAAACCTTTTATTGCTTTTATCGTTGTTGTTGTTGTTATTGTTATTGTTGTTATTGTAGTTCTTTTTTATTCATCCTCATGATTTCTATCTTTTTTCGTACACCATGTGATATATTTGTTTTCCATGCTATGTATGTATGATGATGTACTATGTACAAGTCGTAAAATAAAAATCTGTTCTGTTTCTGTTCTTATGTTATGTGCTAGCTTCTCGAATTTGCATATATACATGTACGTTCCACGAGCGTTCGGTGTCTTATCTAAACGTTTCACAAAACCCCATATTTAATCGTGGCGGAGTTTTCAAAAGCCATTTTTGAAAACTTGAAAATTTATCACCGATTCTTATGCAGTATTTAATGTTCAAATCATTCACCAAATAAAAAAATATTGTATTCTATATTAAAACGAGCGACGTTGCCACTCTGGCAACCTTGCGCTATTTGCATAATTCAGGTACATAAATAAAACATGACCGCCAATCAGCTTCCTGATTAATTACAATCGCATACGCAGTGATCTCCCTTGCCATATGGTAAGGGGCTCGGTACTGTACTGCAGAGTAGCAAAGGAGGCAACCCTCCGCGTAATTTGGAGTCATTAGGATACGGGTCCGCTCCTTACCTGTTGTTCGAATGCCTCCGCTTGCTCCCCGAAGCCTTTCTGTTTGAAGAAGTCTGTGATTTCCGCCGTGGACCAGTTGCCAACATACGGGTATTTTTCCTCGGGGGTTTGGTTCTCTTTAAAGACTTTCCGTGGTGGCGGACTCAGGCTGCCTTGATGATGATAATGGCGTCTAAAAGGAATCAATTTCGGTTGGTTTGTTTATGGTATACAGGTTGCATTCCCGATTCAGTATCATATTCTGAGTTGTCCCTTGCTCAATGGTACCTCGCTTTGATCACACTTTGACACTCCAACATATAAAAAAGTCTTAGAAAACCCTCGTAACTTAAGGAGAAATTGCTTGCGATGTCCCAAACATTTCGTACAGAGTTATTTTGTATCTTGTAATTTATCTCGACTGAAGAAATTATTAAGGGAACGTGGCATTTGGTGACCGTCAAATGTGGTACCATATTGAAAGACTGATATAATTTATACTTCTACACACGTATTCGGTAATGAGATAATGACAACCTTTCACTGTTTGAATGTTTTTTAGGGTTTTGTTTTTATCTTTAAGAGATAAGGCAATATCAGACATAAACGGTATGCATTGCGAACTTATCTCAACAAAATGTGTCTCGAAGTAAAATAATTGACATATCGGAAGACACTAGTAATATTTCCCGTCAGATATGACTTTGTTGAATTGTTTATCAACAAGTGAGCGTGAATGTTATTCATATATGGGGATCGTTTTATCACTTAAGTGCATATACTAAAATATTGACGGATCAGACAGATGTATACGGTGGAACACTGGTAAAGAAACATGGATTTGAACAACAGACTATCGCATACGGTGCTAATGCTCTACCGACAGAAAGGGTTCTCCGGCTTTTAAGCAAATTCAAAACTACCTTGTAAATATAAACCCTAGACGTACACTCCTGATAACCCATGCTTTGTAACGGTGTTAGGTCTATCACTTGGCAGAGAAATCGCAGTCGACGAGCGCGCATGCAAAACAGTCTTCGACAGAATGTTGCTATTATTGGCATAAGTAGGTGAAAAAAGCAAAAGCACCTATTGCGCGCCCATCTTGTTCGAAAATAAGATCGTACATGTTGGTCACGTGATTACCCCACGGAAAAAACAAACGGCTCGGAGAAATTTTAAGTTGAGATCTCGGAAATTTTAAAGAAAGTTTACCTGACCCTTATTGGTATATAAGGATTACAATATAAAACGAGTTGAGCATCTACTTACAAATCTTTTTCAGAATTCCAATAGGATCGTGAGCGTAAACTTGAAACGGATTCTGAAACAACAAAAAGAATGATAAAGAGTCACCAAAGTGATTTTTATTCCAAGCACTTTTGGGGGCACTCACTCTGTTGATACGGATCTTTTAACGACGATACTTCGCATATGTATGAAATAATCTGATCGTAGTTTTATTCTTTTCATATAAGGAATATAAATTCTCGAGAGATAATAATCCAACGCATCGTGTGATTTTTAACCATTTAAGCCATTTCCGTTACAGGCGACATACATATGCTATCTGATAAAGGATGGAAATCAATGCGAAAAAAAGGATATATCTATCGTCTTTAAATATTCTGCTAGAGGTATCGATTTATCATTCACTATGACTATACAAAGGAATGTTGGCCGGGATTAGAAGAATAAAGTATCAAACTGTGTTATCAAAGTTAAACGTTTGAAAGTGAACGAATTGTGTTACCCGAGTCGGTCGATCGAACTGTGCTGTAGACGACGTTTGTATATTGCTGTTTTCTAAACAAATGTGTGTCGGCCGGTATAATAATCTCAAGTATCAAACTGTTATCCGAGTTGAAAGATCGAAAGAAAACAAATCATGTTACCCGAGTCTGTCGATCGAACCGTACTGTCGACGACGTTTGTGTATAGATAGCTGTTGTCAAAACGGCCATTTAAAAAAAAATCAAAGTATCGAACTTGCTCAACTGGCTCGAGCTGAGTCATCCGAGTTAAACGATCGAAAGAGAACAAATCGTGTTACCCGAGTCTGTTGATCGAACTGTACTATCGACGAGGTTTGTATAGCTGTTGTCATCGATCTCGTCTATATCCACACCGTCTAGAACACATTCCTGACACACCCATTTACCTATAACATAGTCATAGACAAACCATGTCATAATACACATCCATTTACCTACAACAAAGTCATAGACCAACCATCTTGTCATGATACACACCCATTTACCTACAACATAGTCAAAGACAAACATCATGTCATGATACACACCCATTTACCTACAACAAAGTCATAGACCAACCATCATGTCATAATACACACCCATTTACCTGCAACATAGTCAAAGACAAACCATCATGTCATAATACACACCCATTTACCTACAACAAAGTAATAGACAAACCATCATGTCATAATACACACCCATTTACCTACAACGAAGTCATAGACAAACCATGAGGTCATTATACACATCCATCTACCTACAACATGGTCATATACAAACCATCAGGTCATAATACATCCATTAACCAACAACACAGTCATAGACAAACATCATGCCATAAAACACCCATTTACCTACAACATAGTCATAGACAAGCATCATGTCATAATTAACCCATTTACCTACAACATAGTCATAGACAAACCATCTTGTCATAATACACATCCATTTACCTACAACAAAGTCATAGACCAACCATCTTGTCATGATACACACCCATTTACCTACAACATAGTCAAAGACAAACATCATGTCATAATACACATCCATTAACCAACACCACAGTAATAGACAAACCATCATGTCATAATACACGTCATAATACACACCCATTTACCTACAACATAGTCATTAACAAACCACCATGTCATAATACACACCCATTTACCTACAACATAGTCATAGACAAACCATCATGTCATAATACACACCCATTTACCTTCAACATAGTAATAGACAAACCATCATGTTATAATACACACCCATTTACCTACAACATAGTCATAGAAAACCATGTCATAATACACACCTCATTTACCTACAACATAGTCATAGAAAACCATGTCATAATACACACCCATTTACCTACAACATAGTAATAGAAAACCATGTCATAATACACACCCATTTACCTACAACATAGTCATAAACAAACCACAATGTCATAATACACACCCATTTACCTACAACATAAAAAAACCATCATTTTATAATACACACCCATTTATCTGCAACATAGTAATAGACAAACCATCATGTAATAATACACACCCATTTACCTACAACATAGTAATAGACAAACCATCATGTCATAATACACCTCTATTAACCAACAACACAGTCATAGACAAACATCATGTCATAATACACCCATTTACCTACAACATAGTCATAGACAAACATCATGTCATAATACACATCCATTAACCTACAACACAGTCATAGACAAACATCATATTATAATACACCCATTTACCTACAACATAGTCATAGACAAACCATCAAGTCATAATACACACCCATTTACCTACAACATAGTCATAGACAAACAATGAGGTCATAATACACACCCATTTACCTACAACATAGGCATAGATAAACCTTGAAGTCATAATACACCCCCATTTACCTACAACATAGGCATAGACAAACCTTGAGGTCATAATAGACAACCACTTACCTACAACATAGTCATAGACAAACCATGAGGTCATAATACACACCCATTTACCCATAACATGGTCATAGACAAACCATGAGGTCATAATACACACCCATTCACCTACAACATAGTCATTGACAAATAATCATGTCATAAAACACACCCATTTACCTAAACATAGTCACACACAAAACTTGAGGTCATAATACACATCTTTTTACCTACAACATAGTCATAGAGAAATCATTATGTCATAATACACACCCATTTACCTACAGCATGGTCATGAACAAACCTTGAGGTCATAATACATAATACATAGTCATAGACAAACCATGAGGTCATAATACACACCCATTTACCCATAACATGGTCATAGACAAACCATGAGGTCATAATACACACCCATTTACCTACAACATAGTCATAGACGAATAATCATGTCATAAAACACACCCATTTACCTGAACATAGTCACAGACAAAACATGAGGTCATAATACACTCCTTTTTACCTACAACATAGTCATGGGTAAATCATTATGTCATAATACACACCCATTTACCTACAGCATAGTCATAGACAAATCATAATGCCATAATGCACACTCATTAACCTATAACATAGTCATAGACAAATCATCAAAATATAGTACACACCCATTTACCTATAAAATAGTCAAAGACAAATTATCATGTCATAATACACACCCATTTACCTAATACATAGTCATAGACAAATCATCATGTCATAAAACACACCCATTTACCTGCAACATAGTCATACACAAATCATCAAATCATTAAACACCAATTTACCCAAAACATAGTCATAGTCAAACCATCAAGTCATTATACACACCAATTAACCTACAACATAGTAAAAGATAAATTATTAAGTCATAATACACACCCATTTACCAACAACATCGTCAAAGACAAACCATGAGCTCATAATACACACCCATATACCTACAATATAGTCAGAGACTAATCATCATGTCATAATACACACCCATTTACCTACAACATAGTCATAGAAAAATCATCAAGTAATAATACACACCCATATACCTACAATATAGTCAGAGACAAATCATCATGTTATAATACACACCCATTTACCTACAACATAGTCATAGACAAATCATCAAGTCATAATACACACCCATTTACCTACAACGTAGTCATAGACAAAACATCATGTCATAATACACACTCATTTACCTATTTCATAGTCATAGACATACCATCATGTCATAAAACACACCCATTTACCTACAACATAGTCATAGACAAAACATCATGTCATGATACACACCCATTTACCTACAACATAGTCATAGACAAATCATCATGTTACAAAACACACCCATTTACCCACAACATAGGCTTAGACAATCCATCAGGTTATAATACACACCCATTTACCTACAACATAGTCATGAACAATCATCAAGTCGTAATACACATCAAGTTACCTACAACATAGTCATAGACAGACCATTAGGTCATAATACACACCCATTTACCTACAACATAGTCATAGACGAAACATTAGGTTATAATACACACCCATTTACCCACAACATAGTCATAGACAATTCATCATGTCATAATACACACCCATTTACGAACTACATAGTCATCGACAAATCATCAAGTCATAATACACACCCATTTACCTACAACATAGTCATAGACAAATTATCATGTCATAATGCACATCCATTTACCTACAACATAGGCTAAGACAAACCATCAAGTTATAATACACACCCAATTACCTACAACATAGTCATAGACAAATCATCATGTCATAATACACACCTATTTACGAACTATATAGTCATAGACAAATCATCAAGTCATAATACACACCCATATACCTACAACATAGTCATAGACAAATTATCATGTCATAATACACACCTATTTACGAACTACATAGTCATAGACAAATCATCAAGTCATAATACACACCCATTTACCTACAACATAGTCATAGACAAATTATCATGTCATAATGCACATCCATTTACCTACAACATAGGCTAAGACAAACCATCAAGTTATAATACACACCCAATTACCTACAACATAGTCATAGACAAATCATCATGTCATAATACACACCTATTTACGAACTATATAGTCATAGACAAATCATCAAGTCATAATACACACCCATATACCTACAACATAGTCATAGACAAATTATCATGTCATAATACACACCTATTTACGAACTACATAGTCATAGACAAATCATCAAGTCATAATACACACCCATTTACCTACAACATAGTCATAGACAAATTATCATGTCATAATGTACATCCATTTACCTACAACATAGGCTTAGACAAACCATCAAGTTATAATACACACCCAATTACCTACAACATAGTCATAGACAAACCATGAGGTCGTAATACACCCATTTACCTACAACATAGTCATGAACAATCATCAAGTCATAATACACACCCATTTACCTACAACATAGTCATGGACAAATTATCATGTCATAATGCACATCCATTTACCTACATCATATTCCGGTAACACAACATATTCAGGACACATTAGAAACAATCACGATTGCAAAATGAAATTAGAATTAGAAGGCACATTGCTTCAATCGGTTATTCAGAGGTTCCCGAAGACTGCGATTGTAGCATTTGCCAATAAAGATCCCGGAAAAGAACAAAACTTGAAAGCGGCTGTGTCTTCACAAATAGTCTTTAATTTAGAAAGTAATGTCTGAAAACAACAGTTGAAATTGATAGAATCTTACTATCTAAAAAGTTAAATACTTATTCAAAGTAATTGATGTATAATGTCCTTTTTATTTCAAGCTGGTATACTTATGTTTTTGTATCAAGTACTAACTACAACATAGCCATACACAAACAATGAGATCATTATAACCATATCAATTTACAATATAATCTCTACAGGGGTCTCATCCAGCTAATCTAAGAGCCTTACTGGACAAGTTATTTTTTATTTAACTTTCTTTGTAGCCATTATACGAACAAGCGCAGATTAAGTAACACCTTGCAAGCTGAAGTCTCGGTTTATCGTTACTTTTAAATTGTGTGCGAAAAATGGCCAGAGAAAAAGAACCGGAGAAATTCCGTATGACAGGTAAGTTTTTCAATCAGTATCAAGCATCCTAAACTACCAGTTGCTTCTATTTGAAGGTATTTAATAAGCATTTAAAATGCATTGGATTACGCACAATGAAATACATTAATGCCTGCCTACCTTGGGGCTTATCAGTAACTTGCGGGTCATGACACAGCATATGGTACCCTTTATCACAGGCGTCACAGAACAGCATGCAGTCCTTGAATATAAAAAAAAAAATCGTATAGACATTTGTTACATTAACACATAAATTAAAAGAAAAACACGCTATGTTACAAAGGTCAAACAACAATTTGTCAGAAGGTGTTCAGTCTAGTTAAACCCAGCATAAATGTCTAAGCGTAAAAAAAGTATTTTGTAGCATCGAAAACTTATCAAAGCAAGATGATGGTACCTTTTGATACAGAAAAGCTCTATGGTTGTTCTAAAATCAAAAGATACCATTATAATATCAAAGGAATGTGTAAAAACTAATTTGATTATTTCATTTTATCCATATACACAATATGACAAGAAAAATGGGGGATTATCAGTTATCTGGGGGATTATCAGTTATCCGGACCAAAACAAGATCGATGTTTTTTTTTGTGGACATGATAACGACCATTCGTGCATGCCTTTTTGCGTTTTTCTATATCAGTCCTATAATATGGGATTAACATCAATTCAATATCACGTCAGTCAGACATGATGGGATGACCGCTTCATGATGATGGAGGATGACGGCCAAGCCGGTTAGAATCATCGGTATTCTGTAAGCCATCCGGAAAACTACTTCCCAGGATGATCAGAACAGAACAGAACATATTTCATTAGAATTTAAGCATATTAGCCTATTATTCTTAAAATACAGTTAATTACACAATGAAGTCATCTGCAAGGGATCGTGCGATTTCAATCTCTTTAGTTCAGTTTAATCATATTCTTTTGCATTCTTTCTACATGAGGTACATGACATATTGACAACAACATATATGCATGTTTTTAAGGAAGATGTGAAAAGGCAAAAAATTATACAAATGGATTTGGCCACATCGAGATCAAAATAATTAGTATATCTCTAAACAAGAGGAAAACATCATGTGAGAAAATGACGTTTAGAAAGCCAATTCCCAATGTATATAATTATTCTCTGCCAATCATAACTTTTACGACATTTCTGTAACCTGAGATACACGCGTTTTCATTGGATAAACCTGAGGAGTTCTGATTGGTCCAATGCGTTTCCGCATACTTCCATCACTGGTTCGACAGAAACAATATTCATCCATAACGAGGATTACTAACTATTGATTTTTTGTTCGGGTTTCCTGTTATACATAATTAAAAACTATATAATTAGAGTCTATCTAATGAAATTTTGTTCGAAGCTATTGCACAGTAACTTATCACAATAGTACAGTCACGCTGTGACATCTAGTATGGTTAGCGAGTGTTAAACCGCGACATTGTTAAGGTCCTTTTATTAAAGTTTATTCGGAATGATTCGGCTTTCGACATAAAACATTAACTGTCGTAGAAATTTGTCGTATTGCTCAATGACATTCATCAAAGCAACACATAGATGTATTTTGAAATCAAACATGGGAAGATTGGTGCTTGACGCTCACTGTTAGTTCTTGTATCAGTTCTGCTGTGTGTTTAGTTATCTATATCAAGTACCTTAACAAAAACATATTTATGTATGTACAGTATTTCATTATATATGTACTCAGTCAACACATGGTATTAAGTTTAAACTTATTTATTTTACATCGATTGTGTCGGAAGCTTGGACTTTATTAAATTCACTCTCGATGTCTACTTCCTTGATACTAAAACAATACTCGTGCCGATTTGTGGGATAGTTCCGGTAATTGGACCTTACCGAGAACGGATACCGAATCTGGTGTGAAAAGGGTACCCGAAAAAGGAATGGTTCAATATCTTAAGATTATTTTGATTTGCCTTAATTATCATCAAAACAGTGTTACAGTAGACTGAAATATCTACCACCTTTTTTTTTTCTTTCTATATTCATTTTTTATTTATTTTTTCTATTATTATTATTTTTATTTACTTGCGCAAGTTGTTGTGCAAAGATGTTTTACCCAGAGTCGGCATTGCTAAATAACCCCGCTATAACCCCGTAGACCCCAAATATTGAAGAGGAAATGTGAATGTGAAAGCTGAAATCAATTCCCTGCGAGCCCTTTACGACATGCTTGCACTGTCGGTTACAATTATCGATCCCCGTCCCTATGTAAATTAGCGTCCTCAATCCTCCTCGTGCATTACCGATTAACCCATTACCAAACAATAACGACATTTGACCGGTTTGTTGCAGACGACTTTGGAAAACATTGTGGGAAAAGGAGAAATTGCTCTTAACGAGCAATTTCTCCTTTTCCCACAATGTTTTCTGCCCTACCAGAAGATTAATTTTCAATTTCATCACATTTTGAAATGTCGTCTGCAAAGTCTTTCAATTTGGGACTGCCAAAGATTTGGCGTTTGTTAAAGGGTCAATTCCCGTGTATCGTGGGGGACTAGCCGTGTGTAGAACACGATCAGGGAAATTAGGCGGGAAACCATTGATATGGTTGATTGTATCTGTAAAGATCGGCCAAAAGTTTAACGCCCTCCGCAGAATGGCTGTCAAATGCCCAATAGTATATAGCCTTGTATATCAGGAAATGTAAAGGGGGAAACTCGTTTATCTTACGAACGATGCGAACAGTTAAATCTACTTGCTTACAAAACTTGGATGTAAAAGTCCGATTTCTTTCTTTTTTTAATATATATATATATGGGTTTTACATCACATCAACATTATTTCAGTTATGTAGCGATGCCCGACTCTTAATGATGGAGGAAGACCCCATACTCAACTGCCCATAAGGGCTGGTCAAGGCGGGTAGAACCATCGGCAATCCGTAAGTCCGTCGGGAGACTGCCTCTCATGAAAATCCATATCCCTCTAAGGATTTGAACCCACGCGGAGAGGGGCCATGTGATTTCAAGTTCTGTACTCTAACCACTAGGCCACGGAGGCCCCCCGATTTCTTTAAAATTTTATGGCAGCTACACTATTGTATGAAAGCATTGGAAAATAGCCCCGGAATCGTAACAGATACAGCATATCTAACCCGGGGTCCTGGCCCGTGCGCATACCCGCCCTATGCCCGGGCCAGGACCAATACTATAATACGTCTTACAGCCTTTAATTCTGTTGAAGCGACATAAATACCAATTAAGAAAAGAAGTTTAATTACCAACAAGGAATCGGCTAGATAATTTACCGCCTCTCCTGGTTCGTAACAGATACAGCATGTCTTACAGTCGCCGGGCTTCAAAGTACAACTTGTCTGCTGTTAAAGCGACTTGTATAACCATTTCCCAAACAACAAATTTTCGACTGTCCAAAATTTGAAGAGTTTGCAGACAACATTTTAAAATGTGATTAAATTGGAAAATAATCTTCTGAAAGGGCAGAAAACATTATGGGAAAAGGACAAATTTCTCATTACCAGCAATCTCTCCTTTTCCCACAATGTTTTCCAGAGTCGTCTGCAACAAAGTGGTCAAATGTCGTTATTGTTTGGGAAAGGGATAACTAGTTAACCAAACAGAATTTAATTAGTAAAATGCAGACCAACTTACCGCCTCACCAGGATCGTAACAGATACAGCATGTCTTACAGTCAATACACTGCCAGGCTGTGTTCCGGGCACGTTTGGCCAGCTCCGGGGAATACTGCATACACGACGGATGAGCTGTGGTAGCGAGAAATGAGAGAAAATGGAAAATATAACACGTGGTCGAATGAAGAAATAGCATGGCTGAAACCAAGTGTTCAATGTCTTTCAAATGTACGTGTACATACCTGTATATATATAGGTTTTGTTAATTAAAGTGTCACCCGTATTGAAAGGTCCAGCCAGTATGGCTTATGAGACACTTTTCACTGATTATACCAAGCACATCCCAACTTCTATCACTATGCCAGGCGCCAAGTGGATATTAGTCGGTAACCATTAGATTTAACTAGCTCGCGGCTCACGAACTGGAGGCATTTTCGGAACAAGTCCCACGAGAAACATTCTCCGGACAAACGCCTCCCGTGGGGTTCGAAGCTTCGACATCCTCGTCCAAAGGCAGACACCTTAACCACTAGGCCACTGTGTGTATGTATTTAAGTAATTCCTATCGTAAATATTGATCTATGGGTCCTACAAAACTTCAACTGTACATTTAGATGTCATCTAGTCGATTCTTAAATATCTTAAGATTATAAACATAAATGTCCTTATGGGAGATAAAGAAAATAAGTAACAATATCCTTCCTCCTGTTGACAATATTTTTTGGAAGGATGATATTTCATATCAACTTTGCTCAATTTCTCGTGGTCACAAGGACCATCCAGGCTATGAAGTTACTGGTCCTGCAGGCATACCAGGTGGTCAAGAACCTTGAATGAGTATCTAAACCAGTCATGGATTAGGCATAACCATTTAACTGAAATACAATCCCCACGTTATTAGACCTCAACGATAGGAGAAAGCAAACAAACACGCAGATACCTTTCGCGTTACAGTCCTTGCAGAACAACAATTCCTCCTCGTGTCCATCTTTATTCAGGTCGGCCGGCTGCTGACAGAAGTCGCACATGTGGGGCGGCATGATAGGTACCGGAGCTACCTGGGATTCGGGCCGAGCAGGACTTGCTTGGACGTCGCCGCAACTCAGACTTCGGCCGATCGGGAGCTGTAAATTAATAAAAGATTGAAACATAAATTCGCAGGCTTAATCGAAACATAGTCGATAGTTATTTCAACTACATCGCTACAAAAGGACGCGTTTTAACGCGACTGCATTTAAATGTTTTCTAACCTTTATATTGCTGGAACCCCCTTCATGCTTATGCAAATAGGTGAGATCCAAACCAGCCGCCAGGTGAATTTGCGGTTGGCCTGTGGTCACACCTATCTGCTACTCTGAGTATATTTCCTCAACAAAATTAAGCAGATATTTGTGGTTTCGGAAAGCAAACACGCAAAAACCTTATTTTAAGAAAATTACCAAGCATTCTAAGGTTAAGGTCTTCCTCCAGCAGTAAGAGGGGTGCATCGCAACAAACACGAAACAGCGTTGATGCGATTTAAAACCCCTTTAGATAAGACAAACATTACTACTAGCGTCAACAATAAAAGTGCATAGAAAAACACCCTTATCGTCGGAGCATGAAATAAAGAGCGGAAAAAACGATCAGTAATTGGCCGTTTTGATCGACAATGCGTTGGGTGTTGCCAAAAAAAATGAACGTCCTTTGTTTCTTTCCAGTGATAATATATGATTTTTTATATAAGGGTTTTACATCACATCAACATTATTTCAGTTATGTAGCGATGCCCGACCCTAAATGATGGAGGAAGACCTCATACTCAACTGCCCATAAGGGCTGGTCAAGACGGGTAGAACCATCGGCATTCCGTAAGACAGTCGGGAGACTGCCTCTCATGAAAATCCCTGTTCCTCTCAGGATTTGAACCCACGCGGAGAGGGGCTGTCTGATTTCAAGTTCTGTACTCTAACCACTAGGCCACGGAGACCCCAGTGCGTGGTTCTACGCATCAAATTAGCGTTGAATGATCATAGTGTACTTATTATACGCAGAAAATACTTAACAGTTAACGTTTTTCGTTTGGTTTTTTCTTTGTAATCATTATCTTTTCGAGAAATCATCATGGGTTCAAAAGTTCGTGATTTTTACCCCTTTATCCAGTTACAGCCAATTTGAATAAGTCATCCTTAAAATAGGAGAGCTCCATCCACATAAACCTTGAATTTACACTCAATTATATTTGGAAGCTTTGATAGAATACAAGAACTTGCAGTACCACAGTGTACAGTAAGTTCAATGTCGTCTACTGCACTTTAAATAAGTGTGCCTATTATGTAAACGGTTGAAGCAGTCGATGTAGTGTTATGCAGTTTTAATGAAAGCCTATCGATTTGAATAATCGCTATGTTATAAGATTCGTTATGTTTCCGTTTCCTTTACATTTGTTTAAAAAAAAAAGGAATAATATTCTCCCATTGCCTTTCAATAAATCCCTGGAATTCACTCATATATAAGCAGCTAAATTTCTGATAGTTTTTGTTTTGTGTGTTATTATTGCTTAACTCTATGGCATCATATTGATATATGTTTTAGTCTATTTATTTGTATATCTTTCTTGAATACCAAATACAATGAAATCGACAATGCATATTCTAAAGGAACTGCTTAATTGTATTGATACGAAGTGTTTAAAGATGTATATACTTATATATTAGTTCAACCCGGTTTATGTATTATGATCTATGTATTATGTTTTATGGGCCGGAGGCCTGAATTTACTGAATAAAAATTGAACTACAGCAGAATATCCTTGCAGTCACTGTGGAAAAGGGAGATAAAGCTCGTGAACGAGCAAGTTCACAATTTATTGAAATGACTTCCGCCTAGAAACACCAAACGAATGTTGATTTTCACATGTTCTAATTATCGTCTGATTTTGCTTTCAATTTCGACAACTTACAAAATGTCACAATGGGGTAATGGATTTAACATAACTACACCGACAGAAACTATTAAATAGACAAATTGCCTTCAGTTTTATTACAGATGAATATTTGAAGAAGTTTAAAGGGTTAAAACGCGCGTTATTTCAGTGGAAAACCCCAGCATATAATTTGTAAATTGCATGTATTCTATCTACACTTGAGTTCGTAATCTGATATAGGGAAATGTGTCAAATACATTTGGAGATTACGTCAGGATTGCGTATGGTACGCATATGATATGCGTTCATTTTACTAATGCTTTTGTATGCCAGTTTTATATAGAATACTCATATCCCGCCATTTTGAAACTTATTCTTTCGTCGGGATTCTTCGGTCGTTCTCAGTATACATCGGTCAGGGCCGGAACTATTCGTTCTAAACCGAACAGTTCCGGTCTCGGCTGGTGTATGCCGAGAACAACCGAAGTAATACGACATAACAATATATTTCTAAATGGCGAATTATGGGTATTCCGTTATGGGATAAAAAAAGAGAAACTTCTTTTGATACTTTTCATTGTCGTCGTTCTTTTTATTTTTCAAATTGGAACAGCAAAACCATTATGAAGGTTATGCATCTTTTATACTATACTCCACTTTCTGATACTGATCATTTATCATTTTAACACATGATCTTAACCGCTTTGAAAAAGAAGGCGTAAGAACACGGTTTGAAACGTATGGATTTCCCAGCTCGAGAGATTTCGGTTTGTCGAATTGCGACGCTGGTTGATTCTCTTGTCAGGTTTAAGTGATTCGTCGGAAGTTATGCCCCCATTTTGATAATCACGTGGTGTCAAAAATGTATCTCTTAACATACACAGATGTACATAGAAGTTGATAATACGTACAAACTCATTCCATTTCAATCTCATCTCAGCCAAAGGGTTGTGCGATTGGTTCGAAATGAAACCAAATGAACGAAGGTTTAAACCCAAGACTACGGTTAGGTCATCTTTCTAGCCTTGCGCTGGTAATTCGACCTAGAGTGTATATTATAGAGGACTATACAGCAATTCGTTTGAGATTGTTGATAATTATTGTGTTTAAATGGTTTATGCTCGACTTTCTTCCGTTGAGATATAGGCCTAGATTTTGTAACTATTTCATCCATAATACCTCTCTTTGGCACACCTATAGCTAAAGACTTAAAGACATACTTGCGCTCATTTACACTTAAATTGTGAACGTTCTAGAATAATTGTCAATTAGCTTAAAAATACTTCAAATTCCGTTGTACAGAGAAATTGAGAATGTAACACGTTCACATGGTGCTTGTAAGAAAGTGAATACTATACGGTTTGTTTACAATTATCTATAAAACTAGGTCAGCCGGGAAACGTTAGGAACCAACAAAACCAAATAAGTTCTCCATTTCGCATGTTCATGTTGGTTAAATTGGATAAATGACAGCATTGGTTTGTGTTTCACATGGATTTTTAACCAGGTGATCGCCACTCATTAATCCGAGTGCTTCTTGCTATTTTAGATGTCACTTGATTGTAAACAATAAAGTTAAATTGGTGGGCACTAAATTTGTGAAAATAGCACTTTGAAAAATAGATAATAAATAGTGCAGGAGTTATATTGTCATGATCTTGTGGTTATTCGCTATGTTTCAACATATTCTTTCATCATAATTCATAACTCATATTACCCAGTTTTGAAGCCTTTCTGAGCGCTAGTATGCTTTTAAGAAAACATCGTGACTTAATTAATTAGAAACTAAATGGAAGTTGACCTGTGTCAAGTAATTTCCCATTAAGTAAGATTGGCTTGTACGCAATTTGGTCACCATGTTTCATTCATACCTTTTATGTCGTCTGCTGATTTCTTACAAAAGTGTGATAACTGATTTCTTCCCACACTTTGAAAGTTACCATACGCACACACTTCCATTTAGCAATTTTTTTTTCAATTTCCTTTATTTCACTTAGTTCCTATTACAGAAAACAAAAGGTGCATTGATATGAAACAAACAAAAAAATAACAAGGCATAATAAATATGTTTTGTCGATTAGGTTCCAAGATGTCCCAACCCCAGTTTGCTTCAGACTGGAGTTCTGACATCTTGGAAGCCAATCGTCCATATAGGCATGAATACATATAGACATATGCACATTCACACCCACACTCATACACTCATACACTGAATTGAAAACTTTAACTTCTCTCAGTTCATATTTCAAAACTAGAAACTAATTAAATATAAACAGATATTTAGCAAGGCAATGTATAAATATATTTTGTCGGTTGGGTTTCAAGATGTCACAACCTCAGCTTGTTTAAGACTGAGATTAAGACATCTTGGAAGCCAATCGTCCAAGTAGGCATTGTTAGGCATGCACAAAGACACATACACACCCATACACACCCACACCCACCCCTGCCTTCACACGCCAACACACATCTACACACAGACACAATTAGATATAGAATCATACATGATGATGATACCATACGCGCACACTTCCATTTAGCACAACCATCGAATCAACATTTTAACAAGGTATTTATTAGATGTTCCAATTTCCTTAAAAATGTGAAAAACGGGATGACACATTCTAAATGTGTGGGTATTTAACTCTTTACCACATGCATACGACATTTCTGTTTTTACTTGAAGCAGACGACTTTAGGAAAGCTTTGTTTAACACGTGGAAAACCCTGTAAGTTCTTCAGTTGTGATATGTGGATAGATTCAAAAAGCATTGTGGCAAAAGGAGAAATTGCTTTGGACAAGCAATTTCTCCTTTTGTCACAATGCTTTTTGAAACAAAGTCGTCTGCTGCAATACACAAACATGTCGAGTTAGGTGTTAATGTGTTAATGTGTGTGGGGTTGTCCTTATCTTCGACTTGTATGGGGACTGAATACCCTTTATCAGTACATTTTGCTTTTTCCGAATTGTGCATTGTGTAAATTTCGCTTCCGGGTTCATGAAACATGACGAGACTAATCCTTCCTAAAATACACCTAACTACATGATAATACCTCGCCTTTTGCACTTTAAAGTTAATTTGTAAACCATTGTGACAAAAACATGAATTTCTCTCAATGAGCATTTCGTTGTGTTGTTACAATAGCTTCTAGACAATATCACAGATAGGTATTAAATCCTACAATAAATTGAATATAATTGAGAGGAATAGTTTGCCTTCCTTTCACTGTACGTTGATCGCGTATTGTTGCCATCTCTTTCGCAAAACAACGCGTAACAATAGCGATAGCTTTCCCGCAGAAGCACCATGTGCCTACCATGCGGATTGCGTTATGGCTCGAAATGCAAGTATCAGATAATTCAATCGTGGTGCTTTAGATTCGTTGATTGCTGCGATTGAGCTGAACTAATGTTAAAAATGGTATAGATCACAAAGAAATGGCAAAAAGAACTTATATGTGCCTAGGTGTGAAAGAGTAAATGGGGAAAGGCGTGTGCATACATAAGGCTCATTTAGTCACTGTGTTACATTTAACACAGGTTAAGCGATACGTTATATATAAACGGGTACATGCGAAGTGTGTGCACGCATGCGTGTGCATTAAAGGTGCAGTCGCACTTTCATAAATAATGTATTGCGTTATCATTCGGAACACATCGGCCATTTCTTAAAATAACCTCGGAGGTAATGGGGAGCCATTTTCGAAAGTAGGTCAGCAACGAAGGGCCAATCATATCAACTCGGCAATCCCCGTCACTAGTCGGGGATTGCCGAAAAGAGCCGATTGACAAAATATGAAACAAAGATGTGTTGATATGATCATCTTCAATGAAAAGGGTAAAAAAACATTCAATCGTGAAATAAAACCAAGTTGTGTGTATTTAAATACATATTTAGTGCCTGTGTGCATTTTGCGTTGTCCGCCGGAAATAAGGCGAATTATCCCAGGATTTCTGGTGTATTCATGTACTGCCTACGAGGTATATCTACCGACTTGTTACGGGGATTGCCGAGTAGATACGATTGTTGCGTTATCTCATAGGAGGAGGTCACATGGCTAACGGAATGCGGGTGGTCCCTCCCATTATGACTGGTAGGCCCAAATGAAAGTATGAAAAAAGGTTTTACAATCAGGATCATGTTCTGTTCATGTTCAAGCTAGGTAGGATGCCCATAATCCGCCATTTTGAAACATTTTATTTGATTCCTTCGCTTGTACTCGGCATATACCGGTCACCGACGGAACTATTCGATTTAAAGCGAATAGTTTCGGCCGAGACCGATGTGTACCGAGAACGACCGAATAAATCATACGAAAGAAAATGTTTCAAGATGGCGAATTATGGGTCATTTACCTTAACGCTTTCCCAAACAATAACGAAATTTGACGACTTTGTTGCAGACGACTTTAAAAAACATTGTGGGAAAAGGAGAAATTGCTCGTAACAAGCAATTTTTCCTTTTCCCCACAGGGTTTTCTGCTCTTTCTGAAGAATATTGTTCAATTTCATCACATTTTGAAATGTCGTCTGCAAACTCTTTCAATTTGGGATGGTCGACAATGTATTGTTTGGGAAAGGGATAAGGCATTTCGGTTGTACTACTTTCCTCTTAATAGTTACGTTTACGTGAAAAAGAAATACGTTTACGAGACAAACTATCGTAAGCACCTTTGTGAGACAGGCCCCAGTAGAAAAGTTTTACTGTAATTCCGTTATCAAGTATCTATATGGCTTAAGGCAGAATACGAGAAAGCGCTATGGTAATAGGTTATAGATATAGTGTTCGATGTAAGTTTTCATGGCCGATTGAACGTATCTATCATTAATCGCACTGAATCGTAACGAAATATCAACGGTATTTCACTCACTTCAACAGACTGTTCACGTTGTATATCATTAGTTCTTTTTTTTCAGTCTCATCATGGTTACAAACAAATACATCATACCATGTATAAATATAGTAAACCATGCCGTTCATGCCATTGTATTGGTGGTATCAGAGTTTTCCAGTAATGGAAAAAAGGCCCCTTTCGAAAATCAAAAGCGTCAGTGCCAAGGTAGCGAGAGATCAGGACTTCGATGAACTATGGTCGGTAAAAAAAACATGTCGAGGGTTCAATGCAATACTTTAGTAAGTGCTTCATGTTTATGAAGCACTTACTATAGTCTTGCATTGAACCCTCGATATGTCAATGAATGATATGCGCAAATTAAAGATATTCGCGAAAAAGTATGTAACCCAGCAAAGTCGATCGAAAATATTCGTCAGAGACCAGGTACAAACACCATTTCAACCACAATGGTTCTAGATAATATATGTACATGAAGTAAACGTCTAAACAAATCACTGTGATACGTGAGAACTTGTGGTGCAAGTGTAAAGCAATCGTATCAGGCAAAGCAATAATAAATCACAGACCGTTCAACTTAATTCCGTGAGAGAATTAACGTTTTCGTTGAAAACCGCCTATAACTCTTATCGAAAGCACGTAACACGACAAACGTATATTTATCATTGCATTGCTGTTGCTTTTCTTAGACAGAAACAATGTAGTAATGAACAGAATCAAAACATTGGTGTATGTGTACACAATCATTCTATCAAGCGATTGTACGCAAGCATTCTTTCTAGCGATTGTAAGTTTAAACTTATTTATACTACATCAACTGTGACGGAAGCTTTAAGCTTATCAAATTCACCCTCGACGACTGCTTCCTGGATACTACACCAGTACTTGCGCAGATTAGTGGGTTTGTGACAATTCTCATCCCGCATAGCGCGGATTCGAACCCGGGACCCTCAGTACAAGAGGCAGACGATATACCATTGCACCACTGTCGCCCACTATCTATACGCAATCTAATTAACTATCCTATTAACCCGTTCCCAAATAATAACGACATTTGACCACTTTGTTGCAGACGACTTTAGAAATCAAAGTGCTGAAGGCACTGAAGTTGGATGACATGATTCAAATGGATGATAATCCTGCAAGGGTTAAAAGCAATGTCAACAGTATTTCATTTGCTTTACTGCTTGCTTTCATCAGCAATAGACTAAAAACTTTCAAATATCTCAAGGACATCCCAAGAACAAAACGCTAGTTAGGATCAGACTTTGGACATCTAGGTTATGAATTTTACATTAGGCCACGTAGAACCCTACAAAATATACTACAGTTGCCAAATGCATCCATATTGGTTGCTAGAATAATTATTACAAGAAAATCGTTTGAGTATGAATAGGAAAACAAATAGGAGACAAATACAACAAACATAGTTTTATTAGTATTTAAATGTATTTATTTTTCAATAGCTTTCTCTTTTTATTAGTCAGAGACAAACATGTGTGAAGGTGTTTTGTTAAGTGACTGGAAAATAATAAGTTTTACAAAATGTATGTTTTTATTATGCATATTTATACATATGCATGTTAGTGACTGAAGAAATCAGTCTTATGGACCAAAATTTAGTTTTTTAACTTTTACATATTATGATTTGGTAACATGTCAAAATTAATATCTAAAAATTTCAAATCAAAATTCATAAAACTAAAAAAAGAATCAGTCATATTGGGAAACTCAAGGCAGTCTCTATTTAATTGTGACGTCTGGTTGTTTAATTGACTCTGATTGGCGTTTCATCGTTTTGACTTCATCCTTTTGAGTATCGACAAGTTTTTTTGTGTGAACTACCTTGTATGAAATTTAATAACTTCTTTTCCCTTGATTCTTTCTTATCCAAATTGTCCAGTCATGTTTTCAAAAGAATGCTTTTTCTCAATATTAGGAGACACCAATGCAAATACTATGTATTCATTGTGAATTGTTTGTTTACCTTCTGCAGTATTTTCAGAGTTATATCTGACATATGACTAACATTTACAAGATTTAAAAAACACCCTTTGCTTTCTCTTAGCGTTACATATTTTAAAACGTTAAAAAGATGATCGATTGATTCTGAATAAAATCCTACTTCATAAAATAAGTAATTATGTTTAGGATATTTATAAACATTGTATAGGATAACAAATCAGACTCAAAACCTAAATCGACGACCCAAAACAACACCTCTCAAACAACGCTAGCTTAAATGTTTTTACTTCTTGTGCTTTCCTTTTAATAAATATTCCTTGTGAGCTATACATTCAGTTTCTATGAACAACAAACAAAGAGCTTGTTGCCAATTCATAAAACATGTACCCTATGATACCAGGAAAAAATGCGATTCTCTTGTTCCATGCTGTCCTTAACATAACACAAAACTATCAAATGGAAAACTGATAAAGAAACCAGATGGCTTTAATATAAAACTATTTAACTTTTCAAGCCAAACACTTTAAGATGGCAGTTCTTAAGCTACTCCTGTGTATTTTCTTCATCATCCCTGAATTTCACTCAACTTCCAAGGTCCTCCTACTGTTGATGGTTTTTTGGACACCTATAAAAGAGTATAGATGAAAATGATATTTAGATATGAATACCTTTTTTCTAAAGTGGTTAAGTGTCTTGCCAAAGAACACTTCTAAGCAACGAGAGGGGCTTTAGCATAGGATCCCTTGGTACAAAGTCAACCACCTTTACCATTAGACCACAAAGGTCACTACAATGCTTCATCACAACTTTATACCATGTATATGTAGAGAATACAGAGTTTTATCTAAATGTACTATGAATTTGTTTTTCAAATTTAGATGGTGAAGTGCAACAGACATGACATCAAATACCATCAACTATTATTGAGTCTAACTGAAAGCATATACATATATATAAACAAACATAATTTTTTTTATAAGAAATAATCAATTTTTTTTGTTAGCTTCACACACATTCTCACTAAGGGGAGAAAAAAGGTGAGAAAAATCTGTGTGTTTTTTTCAAGTTATAGTTATGAGCTGGTTTTTTTTTCATTTATCATTTCTTCAAGAGCTGTCTCGAAATACTGGCTTGTAAATAATGAATACTTGAATTCTTTTTCTTGCTATGGATAGTCTTGGGTGTTATTCTTTCAACCATTTTTTTTTCTGAATTAGGTACTACTTAATGACATTAGCATAATGTGTCCAGCATGGAAATTATGGTCACTTGTGTCAGTTGAAAACTAGATGACTTGTAAATGATTCATTCTACATTACGCTTATGGTTTTCTTTATAATAGAGTTTATGATCATCAGTGCATGTCACACTAGAAACGATGATCATTTCTTTGAATTAGGTAATAATATTTCTTTGTATTAGGTGATAACAGCTTGATTCAAAACATCCCACATTTACTCACAATCGTGATAATTAACATCAAAAGGATAAATTCCTCATAAGTCAAATTTCTCCTTTTTTCACAATAGTTAATATTTTAAAGATTTTTTTCTCACTCATTTTCATTGTTATGGCTCTATACTTCATTTGTATCTAAATTTAAATCCACATGAGAAAATTGGTAAAAAAAAAAAGAACTTATCCTAAGTCATATCTTAGTCGTTGTGATAGGACATACATTGTATCAACCATTTTGCATTACACTATATGCTAAGTCTGTTATAGATCTGAGGGTAAAACATGCTTACCCTGTGGTACTGCATTCTATGCTGTAGCGACTGGTACACCAGACTGACATTGTCTGGGGTTAATTGGTGGGACAGGCATGCAAAATGCTTCTCTACAACCTTCGTCTGAAACAGAAATTATCTGATATAAATACCAACAGCATAGGTGTTTAACATCATTGATTGTTAATGACATCAGAGCTCAATTTTGGAGCACAACTTGTAAGTCACCACCACTTCTATGGAACTATATATGTTATCAAATTTATCCTTTTCCCCTTTACTATGGACAATCTATAATTCATCAACCACATTAAATATCAAATAAACATGGAATATAATTCCAGCATGCTATATTCCACCTTGCGATGCAAGGCACATAGAAAGTGTCTGTTGAATATCTAAGCATGACTTGCAGTCTTTTTAAACATAAAGGTTCTTGATTTAAGTAAATCTTTTAATTTTCTTTACATGCTAAAATAATCACATTAGCCGAAAAAGGCAAGAAACAAATATATTCTTAATGATTTGAGAGCAATCGTTAGAATCAGCTTATACTTTTGACTCAATGGTTTCAAAGGTGTTTTGAAACAGATACCACAAAGTGAGGTATCATAGAGTGAAGGATTATGGACGTGATTCTGAAGTTACATAACAATGCAGAACATCAATGGTTCAATGCATTACTATAGAAAGTGCTTAATAAACATGAAGCAATTTCTATAGTCTCGCATTGAACCCTTAATATGTTCATATGGGCTCAACGCTTTCTCAACAACGTCTCAGTCATATCACAGTGTATAAGGAGGGGAAAATCCAATTAAACTTAATTTTCATTTTTCATCAAGAAAAAATAAAATTGAAACTCACATTGTCCTCAGCAAATACACTCCAGGCATACATGGGTCCCAGGAATGACAGTCTGGCTACCTCCATACCACAGGCCTTGCTAAGCGGCTTGGGGAACCAGTTGGGTAAGCTTACCATCTGAAATGTTAGAAAGAGAAAGAGAAAGATAAGTTATACTACAGCTATGTAGGGAACCAATTGGGTAAGCTTACCATCTGAAAATGTAGGAAAGATAAAGATAAGTTATACTACAGTAATGGAACATAAGTTATACTACAACTAGGTAGAGAACCAGTTAGGTTAGCTTAACATCTGAAAATGTTAAGAAAAGAAATACAAGTTATACTACAGCTAGGGAACTAGTTAGGTAACTAACCATATGAATATAGAAATAAATGAATAATACTTCGGCTGTACCTAGGTGGCTGTTTGGTGTAGGATTTGTAAATGATTGGCAGATTGAAAACATGAATAAGTCATGATGGTTAATCTAAAATTTTACTTTGTTTAAAAGAAATTGAGATTCGCATATTCAATGGATACCCGTCTTCATATTAACACATTATTTTGTTGCCAGAAAATGGTTTATTTTTGTCCATACATACCTAAATCAGGACATATTATACCAGGACAGGCATTTTTCCATGCAACTTTCAAACGCCACCATAGCATTTTTTTTTACATATATGTGAATGTATATCTCCCTTATATTGCATGAATGCAATATGACAGCATTGGTCACCACTTTGTGAGAATGAGTGATCAGTTTCTTTAAGAATTGTTTATATTGCCTCTTTGAGTTTTGCTTTTTTCCACGCTTTGAAGCTGAAATAACTTACATTATTTGATAACAGACAGGACAAATATTTGCAGGTCATGCAATCAAAATATTAAATGGATTTCAATATACCTCTGCATCTGTTTCTCCAATCCAACTGTAAATAGAAGTGGGATAGTGGTGCATCATACTGCCTTCACTGTTTGCTCACTGTAAGTCATGGTTTCTGTTAGTTTCACTATACACTCTGGTATTGAATGACCCCTTCATCGTCCAGAAGACTATGCTTTTTATCTGTGATGTAAAAAAAAATCTGCTATAAGGACTAAACATTTGTTACATTGGAAAAATGCACTAAGTTTCAAACATAGCACCCTATAAAATAGACAAATTTTTATCAGTATAATCAGGTATGAGCAATTTAAAACAGAGAAATTAATTTTTCATAGTGATTTGCATAAGAAAGCATAAAATACTACTGAGAACATTTATATTTGATTGATAAACCTTCAAGCAATTAAGACAAAAAGGCATAGCCCATCTTATTTTTCTGCAGTCTTTTAAATGTTTTAACCTCCCCAAACCCAGCTGCAACAGTGTGGATTGAACTCAAGTAACAAAGTTTCCACTGAAACCACTTACTAAGCTGTTATAGATACTCTCTCAGCGATTTGTCTATTTGGAGTTACAAACGTCAAAAAATTGGTATTGACAATCCTTGTCACTAAACCAAAGACTATTTACCATATCTTTACTTATCAGATGCTTAAACCCTGTGCTTTCGTTAAATAACGTGAAGTGAGCATGCTTTCGTTAAATAACGTGAAGTGAGCTGTCACGTTTGTCTGATCATCTTTGGGATTAACAAAATTACCAGATTTCAGCAAGTTAAGAAATTTAAAATTATCTTCGATTTGGCGACAACAATTGTTAATATCAAATAACTACCATATATTACTATCATGGCACTTTGAGGTAGTCCTTAAAAAACCACACCCACCAATGAATAATTCAAATTAAGATCATTGTTTACAAAATAAACCATTTAAAGGAAAGATACTTTGTCACTGTCTGTAACTGGGTTTTTTCTGTGGTGAGTGATTCAAAGCATTCGGAACACCTCGGCCATTTCTTAAAATAACCTCGGAGGTAATGGGGAGCCATTTTTGAAAGTAGATCAGCAACGAAGGGCATGTCCGTTTGCAATCGTATCTACTCGGATGATTGCCGAAAAGAGCCGATTGACAAAATATGAAACAAAGATGTGTTGATATGATCATCTTTAATGAAAAGGGTAAAAAAAACATTCAGTTGTGATATATAACCAATTTGTGTGTATTTAAATACATATTTAGTGCCTGTCTGCATTTTGCGTTATCCGCCGGAAATAAGGCGAATTACCCCAGGATTTCTGGTGTATTCATGTACTGCCTACGAGGTATATCTACCGACTTGTTACAGGTTGCCGAGTAGATACGATTGTGATTCAATGGTCACTTCCCTTTGAGTAAGAGCTATACAGGTACTCATTACAAATGCTATGACAATATCATAGAGTTCATATAGTTTTTTGAGCCGGATGTGAACATTGTGTACATCTAATCCTTAGGATTCTATAGGCACCTGGATTTGGTTGTGTTTGTTTGTTTTTCCATTAATGTACAGGACTCAGTCTTGAGTGTTATATTTGATTTATGTTTGCAGCAATGAGTACATTGAGTACTTTATCTATCGTAGACTCATTACTTATTACAAGAATGCATAATGTTTACAAGCAGAATAAGATTAGTGAAAGAGAGAACCCAGTGAAAGATATTGTTACTTATTGAAATGACTAAGATTATCCTCTTAATGTTCAATGGCTCTTTTCTAAAAGAAATCGTTAGACCTAAACGAAATTATTCAAGACAAACATTTAGTACAAGCTTCATACCTTCTCACCGGAGTGACACAATGAATTACGGTATGCTTTATTGTATCGAAGACTGAATTCATTTCAAGTATCTTGTCTCAAATGCCGAAGCCTAGATTAATTTGCAAACGTGTATGAGGTAAACAAAGATGGCAGCAAACATTGATGATTGACAGGTTATCGACAACTTCCGGTCATTTTCGTAACGCATTTAAACAGAAAGTTAACAATGATTTCGATGATGAAAACCAAAGTATCCATGCAAATCAATGAAATAGCATTTTACTTACCGTTTATAAGGAACAATGCTCCTTCCAAGACAATGCGAAGAAAACACGATCGGGCGTCCAACACGATTTACACTGAGAGAAATATGTAGGTCAATATCGCTCCCCATATTTTCGAACAGGAAACCTGGATAACTCGGGGCTAATTCTTTCAAAACTGATAGAAGGGCCGATGTCAATTGCACCTCACTTTAGTAAGATAGTGATTTAAACTTTGGGGACCGAGATGGGAAATTTCAATCAAAATGATACATGATTTATCATGTTTTATCACGAAATTAAGTAGCCGACTGATTGCAAGTCACGTTTTCGTTTCTAGATCCCCTAGATAGTAACGTCATAGGGTTTTCCCCACTTGTCTAGCGGTAAGATGGAAATGAGGCGGGGCTTTCTTCCATGTAATCGGACGACTCATGTCACATGACATACTTATTTGGCTTGTTAATGGGCCTAAAAATAGCAATATTCGGTCAAGGGAAAAAATGAAAAAAATAGTGCATACCATTTCCTATTAAATACGATTATTGTGTCTCTAAAACTTTATTATTGACCACACATCATCTTTCAATTATAAAGTTTGAATAAAAAATACATAGCATACAGTATATTATGATCAGCTTTTTAAAACATTGACGAGTATAGGACAAGTTCAGATGTCAGGTCATCCCACGGCGGTTCATTTTGTAATAAGGTCACGAAACGATTTCGGAATTATAGCCTTGTTAGATGACTGACGTCATCCAACAAAAACTGTGTAACGAGCAATTTTTCCTTTTCCCACGATGTTTTCTGCCCTATTAGAAGATTATTTTTCAATCTAATTACATTTTGAAATGTAGTCTGCAAACTCTTCGAATTTGGGACAGTCGAAACATAGTTGTTTGGGAAAAGGGTTAATAAAGGCACGCACCAGGACATCGGCAAATGGGCACTCCCGCGCATGTTTTCTCAAAATAACCGGTTTACTATAACGTTAGTGTGAATGACCGCAATGACATATGACCGCACGCAGTTCTACATATCTGCTATCAAATATAGAACAGGCGGGCTATCATCATTGATTTTTTACGGTCGCTGACGAACCAACATATGCACGCAATGAAGGCGGAAACGCTTAGAGAGCTAAACGCGAGTTCCGCGAGTAAAGTGTGCACCTGTCCGCCCGAAAAGGCGAGCGATACACGCGTCAGATGCGCACGCATGGCATGAAGTTCACTTCCGGATCTCTTTCACCAAACGCAAATTAGATGTTTATGTTGTTTTGAGTGTATTTTGAAAAGTTGAATATGGATTAGTACCAATACATGGAAAGTGAAAATCAATGGATCTGTAGTTACAAATATATTCTAAATGAAGACAGTTTCATGACATAAAAAATAACGTATGCAGAGCAAATACTTGTCGTGCAGTCATTCAATAACCGAAGAAAGGTTTTATAAGACGATATTCGAAAGCCAATAAAAATCAAATAACTTTTAGCGCAATTTGCTTTTTATCCACTCATTGTGATGCGTCTTATAAGACGATAAAGGTCGTGAAACGTTGTAAGTTGGAAAAAAAAGTGTTCCTGATTTCGATAAAATATTAATGTGTATATCCAGGATATGAGAAATACTTTAAATGTCATTGTATGTTTATGTGAATACAAAATTCATATTAAATGTGACACTCAATAAATCCAAGTTCCGTTTGCTCGTATTACTCGTTTGTATGTCTATGCGTGTATACAATTCATTTTCAAAGTGACATTAAGAAAATACCACTTCAAGTGAATCACTTGCACGTAGGACTGTTTTTTTACATACCGAATGCGTTATCACCAATTTCTTTTAAAGTTGTTACGCAACGCAAGTCGACACATCCATATCTCCAGGATCCCACCAAGTACTTCCCTATTTTAGCGACCTTCTAACGTCCTAAACTTATCCGTGAAAGTATTTCGTTTCACCCACAGGCGCTTGAAACAATCTTCGATAATATATATACTCTATATGCTATATAGTATATAGAGTATATATTGGGATATTATCGAAGATTGTTTCAAGCGCCTGTGGTTTCACCGACGAAATATGCCGCCGCATATATAGAAAGACTTTGTTTATAGTCACAAGAAAACCAAAATATCGGATCTTCATCATAGCAATAAAGGGCATACAGCCCTTTGGTTTTACTGCTACAATAACACTTAACAAACCAACAGTAGGCGCATCAGTAAATAGAGAATAGATGGTTGGTGTCGTGAATCGGAAATGTTATCGGGCAAGGCGTAGGAATATTATCCGGTGAGCCGATGGCGAAACGGATAATATTCCGATGCCGAGCCCGATAACTTTTCCTATTCAAAGACACCAATCATTTATTCTATTTATCCTGTTACCTTTATGTATACTTTTAAACAAACAAAATGAAAATAAAACACGTGAAAAAAAGCAGAGAATGATGTAAACATAACGTCATGTGCCATGGCGTTCTTATGACGTCATGATTTGTCACGCGGATGCGTTATATGGTTAGTGCCGGATATCACAAATGTTAAACGGCACCGCACCTAGTTATCGGTCCCAAAGTGGAACTAGTGACAGGATAAAACCGTTTATCCTGTCACTAGTGTCATTTTGGGACCGATAACTAGGTGCCGTATAACATTTGTGATATCCGGCACTAACCATGTAACACATGCACGTGACGATTCATGACGTCATAAGAACGACATGACGTCATCTTTACATCATTCTCTACTTATTTTTTTCTTTTTTTCTCGTATTTTATACACATATTGTATGTTTGAAAGAATACATGAAGGTAACAGGATAAATAGAATAGATGGTTGGTGTCTTTGAATGGGAAAAATTATCGGGCTCGGCTTCGGATTATTATCCGTTTCGCCTTCGGCTCACCGGATAATATTCCTAAGCCTTGCCCGAAAACATTTCCGATTCACGACACCAACCGTCTATTCTCTATTTCTTTTTCACGCAGAAAATTGTCGCCATGCCAATGTAGCGTTTTAAGTCGTCCAGGAGCATACCTTTTTCGTTCAAATAATGAAATCAAGGCAAACTCATGTGACCATAAAAACATAACAAGATACAATGGTCTGATCGGAAAAAAGCATTTCCTTTTCCTGTGAAAGGCTATGTTGTACCAATGAAGCGTCATTTTTCCGTCGCGGGAAAACCAAACTTGTCGACACTTTCGTTCAAATCAATGATAGATATTTTTGGTCTTATTTCGACCATTCATTTTTCTCAAGATACAGTTGATCAAGATACAGTTGACTGATCCGTAAATCCATTTCTATTCCGCGCAAAAAATACTGTCGTACCGACGGAGTGTCTTTTTCTACAGTCGCTCGTGAAACAAACTTTTTTTCCCTACTTGGTTCAAATAAAGGATATGCCAGCGTTTTTGGTATAAAATAAGACCATAAAAACAACAACAATATACATTGGTCTAAAATACCATTTCTTTTCCCGCATGAAAGATGACGCCGAAAAAATTGAGTGTCGTTTTCTACACTCAATGGAAAACCAAACTTGTCATTTCTCCTTCGTTCAAATATAAGCGGTACGGATTGTTTAGATCGTTTCGCGGCCATCAATTTGTCAGTAGATTTATTCGTAAAACCATTTCTTTTCTCGCTAAAAATGCCGCAATACCAATGGAGCGTCTTATGTCGCTCGAGAGCAAAACTTTTCATGTCTTGTTCGTTTAACCCTTTCCCAAACGCCAAATGTTTGACTGTCCCAAATTAAAAGAGTTTGCAGACGACATTTCAAAATGTGATGAAATTGGGAAATGATCTTCTGATATGGCAGAAAGCATTGTTGGAAAAGGAAAAATTACTCGTCACGAGCAATTTCTCCTTTTCCTACAATATTTTCCAGAGTCGTCTGTAACAAAGTGGTTAAATGTCGTTATTGTTTGGTAATGGGTTAATTGGGAGGAGGCCTAGGCCTATTGATTTTGGGAAATGTTATCTACACAATTGATAAATTGGGAAACCAAAAAGCTGGTGTGTCTTTGAATTTTCGGACAAACTGCACGACTTTAAATATATTTTCAATTTGGCCCTTGTTAAATAGCGAAAAAAGCCCTGCTTTAGTAGCTGGAGAACAAAACTTATCCTATCTCCTTCCTCCAAGTATAGGCAATACGGGCCTTTTATTTCTTGCCGCGGCCATTACATTAAGCCGCTCGTCAATGTTGTGATATGCGAGGCCGTGTGTGTATTGGAGATATTTCCTATCAAGATCCGGTTTCGAAAGTTCAACTGTGTATAAAGTATATATTATTTATATATAACAGCCCATAAAAGCGAACTGTGTTCAGGCAGAACCAATGTTATTTTCATCGGCTCGTACAAAATACCATCGCGCTTACGATCAAGCATGTGCGCTTCGAATGGACTTAGAACACGGGGGTCCCAGGTTCGAGCCCAACTGATACGTATGGTTTCGTTGAGCTGTGACCTTCGGCCGGTCACTTCAGAGCCCTAGTCTAGTACTGGCTGATACAGGAATGCCGTTACATAACTGAAAAGATGTTGTTACGCGTTAAACACCATACAAACATCGAACGGGTTAAGGGTCATGTGTGGCCCTGTGGCTTAGGTGGTGCTCTTTGAATTCGGGGGCCCAAGGTTCGCACCCCACCAGTACCAGTGATTTAGAGGGAGTGTCCTTAAGCAAGACAGTTACGATCCGTAGCATAGTACTGGTGAACTCAGGGAAGCCGTTACATTACTGAACAATTGTTTACACGGCATTAAAGCATATTTCAACAAACAACCAAATCGAACAGGCTGACCGTCAGTGACACTTTCAACACAAGCCATATTTTCACACAAAAAAAATTAAAGTAGGTAACCTGAAGACGGGTAGCAATGGCCTCTACAGATTTATTCGTGAAAAAGTACACATTTGTTAGTGAAAACTTCCCATGCGTTATTGTTACCGATTTTTAACGAGGCCCTGTCAAACTAATTTTGGGTAAGTATAAAAACGTATAAAACCCATTTTATTATTATACACACAGACCGCACCAAATATATAAAACTCCGTATTTACTACAACGTAAAACGACAATTCTCAGCCCTATAACATTAACATTTTGATGTTTAATTTTCATCATTCTATAAAGGGTTTACATCGCATCAACATTATTTCATTTCTTCATGTTGTGATGCTCGATTGTTAAAGATGGAGAAATACCCTTAAATCAGGTTAGTGTAAGGGCTGGTAAAGCCTAGTAGCATCATTAGCGTTCCCTTAATCAGTCGGGAGACAACCTCTCTTCAGAATCCAATGCCGTCCACGGGATTTGAAACCACATGGTATGAGCCATTTATGTTCAACAAGGTCGGGGGTGAAGCTTGTCTCGCAAAAGTTCGTAACGCTTTGGCGTAACCCTTGAATCTCGGTTATTTTTCTTGACATTTTTTTAAGGTACAGAATCTCCACAATCCGCCAATTTAAAACTTATTCCTTCCACATATCACTTCGGTCGTTCTCGGTATACATCGGTCGTGGCCGGAACTATTCGATGTTGAGCGAATAATTCCGACCAAGACTGATGTATACCGAGAATGACCGAAATCATCCGACGAACGAATGATTCTACCCTAAATGGAAAATAGGCGTGCGTTATAAAGCACAATAAATATATTAACAAGTAGGACTCATGTTCCGTACACGTCTAAATTAGTGTTTTTCTGTGGTACTTCTTTTTCTATTTAAATTTTACGTGGAAAGTTTATCGTAGAAGTCTTTGTGAGACAAGACCTCATACTCTACTTATTGGGACAGAAAAAACGTAAAACAAACAAAAATAATAATAAAGTAAGCGGCATTCTACGCGCGGGTTTACATGGGCTCGTTTTACGAATAATCCTGTATATTCAATCTCGCGGTGCTCTCAAGCGTGCAGTCGAAACGGTGTATTTATTACACAACAATGGTCCGCTCTCCTTTAAAGGAATGTTTAAGGTATGCGCAATATTTATTATATTAGCTTATAACAAACATAATGTTCACTTATACTCCCGGAAATGAACATGGCTAAAATGAAAACTGAAAGCCAGGAACATAAGTTATTTCTCCAATAAAAATCATTGTTTCCTTTGTTGATTGTTACACTTTTTTCTGATCAACCAGGTCCACTTGTGCTGTTTTTGTTATATTTGGTTTAATATTGCGTCGAAAGAAATTCTATCCCCGTTAGGCGAGATAAAACTTGTCGGGACTTACCCACAAATAGGAGCGAGTACTGGTTTCCAGGAAGCAGTCATCGAGAACTGATTTAATAAACTTCAGGCTTCCGTCACAATCGATGTAACATAAATATGTTTAAACTAACAGAAGATAAGGCAATTTGTTGCAAACATTGCAATTTACGGTTTATAAACGATTTAGAACATAACTTGCTTTATTGCATATAGAGGTCGGAGGTTGTAAAACCAATGGACATTCGTTTTCAATATTGTTGATTGTTCACGTTGTTTCTTAGCTCTTCTAACCTTACAAAACGCCATGCTCCAAATCATCTCGATATGAAAAGGAGCGTAACTCTAATCAGACATGTGTCCTTGCTTGGTTAACTATCCCAACTTGCCGCAATAGCTTTATCATCGACCTCTCAATGCCAAACTCGACCTTCGACCTTATTACGTGACACAACGTTACATGTGCTACTTCATGACAGTGTTGCCTTCACTAGTTACATATGACTAGATTTTTGATACACATTTTACCGTTCTTTCATATCTGTATGGTGAAGATATATAGTATATTCATGTTGCAGATATAGAAAACCATTTAAATGGTTTATTTTGTAAAAAAAATAAATAATAATAATCAATTCATCAATTGCCCATATCAAAAATGTAAAAATTTTTAATAACATCAGCTCATTAATATTTGACTTTTCCCCCATGATACTACTTTTCAAACAAAGTATGTTCTTCTTTGTTAGGGTCGCTTAATTAAGTTTTTGTTTGTTTATAAGGAGGTTAACGTCATATAAACATATGTTCAGTCATGTAATGGCTATCCTGGATCCATCAGTACAATGCTAGGGCTCTGAAGGGACTCGCTAAAGTTTACGGCCACGAAATCAGATGTCGCTGGGCCTCTGAGCTATAAGTCCGCAACCTTAACCACTGGGTCACGCAGGAACCTCAAGTTTGTGTCATCCCGTGATCGTCAACGGACTCTGAGGTTCCATTTCCCTGACTTTCCCCGATTGTCATACATTTGGACTAAAAACGTATACTCTTTTATCCATACTACCACGGTATGATAAACCTACAGCAAAGGATTTATGAAACCACCGTAAGTAAAGGAGAAATACATTGAATCCTGCAATTTCTCACAATTGGTTCGGTTTTTCATCGAAAAAGAAAAGTCGGTTAAACTATGTGTCGTCTTGTGTTGCTTTCAAGTATGGCCATTCACAAACGTTTAGACTGAACCCTTTGTATATCCCTAAACCATTAAACCATGGCCAAGCAGTCACTTTATAGTGTTTTTTTTTTGTTGTTGGTGTCTTGTTATTGTTATTGTTTTTTGCTTTTTGTTGTTGTTTTGATTTTTTTTTTGGGAAGGTAAGGTAGGGGAAGGGGTATAATTCTTTATTGTCGTATTTCTTTTTTAATTGGACGATTTGGAAGACAATGTTTTTGTTTGATTTTTTCTTTTGATCGATTGTATAGTGCAACCGGAAACATAGAAAGGAGACTAGCCATTTGTGTAAGGACATTACAGGTCGTTATCGAGATTCAATTAACCCTTAAAACGAAGCAGTATGCTATTAAAAAGAGTAAGTAAGTTGTAATAACTAGTTAAGCATTCGCTTTAACGCGTTTTTAAGTCGCTAAACCGGGTTGGTCATTTTACCCACGTGACGAGTGTATCTAAATATAGCACTTTTTACTCTAAGTGTATAAATGTCGTTGTTTACGAAATAAACTCGTTTAAACGATTTGCAATATCTGCAACATAAATTATATACATATATCTTTTCTAAACGGTTATAAACGCGTTTAGAAAGTTGTCAATAATCTCGTCTTTTGTTACTCTATACTTTAGAAGTCTATGATGTCATTTTATCATAAGAGGACGAACTATTTTAAAATTTCTAATACCAAATATGTGAGATAGTCCTTTTAAATGGAGGCAATATGGTACTACAATTTGACAGCAACGATATAAAGTTTTACGGTGTCTATAGGTAATTGAGAACTCATCCTTGTTGATAGATCGTGCCTATCCCAATCTTCCTATTAACGATATTTCATCGTGACAGACTTTTCCTGCATTTGTGATAATCGACTTCACACATTTGAAATATAATGCCCCTCGCTGTGTTAGATGATACAGAACAGAATAGAACATACATTTTATTTGACGAGTACATGGTTTAGAGTCATGTTCACATACAAATTTAATCTTGATTTAAGGCCGCAATCATTCTCTCAAAACTCTCACTCCTCTCTCTCTCTCCCTCCCCACCCTCTCCTCTCCCTGCTCACTTTCACAAACCATCAATAATACATACGCATACATACACACACATATAAATAGATATAATATATGTAACTAATTAAGGATTCAGCGCAAGACTATAGTAAGTGATTCACAAACATGAACCACTTACTTTATAGTATTACACTGGTCCAGTGAAAGGTACATGACTGTACCACACAATAAATACTATACGTACTTGTATTATTTATGTTTGGGTTTGATATAATTGCAACAATTTTCCATTTATATCGCGACCGAAATTTATAAATGGCTAAAATGCGTGCATCCCTGTGTTCAAATGTATGTGATCTTAGATCGAGGGTCGAGGCTTCGAAGCCCGTTTGCATCGATAGTAATCAATGACTTGACAAAGGGATTAATTGTAACCAAAGAACACTTATTCATTTCGACACAATACTATTCATAAATATATATGTTTCTTGTTTTCTCCATGCTATTATTATCATTATATATTTATTGTTCTTCCTATTCTAGTTTTCGCTTCCGGTTTAGACCAGTCACATATGTCAATGCTAGGATATGGGTTTTGTACGGTGGCATAGAAGGTGACATGTGTGAGATTTTTTTTTTTATAATTTCGGACGACTTTATTGAAATAACGACTTAGTTATCTGGTTATTTCGAGTTAGAATGTCGAAACAACAACTTAATTTTTCGTTATTTCGACTAACTAACTCGGAATAATGAGAGAAAAAAAATCGCATACATGTCACCTCCATGCCACCGTAGTTTTGCGCCATTACACGTATAAAAGAACATTTGCGAGGCGGTAAAGTCGGGGATCATTCATAGGCGTAGGAGCGTTTTCAACATCGGGGGGCCAACTTCAGATTTGGACCGCTCATATAATAAATGTTCCTAAACGTTTTCATGACTATTCATGCATTTACAAATTCAATAACATTATGAGAATTAAAAGAAAGCGTATGAAAATGTGTATCTTTAATAAAAAAAAATAAGAAAAGAAAAAAAAAAGAAAAGAAAAAGGAATATGCCAGGCCTCGATCTTTCGTGGAAATCAAATGTATTGATCTAAACAAAAAGTGGCAGCGACCAGACTGTCACAGCCACAGATTCAATTATAGTCAGTGAAAGAATTAAATCATTCTTCTAACTTTAGCTGACAATTGAAGACATTATTGAGTCCGACTTCTTAGAACACGTTTTACACCATGTTTTCGTCAATCAATACTTCCCGGGTATTTTTGTGAGCTGGGTTTTCATTGGACCAACCCGATGTGTTCATATTGCCATTTGCGATGATAACGTCAAAAAGATTAAGGTTACTATTCGTAACAAAAGGCGAATTTGGTATTAGATAAAGCACAAAAATACACATTTACTTTTATTCTGCTGTTAAATTCCGTTTCTTTTATTTTTCTTTTCAAATATCTTCATTTGCCATTGTGAATATTGGGGGGCCAAAGTGTACTCTGGCCCCCCGGGTCTGGATATTGGGGGCCGGTTTCCTGACCTCCCAGCTCCTACGCCTATGTCATTGTCAAGGCTTTTTTAACTTTAAAACGGGAAGGTACCTAGGACTGCTAATTTTGGGAAATAGTATCGATGAAATTTGTGAACCGGGAAAACAAAAAGCTTGTGTGACTCCTCAAAGCTGTGTGATTTTAAATTTATAGGGGCCTGTTATTTAATGCAATAAAATCCCTGAGCGTATTTTAAATCGGGATTTACTTCAGTTTTTTGTGGTGCCCGTTCGTAATAGATAGAGGTAGATCTACAGCCATACGTGTGCTCATTAACACTTAAATTGTGAAAGTTCTAGAATAATTGGAAATTAACCTAAAAGTACTTTAAATTCCCTTTCACACAGGAATTGAGACTGTAACACGTTCACTTGGTGCTTTTAAAAGAGTGAATACTAAAAGGTGTGTTTACAATTAGCGATAAAACAAAGTCAGCCGAGAAACGTTGAAAACCAAAAAAACGCAGAAATTCTCCATTTTGAATGTTCATTGTTCACGTTGTTAATATTGGATAAATGACAATGTTTATATGTGTTTCACGTGGTTTTTTCAAACCAAGTGATCGCTACTCGTTAATCCGAGTGCTCCTTGCTATCATAAATGTTACTCGAATGTAAACAATGAAGCTAAATTGGTGGGCACCAAATTTGTGAAAATAGCACTTTGAAAAATAGAAAATAATTGATGACGGCGTTATATTGTCATGACCCTGTGGTTTTCGCTATGTTTCAACATATCTTATCATAATTTATAACTCATATTACCCAATTTTTTTCAGACTTTCTGAGCGCTAGTATGCTTTTGAAATCCCCACAAACCATATATTTGACCGACTGTGCGGTACAGTGTACTATTGAGAGGTTCATTTCGTTATCACTGCGCTATTTCACGACTCTCGTCACTGCTGTTGCGTGTATCGTGATAATAGCGTAGTGTTTATCAGAAGGCACGGAGCGATATTGATATTCTATAACGTGGGTTCGATGCAAGACTAGAGCAAGTTGTTCAATATCGCCTTTCGTTCGACCCTCGATAAGATGAACGGAAACTGCATGTATGGTGTAAGCTAAACGGAAGTTTCAGGAAGAATACCCATAATCCGTCAGTTTTAAATTAATTCTTTCGGCGAATTACTTCGGTCCTTCTCGGTATACATCGGTCGGAGCCGGAACTATTCGGTTTAAACCGAATAGTTCCGGCCCCGAACGATGTATACCGAAAACGACTGAAGTATTCCGACGAAAGAATATTTTTTAAAAGGCAGATTATGGGTATTCTACCTTAAGGAAAATGAACGGGCCTGTCACAAGATAGGCAACGTGCTCTGTAGTAACTCATATTCTCGCTCATCGACTACTAACAACGCATTACGACACAAGGGATCTATCTGTGACATGTTAAAGGGACTATATCACAGTTTGTGATATGTGTGGAACACACGTGTAAATGGTGATTAAAAACAGCGTTTGTCTACCGACACAATGTCATTATTGATTTCTTTATTCTAAAGTTATTGGGTACCTGGGTTTTCATTAAAATCACTATTCGAATAGTCGATTGTTACTACTACATGTAATCGAATATATTCGAATATTTGAATTTTACATTTAGTTTTGACGTCGGAATGTCTTGCATATTCGAAGAAGTCTCCATTTATCATTTATCTGCTTAACCTTTAGAACCGCAGACATTTTGAACCATTCTAACACATACATTCGATGAAAAAGCAATAAGACTACTCCTTCAAAATACTTAGAGATAGCTTGTCCGAAACTGTCATTTATTGGCTTCGCTGCCTATTCCCCCCACAGGAACTCTGTGAAATCAAGGAAATTGAATTTGATTGACGACGAAGCAGACGGTGCAAGGTGCAACATGTGATTCACCCTTTACCAAACGCAAAACTTTCGACTGTCCCAAATAAAATAGTTTAAAGACGGCATTTCGAAACGTGATAAAATTGGATGATAATCTTCTTATAGTGCAGAAAACATTGTGTGAAAGGAGAATTTTCTCGTTACGAGTATTGATTCCTTTCCCACAATGTTTTTCGGAGTCGTCTGCAACAAAGTGGTTAAACGTCGTTATTGTTTGGTAATGGGTTAACCGTTTTGTAATACTGAGCACTTGCCAACATAATGACCGCACTTTTATCTTCACCTTTGTGCGTCGTTGCTTACGTAGGACCTACTGGTACACGTGTACTTGTTATAAACTGAACACAGTTTGTTTTCCCATGATATTATTCATAGAAGTAGTGCGCACGAATGAGCTGGCCAATCAGAGTCCTCTGTTTGTGTCGATGGTTTTAATTGGCTAGTCAAGTCGTGTGCATGACTTTCAAACTAACGTTCAGAAAAAGTTCGTATTTTCGAGAAAAATAAAACCTCTGGAAAACAAAGTTTGTTCGTTCTCTCGTGACACATTTTCTTTATCTTCTCAGGAAAACGAACTTTCTAATGTTTCTCGAACTTTGCTTCGTTTTTACGGGAAATGAAGTTGCAATCATCTCGAACTTTGCTTCGTTTTTACGGGAAATGAAGTTGCAATCATCTCATGAAAACAAAATCAACAATAAAATCTTGCCCAATACAATGTACCACCATAATTATATGACGCTCTACTAGCTATTAGAAAGACATCGTGCATTTCTTTCATTTCGTTGATCCCACATCATCAAACACCCGGATGAAACCGCAGTTCATTAGAAGTCGATTCAGTATTCGACAGAGATACTTTCTTAATCAGTTAAAAATCAAACATTTTATTTGTCAATATATAATATTTTCATTCGCTAGTTAACTGTGAATGTAAAGACATAAATTTAGGAAGATTTGTGACGTGCCATATTCAGGGCTCTTTGTTACCTTGAATAAGAGGCCTAAGCCTGTTGATATTTGCAAGTTTTATCGTTGAAATAACTTCATTTGGAAGCCAAAAACTTGATATGCCTTCGAATATTTGGGAAAACTACATGAATTTAAAGAAAAAAGCCCATTGGGACGTTGCCGTTTATAGCCCCCTTTTATACAGCACGAAAAAGCCCTGATATTTCGTTAAGTTAAGCGTTTCCTACGATTAAAAAGCTACATCATATATTTTAAAAATCATAAAACTGCGTTAGCGATACATTTGTGATCCATTTTCATAAACGGGGAACAGGCATATAGCACATTTATGTTTCAGATATTGTAAACCATTCAGTTTTGTTTCGTTACCAATGACCTAAATTTGATTCACCCATAGGTTAGGCATGGTATTTTGTTAAACCATCATCACGTACGCCCAACACACGTTTGAATGTGTATATGTGTACCGTATATCCGCCTGCGAAATCATCGAAACGGGTAGGCGTTGCCATCAAAGCAATGAGAGACATGAAATGAAAACGCAGAAGTTCAGCAACTTAAGAATAAAGAGAACCAAAATTAATATTTTGTTGAGTGACGTTAGATAGTCCCCTTAAAGTAGATCTATCTTGCCCACGTGAAAAGTCAACATAAAGAAAAAGATGTTTAGATGTTTGCTAACGTGGTTCAAGTTTTACACCTCTGACCTCAGGTCGCGGATTAATCCGTATTGTCTAATGTAAACACACAACAGGCGATAAAATAACAAGAAGAACAAACTGGGAAGCGTTTTACTAAACATTATTCCCTCCCCCTCATTTCGATAGCGAGATAAGCAATATTGCAAAGCAACACATCATTGGAATTGTCTCTCCGAGACGCTTCCAATGATGTGTCACATTACAATTTTATACAGTCATTAAGATACTATACATGATTATCAGTTTTAACTTAAGCAGATATTTATCGTAAGTCGTCTAGTAAAACGGTGCCCAGGGTCCGTGTTCTCGTGAACGTACTTTTTCGTAAGTATGATATCTTGTTTAAACTCAAAACTCTTGCTCAACTTTGAGTATAAGTGTAGACATCGATTTTAAGTAGTGATCCAGAAATTAACTCGTGCTCGACTGATCTGTTTAAGCTTTAGCTTAACCAATGCTTTCTTAACCAATCCTAAACGCTGTCTCGAGTCACGTGATGAGTGCCCAAAAAACAACGAAAAGGACGCGAAACATCTATCTTACTCTGACAAGTCCGCCAAACTTACTTAAGTACAAGTTTGATATATGTTTAAGTAAGCTAAACATACTTAAGTATAAGTAATTTATGGGTTTACGTATGCTAAATACAGTTAAGTGTAAGAAAGACTTAGGTTTAAATACGCTAGGTACACTTAAGTATAAGTAAGATATAGGTAACTAAGCTTTAAGTACGCTGAACCTTATTAAGTGTAAGAGAGATAAAGGTTTGGGAACGTTTTAAACATACTTAAGAATAAGTAAGAGATAGGTTTAAGCACGCTAAACGTACTTAACTGTAAGTTAGATTCAAGTTCAAGCACGTTTAATATACATGTACTTAAAGTTAAGTAAGATATATGTTTAAGCACGTTAAACATTCTTAAGTATATGTAAAATATATGATTACGTACGCTAAATATAATTAAGTTTAAGTAAGATATAGAATGAATGATGTTTTAAGACGCATCGACAGCTATGGTCATTTAGCGCGCTTAAGATATAGAATAAAGTACGCTAAACATACTTAAATGTAATCAAGATATATGTTTAAGTACGCCTAACATACTTAAGTGTAGTGTAAGTAAGATATAGGTTAAAATACGCTTATAATACTTAAGTGTAAGTAGAATTCATATATAAGTACGATGTCAATGTATTTCGAGAGGACGGGCCCTGGATGTGTGAAGTACAGCATTGTTAAGAACAAAACAAGCTTTTGCAAGAATTTGTTAGCGACAGCAGCTGGTGTTTGCATTATTCTTTGTGTTTAGGTCGTAAACAGAAAACCGATCGGTTAACAAACACGTGTACTCGATTTGAATGAAGAACATCAAACAGAATACAATGTATTTAAGAAAATCTCTTTTTTTCTCGTTTTCTCTCATTTTCACTAAGGTAAAATTTATGAAGGCTGATTTATAAACTTCAGATCATGTCAACGTGGGACATATGTACCATTATGACTAGGAAAAAAAGAATAATGAAATGAGGAAAGTTCACCTTTTACAAGTTATTATGTCCTTGTGGGTATTTTACCCCTAATACATAAATGATACATGTATTATTTATAATCAATTCCTACTTATCACATAATGCGCCATATATTCTAAATCAAGGACCATACGAGTACGAAATGTGTTTGTATAAATTTGAGATAAAAATTACACTAAATCCTTGTAAAACGATGTGTATATAAATATGTGTGTATCATGTTTCTATGAAATGAAATAAATAGGACCCTATTTATCGGATCTTAAAAAAAAGATAAATAATCGTGACAAAAACAGATTTACTCGCAACGTGCAGGTGCACGGCGTAATCTTTTTGTCACGATGTTGTACGGTTTCGACCCGGAACTTTTTTCACTTGAAGAAGGGAACCATTTAACACTCTTTTTTGATAAAGAAATATTGGGAAATGGTTGGGCAAAAAAGCGGACTTTGCCAAAGGGAAAGAAAACCCCTGATGTACACTCGTTTTTAGGGGAAAACTGCATTGTGTTATAGAAAAATGCGGATATCTGTTATATAGCGAAAGTAAATCCTAGACCCAATCTTATAAAGCTTATATCATATGTTTATAATTTCGAGTTGTCGTCTGCCGGTGACACCAATTCAAAATTGTTCGAGAATATATTAGATACGATCAACCGCATGTTACCGGTTGTCGACCTATGTAAACTTAACACCGAGATCAAGTTGTAGTTGCGTCAAAGTCATTGAGTAGATTCTTATTTCCTGCATATCTATTCCTTCGTACGAATAGGCCATCCCTGTTGTTTTAACCGGGGTGTAGACGAAATAGGAAGTCCCCATGAATTGATCCCTTGGGATGTTCGCTTATCAATTTATTATTACACTATGTGTGGTCAATAGATGTCCAAGTAATGGGGTGATCAACTCCGATTTTATCAGACGGTTTCGGGTTTTCTTTGACCGCCAAATTAGACCGTAAATGACCCAGAATTCATGGATGTGACCCCTAAATCGCATTATTCTCCATGCCAAATTTCATATATAAAGTGTGTCAAAAATTCCCCTAAATTAACATAAATAAGGGGTCAAGAGAAACTACTGCGATTTCGGTGCCTCGACAGGACAGAATAGCCGCGCAGTGATGCTACACGTCAATATGATATGCCCAAGGTCTGGTACATAGATCGCGCACAGTGGTTAAAAGTGATCGATTTATCTATCCAATCATGTAAAATCGATCAACGCAACTAATTGATTGTAGCAGACGATTACAGCAACCATAAATCCAAATCAAGAAAAAATTCATTGAACTACAGCTCTATACATTTAGTTTAACTTTCCGCCATAGCTGTTTCGTCCTGATATCACAAAGGAACAGAAATGAATATACCTTTATTTAGACTTGTACAAAGCACATCATCTACAACATATATAAGGTAATATTTACAAAATCACGAAGGACACGATATTTTCAAATTTTATATGAGTCGTCTTTTTCTGCTTCGAATCTAGACGTAATGTCGCAATATCCAATGCGATTGGAAAGGTTACGCAAGATGCTATTCACAACACGTCGTCTGTCGGTGAATCATTCTATTAAAGAAATCACGTAGACATCTACGACTAGTTTACATATCTTATTTCCCTTTATGCTCAGAAACTTCTATAATTAAACGCGCATATTCCGTACGTATCATGGACGAAATGTGGACTTTCGAGACAAAGAGATATCCACCCCCTTAGAGGTGCATCAACATTAACTCGGATAACGTTCAACTGGGGTTCGAGCTATGGAGGTGGTTACACTGTTTCTGATATAGTCCAGATACCATTTCATTCAAATATACTTTTAAGCTAGAACACCCCTAATCCGCCATTTTGAAACATTATCTTTTGGGGGATTACTTCGGTCGTTCTCGGGATCACACACAGGTCTTAGCCGGAACTATTTGTATTGAACCGAACAATTCCGCCCCGGCACAGCGGTTTCTTTTACATTCCTACAGATATAACAAAGTACTGTACATCTTAATTTTTTTCTGCGCTTGCTTTAAATATTTGACAGGTCACATAATCCACAATGTGATGGAATGTGATATTTGATGAAGGGAAACATTAAATAACCCACGCTCATTTAGATAATCATATGCGCGTTGTATGAGTGAAGTGTTAAGGTAGAATACCCATAACCCACCATTTTGAAACTCATTCTTTCTTTGGACTTCTTTGGCCATTCTCGGTATACATCGATCAGTTTAATGCGAACAGTTCCGGCCCCGCCCGAAATATACCGTGAACGACGGAAGTAATCCGATGATAAAATGCTTTTCGAAATGGCAGATGAATGGTATTCTACCTTAAAAACAGTGGCAAAACCAACCTCCGGTCCTACTTTATATCATTAACGTCAGGGGTGACGAAATCTGTCTTTGATTCACTTGTCCGTAAATGCCAAATCTGTTTCTGTACTTGTCCGTATTATGGCTATATAGTAAATAAGCATTCACTTGTCCGTCGAGGCTTTTGGACAAGCTGGGCAATACGGACAATTGATTTCGCCACCCCTGAACGTAAACCAATAATCGTCTGAAATTGCGATTTGTTCAACTTCAAAGAAACTACCTACAACAATCTAGATGATGAACGTGTATATACCTTGAACGAAAGAATCAAGAATTACCTATATTTGACAATGAGCAGAAATCAATATGTCAAATTGATTAATTGTTCATATCTACCTTTGACGCAGTGGTTCTTACGACTTCCAGGGCAGATGCGTCAAAGCGAGTAGATATGCGTCAAAACTTACTAGAAACAATTACAAGCTCCAAATATATAATAGCAGACGGCACACTGTCGTTAATTGGTAATTTAGATGTTCCGAAATGCTGCGAATAGAGCATTTGCCGATAGTCGATCCCGCAAACCGACAAAACGTCAAAATTGCTGTGTCATTTATGATTATCTTAAGAAATAACCCTTAAATTGGAATGTAACGAGATAAAACAAAAGGTTAGAGTGTATGTCTCCTATAGTTGTAATACTTATACAAACTAACTAAAAAACTATCGCTTACGACATGTCCACTGTGCCGTATGATCTCCTTTTGATTTCAAACTGGTGCGCTTGCGTTATTGTAAATATATGCGGTTGTCAATGTAAATGTCTTATGACATGCAATGATGGACAGAGGTAAAATAAAAACCCTTCTTCATTATAAATACAAACGATTTTCAACGAATTTTAACGATTTTGTGTAAGAGTTCAAGACGGTATTTGAAAACGTTGCGACAAAAACAGGCACTATCTCCATGTGACCATACCTTTATGTCTGTTACTCGGTCATTTATTTAGGCCAACATGTAATGGTAACTTAAATTCGTGTCATTCTTAATTTCTGCAGAAAGTAATGTTCTTTCTTTCTTTCTTTAAAATCAAGGAAGAAAATGTTATAGTAAAAGAATTTTCACGCTGAATCGTGACTCTTGTGTATCACTTATTTTCTAAACTAATACCGATTGTGTCATTTTCTTTTCTTTTTAGTTCTTTGATAATTAATATTATGTTTCTTTCGTCACTAAACGTCTGCTGAAATTAGGAATGGTGTCCTGCGAGAAAAAATCCGTCTGTTTAGTGTCGCACACACAACCCTTGCTGCTTTAAATAGATAAATGACAATTAACTCATTCCATCTCACCAAGTTGCGCCTTATTCATTTTCGTAGGATATATGTGGTTAAGGGACTTGTCAGCATTTCTATTCATTTATTTATCTATTTACCTATCGTTTTACATCGATTGTGAAAGAAGCTCGAATCTTGTTCAAAGTCACGTTCGATGACTGTATTTCACAGCTTTTTAATTTAATGCGCTTTGACCGATACTAGGATATGGCGCTAAAATGTCTCGGAAAATCAATTTCCCGTAAATCCAGCTTTTGGAAAACGAACCCGGCGCCCGGTTCAAAGGTCCGTCGCCCATAGCGCTGTCCCAAATGAACCTTTATCTTTTAAAAACTTCAACACAAGTTTAAACAGATTGAAAATACACAGTTTACGGTATGAACGCTATGTATTTTCTTTGTGGATTAAAGTCAAAACACTGTGAGGAAAAGAAGGAATTGCTCGTCACAGTGTTTCAGCAATACCTCTTTTCACCACGGAGGTTTTTCTCACCCATTTTTAATCACAGAGGGTTTCTCACCTCCCTTTTTAAAGATTGGATACAATGTCGTCTTATGACGAGCAATTCCTCTTTTTATCACAGTGGTTTCTCTCACCTCCTTTAATTACAGAGGGTTTTCTCACCCAGCAATTCCCCCCTTCGTCACAGTGTGTTTTCTCACCTTCTTTCATCACAGTCGAGTTTCCTTGTTAAACGATACCATGTTGTTTCTTGTCAATTTTTTTTCATTTCATAAGGAAGAAAAAGGAATAACACATTTCATACTCACTTTCCTTTTCGGTGGACGTCCACGCTTCGCGAATATACTCATGGACTTTTGGAGCTGTGGACGAGTGGGCGATGTACGTTGCTTATCAGCCTCACTAGCTGGAAGGGGTAAATAGTTACCATTATCCAACCTTGTCAAGTGACCAACGTCCACCTCGCGTTGTATAACGACTCGGATCGGATACCTAAACGGTTCAGTCTCATTCTCATCTTGATCGTCACCACCATTATCATTATCACCTCCTCCTTTTCCACTTTTCGAATTTGAAGAAAGCCAATTTTCGATTTCACGAGCGCTAACACCCTCCTTCGACCCATTAGGGGACTGTTCCTCATTCGACGAGTCCTCATTTTGCCTTTCTTCGCTCGTCCTACTTTCACTTCGCTCGCGTAAAACACCCTCCACCGCTTCGAGAATTCTCCGACTGGCGGATTTCGAGTTTAGGACGTTCGTTCCGTATCCCTTGCTGCGTAATTTCGCCACGGTTCTGTAGCTCGTCCCGCGTTTGTACACCACTTTTACCACGACCCCCTGGTCGACCAATTTCTCCAAATGCGTCTCGGTAACATCGCGCTTTAGCCCATACCTCCGCTCCACGAAATGACATATCCGTTCGAGATCGGGACGCGCTTTTCTCCGCCTTAACTGGTCGATGATTGTTAAAATCCACTCCTTGTACACTTCGGGCCCCTCCGTCGACATGTTCGCGATGTTAAAGGTCCGTCCCTCGACCGAGTTAGTGTGGTATTTATATTAGTGTGAAAAGAAAAACAGTACACGTTTGTATAGTCTATATCACACCGAAACTTCCCGTTCAACTCACGCATGGGAAGGCGACGCACCGCAGTGCATTATGGGTCCGATATCTCGCCCTCGATTCATTCCGAAACCAAAACAAACGAGCGGTTAAACTGTGTCAGTTCACGACTCGTTGTTGTGCGATAAATTTATACGGTGCGCAGAGGAGAGAGAGAGAGAGAAAAGTTCACGCATAACCGACGATCGTAATTTGTATAAAACTTATCCAATATCCGACGACCGCGTCGCGTCTAGTTTACACAACCGTGTTTTATCTCTCGACTACACACCGTGTGTAGTGTGTGTATGAATGCGATATATGTACACTCGCGCGCACATATATTTATACTGAAGGTCTACGTAGTGTAGATTTTTTAAGTCGAACGCCGCGCGATACGTGATCAATACACTCAAGTGCGTTATTTAACCCTTTTCCTTTGTGTGCGAAGTAGTTCCCAGCAGACGACAAGCGGACAAGTGACTGCTTGGACGAAAACATGTCCGCTTAAAAGCGCACTTTTACTGCTCAATTAACTTGGAATTTTTCGTAAGAAGTGACGATTCTTTATCATCACCATATTCGTTTCTTATAGTATCTTCAAATGTTGTCTGCCTCATTAGCGTTAACATGCGTATGATATAAGCCAACGGCTTTTCACAATAGCGTTTGAATTCGTATGGTATGAGCCAAACGCCTTTTGTTAGAAAACCCGCGAAAAAAGGCGCACCGCACTCCTTTGCGTAAATGTTTTCAGCGCATTCCTTCATTAAAACATGTTTAAACCCGCTATGAAGAAGTGTCCTGAATCAATCGCGACAAAGATAACAAAATGTTTGATAGGTCTATATTTTTTTCATCTTTTTAACAATATTTTCTTGTCAAATAACAAACGAAAAATATGTTTTTAGAATATTACTTGATAAATGTCGTCTGTCTATCCTTCGAACTCGAATCTTTCTATATTTCTTTTAATGTAGGTTTACAGCACTCACTTTGAGTATTATCGAACATGTTTCTCCTGGTGACCTACCAGTAATAGGCTGGAAAATGTGACTTGCCAAAGGACACTCCACTGTCAGTGAAATAAACGATCGCTTTCGGGGGTCAAACCCGGGTTGGCAGGTCCCCGACGCTAACCCAATCTGAACACATCGGGTTTATCCAATGAAAGTGTATTTACCAGCTCACGGAAATACCCGAGTAGTTCCGATTGACGCTAACCATCAATCTGAACTCATCGGGTTTATCCAATAGAAAACACCTCTGAAATAATAGGGATGACGCCATATTGTTTCCTGTGAGAATGACGTCACTTTCTTTCGTTTCTAAAAATTGATCTTGAACGTAAAATCCAAAAAGTCGTTAAATTTGATCGAGGAAACAAGTATACATGTCACAACAACAAGTTCGCCATTTGGTATGAGTTACTGATCAAAAGTGATTAAAAAGGATGTCCAACACTTCCATACACATTGAACTACTTAACATGCACGCTTAGAAAAGGTGTTCATCGGCGGATGCCGATTTACCCGAAAAATTGTAACCCTACACTTATATCCGAGGTGTATTTCACAGCTCACGGAAATACCCGAGTAGTTCCGATTGGCTAACCATTACACCACCACAGAACCTATCCCTAAATCATACAATGGGATGGGTTGATTAACCCATTACCAAACATTAACGACATTTGACCAGTATGACTCTAGAAAACGTTGTGAGAAAAGGAGAAATTGCTCGTTAAGAGCAATTTCTCCTTTTCCATCAATGTTTTCCGCCCCGTCAGTTTTTTTTAATTGCATCGCATTTTGAAATGTCGTCTGCAACCTCTTCCAATTCGGGACAGTCGAAAATTTGGCGTTTGGTAAAGGCTTAAACAGTATAACCAGTGGTATAACCAATGTAAGTGGGTAGATCACTGCAGTATATCATAATTAACAATACACCTAGCTCAAACCACAGGTGCTTGAAACAATCTTCGATAATATCCAAATATACGCTCTATATATATAATATAGCATATAGAGCGTATATGTTATCGAAGATTGTTTCAGGCACCTGTGACTCAAACCCTCTAGCGTCTGAGCGTCAGCGAATGCTTGACCGCATTAATATGTTCAGTTTCGCCCTCTGAAAAACGTTCAATTCGCCACGCTCATCTCATAACCTTTAGATGTTATTTATGTCTCTGGTATGTATTAACATGAGTGAAGCAAACGGTTTCTTCGTTTGTTACAATAAAATGATTCATCCCAACTAGTACGTAGGACGCACGTTCGTTATTCAATAGGATGTATAAATTGTTGGTGAAACGCAACACTGCTCATTTAAGTATAGTAATCTCGTTTTTGGTACCAACCTTATAGTTCTTCTGTAATCGTTCTGTACATATATGGAGTGTAAGATGAAGTCAAACATTGTTGTCACCGTTTTTTTTTTTTTTTTTTTTTTTTTTTTTTTTTTTTTTTTTTTTTTTTTACCTAATCAAAGAGCAAAGGAATAACGTTAAAAATCGGGAATTTGGTGTGGGGAATAGAAAAATGATATCCGACGAAAGGAAATAGATTTTCTTTTTTGAGTGACAAATCCTCCTGGATCGTCCCACTGCACATTCGATGATCCTTGAATGTTAGGTAATTCTCTAAAAATACATTTTTGTGTCGTCTGCTTTCAAAAACCTTAAATAGCTGCTTAATTTTGACGAGGAAAGATACTTAGAGTAGCAAACACATTAGATCATAGGGCGGCTGGCATGTGATCTAACGTGTTAACATAAGCATGAAGTCGGTTCCAGCACTATAAGCGTTAAAACAAGTCTGGATTGAAGATGGTTATCTAATTTGCAAGTGTTGTAAAATGAATTTACATACGGGGCCTTCTCTTTTGTCTCACACGCTGTAATAACGGAAATCGTCTCCGTTCAAATTCTGTTTTATCTGTCGTCTGTAATTAATAAGGTAATATAAGGGGGAACCTTTCAAGTTTAGCTATTATTGTGCTGGAACCGACTTCATGCTCATGTAAAGAGGTTAGATCCAGGTCAGCCGCCAATTAAATTGGCGACTGGTCTGTGATCTAACATGTTTGCTACTCTTAGTTTTGAAAAGCAGACGACACAAAATTCTATTCTAAGAAAGTTACCCAGCATTCTAAGGGTTAAGACGAAGCGGTCTCAACAGCTCACTCAATGTTCAAGCGTTTTAGTTTCTTGTTTTTCAATTTCCAAGAACACCCCGTTATATCACAACTTACTCGGAAACCAAACCAACATTGTCAGAAAGTAAGCAACAGGCATAACACTTATCCAAACACCTTGTTTTGGCGAATTACTTTATGCCAAGTTCATAACAAAATTCGCTTTTTAGTTCCATAAAGGCACATACAAGGAGCTTAATGATATATCAAACTATATCAATTCGTTAACATTTGGTCAGATTCAAATAGTTATCACCAAAAAACCTCATCAGCACAACGTAAGCGTGAAGCCAACAAGCAATAACCCAGATTAACCGGTTTAATTGTGTGATTCTTCACCCCTGACCTTAACAGTTCATACACAAATGTGTGAACCAACCAATCAGAATTCGTTATTTTGAATATGTAAACAAACAGGTTGTTGATAAAAATGATTGAATTGGAGACTACTATATTTCAAGCACAAAATGAATTATGTTTAAGAAGCCTATTTAATAGGGTCTCAGTGCATTCGTAAATTAATTCTCATGACTTTTATGAAAATGATAAAAGATCTCCATATATTTTTTTAGTGATTAATTTGTACTTTTCTCCTTTAATGTGCCTTTAATGAAAAGAGAAATATTGTTAAGAAACACATCATTGGAATCGTCTTTCCGAGATGCTTCCAATGACGGGTCACACTACAATATTGTACTTTCATTAAAGATACTATTCGTTCGTAACGTTATCAGTTTTTATATAGCAAACATTTCCCTGAGTCGAAAGGACGAATAGAAAACCCGTTTTACACAAGCCGTTCAGTGCATCGTGCTTCTATACCACATGAGTAATGACATGTCCAACTTTAACTCTTTCCTTTTCAATGTGTAACTTAATATATGTGGGTTTTACATCACATCAACATTATTTCAGTTATGTAGCGATGCCCGACTCTTAATGATGGAGGAAGACCCCATACGCAACTGCCCATAGGGGCTGGTTAAGGTGGGTAGAACCATCGGCATTCCGTAAGTCAGTCGGGAGACTGCCTCTCACGAAAATCCATATCCCTCTCAGGATTTGAACCCACGCGGAGAGGGGCCATGTGATTTCAAGTTCTGTACTCTAAGCAATATTGCTTCATCCAATGTTGAAATAAGAGGAATTGTTGTTTTAGACTTACGCAAATCTTAAGCGTAAACTGTTTAGTGCAAATCTTAAGCGTAAACTGTTTAGTAAAACGGTACCCAGGTGATTGCTAAGCGCGTCTGTCAGTATTGATTTTCCGCTTCGTTTAACTTTATATGTGCTTTATTTTCATTTCTTTCTTTGTTTATTTGAATCCTATTTGGGTAATAGGATAAATAGAAACAATGGTTGGTGTCTTTAAATATGAAAGGTAATCGGGCTCGGCTTCGGATTATTATCCGATTCGCCTTTGGCCCACCGGATACTATTCCTAAGTCTTGTCTGATAACATTTCCGATTCATGCCACCAAAACTTTATTCTCTATATAGTCTAGTCTCTCAGACATATTCAAAGTTTATTGATTTTCTTTTATCGGAATGGTTAAAACGGCAAGACACAGTATGTCAGACGCGACTATAGACTTTGCACAGTTTTCAACCGTATTTCATATATATTACGCTGGTAAGAGGACATTTTATTATAAAGGTTAGATAAACCCTTTAGAATATGTTTTATAATTACTCTTCAGCAAGGCAAGATGTTAGATTTGCTTTTGTTAACTATAATTGATATTTTTGCACAATAAGTGAATATGTTCGTGTATTGGTTCCAATATTTTCTCGTCTCTCCAAATGCTTAAATCCCATTTTGATTATTACTATTATCATCATTACTACTCAAATATACTGTATTTTTTCATTTTATTACACTCATACGTTAGCAATATTTAACAGCTTTATGTCGCAAATCACCTGTAAGTCGCCATCAATGTGAGTAACTTTAATAGCTCTAAGCTTCCGTTCGAATCAATTTCACTGAATTGTTTGGAATGTTTAATAATGGTGGTTTTTCTCAATAATATGTGGTCAAACTTATATATGAAAATATTTGATCAGCAGTGAGCATTTATTTCGGGCAAAAGTCAAGGTATACCTTCCACACCACAAAACAAAAGCACTCGTGTGGAAAAGCAGTCAGTTCGATATGTGATCTAAATATCATGTTGCTGCTCAAAGGCATGTTCTACAATTTCATAAGAAAGTAATAAAAAATAATATCTATGTAACAAAAAAAGTACAAAGATATCAAACAATATCTTTCATAGAATTTTCTTGTTTTATAGGGTGCGCAGAGAAAGTGCGCAGAAAAACAACCGATAACGTCTCTAAGTTATCCATGCAATACCTACCTGAAAAGATATGTGTGTAAGTAAACGCTTGAGTTGTGTCGAAACTGTACTATCATAATACGACCTAGTTAATAAGTGGGTCATATTTTGCACTTTAACGTGCACTGAAAATCACACACGGCATCACTAATGAGTATTGAAGGATAATGTTCAAGAACCAATTGTAACAAAGCTTGGAATTCTTGTTACGTTTCTAACTAAGTGTCACAGAGAAAATGCAATTCAATGGTTTCCCTTCAACCCTTGATCTCTGCTAATTTTGGGAATTGTTGACCCTTGAAAATTAAATTGTCAATGGGAAAAGATGATCTTCAAAGCCAATATCCAGGAAACGGCGGTCATTTAATGGGATCAAGGAAAGCCTTGCAATTCTGCACGGTATATCATTGTCGCCTGTTGTTTGTTCCAATTTGGACCATTTAAAATAATAACAAAAGCACTTTTAAGCAACAAGAACAATCTCAGTTGGTGGCGACAGTGGTGCAGTGTTGGAGCAATCCTCGGTATACACGATTACAAACGGACAAGCCCTTCGTCACAGAAATGTTGCCGGGCTACTTTCAACTTGCCCAACATTACCTCCGAGGCAACCGGAACTACTCGGGTATTTCCGTGAGCTGTGTTTTCATTCGATGAACCCGATGTGTTCAGATTGCCTCCGAAGTTATGAACAAGATGTTCCGAATGCATCGGCCTATGTTACCGTGGTTCTCGGGTGGTACGGTCAAATCCGAGACTAACTCACAAATCGGTGCAAATACTAACTCGGGTGATCCAAGCTGTAAATGTCTAGATGAATGAAATGTCTACGTCTGGACCGTTCGGACTACGCAAATAATGCATACGGACGTCTTTATATAGTTCATAGTATATTATGTGATGAAGCACATACAACTAATTCATCTCTTTGGAAAAAGTACAATAGTTCAACAGAACTTTCTAGTGACATAGAGGGTGTATGTTTACCTTATAGGAAGGTGATGGAGGGTGTATGTTTAGTTTACAGGAAGGTGATGGAGGGTGTATGTTTACCTTATAGGAAGGTGATGGAGCGTGCATGTTTACCTTACAGGAAGTTGATGGAGGGTGCATGTTTACCTTACAGGAATGTGATGGAGGGTGCATGTTTAGCTTACAAAAAGGCGATGGAGGGTGCATGTTTAGCTTACAGGAAGGTGATGGAGGGTGCATACCCTTTAAGGTATAGAGATAAGGCTTATCAATGACACCATAGGTATAAACCATCTGATTATCGGAGAGCATTAACGCATACATAATCAGTCACCCTAGGTACCTGTTTGCACAGGATTATCTCCGATAATTGTCACTGATTGGGGTACTGTTAATTAAACCAAGATTAATGCAATTTTCGTTAATCCAATAGATTTTCACAGAGAATAAAGGACGACGAGAACAAAATTTCTTTAAATTGATGTTATTTTCTATTTTTTAGTGATACATACATATTAAGATTAAGGTGAAGAAAAGTAGACAAACAATGAAACTGTATATTGCGGTGTGAATTATACAAAATCAAAAGTAATAAATGACGTATGTGTTCCCCCTGAGAGATCCCTAATTTGTTTTTCTGTTTTGTCATCAATTGAAGGGAATTTGGTTGACGAAAAATGCCATTCACGACGGAGAAACATGCTTTGTCTTTGTATATTTCTCAACAAAACTGAATCGTTTTACTTCTATTTCCATTAAAACCATTTCCAAATCAAAAAATGTTTTTCAACGCAATATTGCTTCATAAAGTAGTAGAACCTGGTCCTCTAATACATGTAAAACTGTATAAATTAATTGATTAAGGCAACGAATCATGCTTATATTTCCGTAAAAAATGTGTCCATGGGTGATGAATCTACCAAAAATTCGTTGTTGTACTCAAAAACGGAGGAATAATCTAATTTGCTTGTCCGCGAATTGGTTAGATTTATCAGCACTTCATCATCTTCATGCTCAAAAGACCGATCAAATGACTGCTCTGAATCTACAATGATGTCTGACCTTCGATCAGAAGCACCAAAATTGACGTAATACTTTAAGTAGTCGTCTTTATAACGTCCTTTATTCGACGGCTTTATTTCCATTTGCTTTCAACTTTGAACAACAGCTCCGTGTCATAAACATCATTTACTGGTCGCGTGCCGTATGCTCGCTCTCATTTTAATTGGATAGTATTTTTAGAAATGTGTTAACTTTCTAAAGAATTGCATGAAATCCTTATCGAGTCTTTACAAATCGACATTGTTTTGATCTTTTATGACCGGATATTGAAGGCCTCTCATATTAATTGGGTTGGTAATTTGAATTCCCTTCATCTCAATTTAGTAGCGTCTTTTTTAGAAGGGTGTCGTGGAACCATTATCAAAACATTCTCTCTAGAGCAAAAGTTAAAACTTTGACCCTATGATTTTATCATCGGAAATGAAAGAAAACATATTTATTTAAGAGGAAAATGAAATTTGGAGAAAGTGACGTGTGTGTTTATGTGTGTAATTAAGGGTTAAAGTTAAAACATTTTTTCAGCTGTCAAAAACGTTCTATGCGGTCATCGATAGAACGTCAAAATGGGTTTTATACGGTAATAGGTATAACGGCGAAAAGCGTTTTATGCGGTAATCGATAAGGCGGCAAACGGCGCTATATACCGTAAAGGGCCATGCTTACAAAAAGGCGATGGAGGGTGCATGTTAAGCTTACAGGAAAGTAATGGAGGGTGCATGTTAAGCTTACAAAAAGGCGATGGAGGGTGCATGTTTAGCTTACAGGAAGGTGATGGAGGGTGCGTGTTGAGCTTACAGGAATGTGATAGAGGGTGCATGTTTAGCTTACAGGAAAGGCGATGGAGGGTGCATGTTTAGCTGACAGGAATGTGATGGAGAGTGCATGTTTAGCTTGCACAAATGTGATGGAGGGTGCATGTTTAGCTTACAGGAATGTGATGGAGTTGCATGTTTAGCTTACAGGAATGTGATGGAGGGTGCATGGTAAGCTTAAAGAAAGGCGATGGAGGGTGCATGTTTAGCTTACAGGAATGTGATGGAGGGTGCATGTTTAGCCTACAGGAATGTGATGGGGGGTGCATGTTAAGCTTATAGGAAAGGCGATGGAGGGTGCATGTTTAGCTTATAGAAAGGCGATGAAGGGTATATGTTTAGTTTACAGGAATGTGATGGAGGGTGCATGTTGAGCTTACACAAATGTGATGGAGGGTGCATGTTTAGCTTACAGGAATGTGATGGAGTTGCATGTTTAGCTTACAGGAATGTGATGGAGGGTGCATGTTTAGCTTACAGGAAGGCGATGGAGGGTGCATGTTTAGGTTGCAGGAAGTTGATGATGGAGGGTACATGTTTAGATTACATTATGGCGATGGAGGGTGCATGTTAAGCTTACAGGAAGGTGATTTAGAATGCATGTTTAGCTTACAGGAAGTTGATGAAAGGTGCATGTTTAGCTTACAGGAAGACGATAGAGGGTGCATGTTTAACTAACAGGACGTTGATGATGGAGGGTGCATGTTTAGCTTACAGGAAGGTGATGGAGAGTGTATGTTTAGCCTACAGGAAGGTGATGGAGGGTGCATGTTTAGTTTAGAGGAAAGTGATGGAGGGTGCATGTTTAGTTTAGAGGAAGGCGATGGAGGGTGTATCTTAAGCTTACAGGAAGGTGATGGAAAGTGTATGTTTAGCCTACAGGAAGGTGATAGAGGGCGCATGCTTAGCCTACAGGAAGGTGATGGAGGGTGCATGTTAAGTTTACAGGAAGGTGATGGAAGGTGCATGTTAAGCTTACAAAAAGGCGATGGAGGGTACATGTTTAGCTTACAGGAAGGTGATGGAGGGTGCATGTTAAGCTTACAAAAAGGCGATGGAGGGTGCATGTTTAGCTTACAGGAATGTGATGGAAGGTGCATGTTAAGCATACAGGAATGTGATGGAGGGTGCATGTTTAGCTTACAGGAAAGGCGAAGGAAATTGCATGTTTAGCTTACAGGAAGGCGATGGAAAGTGTATCTTTAGCTTACAGAAAGGTGATAGAGGGTGCATGTTTAGGTTACAGGAAGGCGATGGAGGGTGCATGTTTAGCCTTCATGAAGGTGATGGAGGGTGCATGTTTAGCTTACAGGAAGTTGATGGAAGGTGCATGTTTAGCTTACAGGATGGTGTTGGAGGGTGCATGTTTAGCCTACAGGAAGGTGATCGAGGGTGCATGTCTAGCTTACAGGAAGTTGATGGAAGGTGCATGTTTAGCTTACAGGAAGGTGATCGAGGGTGCATGCTTAGCTTACAGGAAGGTTATGGAGGTTGTATGTTTAATTTACATGGAGGTGATTGAGGCTGCATATTCAGTTTACAGGAAGGCGATGGAGGGTGCATAATTAGCTTACAGGAAGGTGATGAAGGGTGCATGTTTAGCTTACAGGAAGGTTATGGAGGTTTTATGTTTAGTTTACAGGAATTTTATGGAGGTTGTATGTTTAGCTGACAGGAATGTGATGGAAGTTGTATGTTGAGCCTACAGAAAGATGATGGAGGGTGCATGTTTATCTTACAGGAAGGTAATGGGTGTATGTTTAGTTTACAGAAAGGTGATGGAGGGTGCATGTTGACCTTACAAGAAGGTGATGGAGGGTGCACGTTCAGCTTACAGGAAGGTGATGGAGGGTGCATGTTTAGACTACAGGCAGGTGATGGAGGTGCATGTTTAGCCAACAGTAAGTGAGGGAGGGTGCATGATTAGCCTACAGTAAGGTGATGGAGGTGCATGTTTAGCCTACAGTAAGGTGATGGAGGTGCATGTTTGGTTTACAGGAAGGTGATGGACGGTGTATGTTTAGCCCACAGGAAGGTGATGGAGGGTGAATGTTTACCTTTCAGGGTGTTGATGGAGGATGAATGTTTAGTTTACAGTAGGGTGAGGGAGAGTTCATGTTTAGCTTACAGGTAGTTGATGTAGGGTGAGTGTTTACCTTACAGGAAGGTGATTGATGGTACCTGTTAAGCCTACAGGAATGTGATGGAGGTGCATGTTTAGCCTACAGGAATGTGATGGAGGGTGTATGTTTAGCCTACAGGATGGTGATGGAGGGTGCATGTTTAGCCTACAGGAAGGTAATGGGCTCTTCATGTTTAGTTTACAGGAAAGTAATGGAGGGTGTATGTTTAGCCTACTAGACGATGATGGAGATGCATGTTAAGTCTACAGGAAGGTAATGGGCTCTTCATGTTTAGTTTACAGGAAAGTAATGAAGGGTGTATGTTTAGCCTACTAGACGATGATGGAGATGCATGTTAAGTCTACAGGAAGGTAATGGGCTCTTCATGTTTAGTTTACAGGAAAGTAATGGAGGGTGTATGTTTAGCCTACTAGACAATGATGGAGATGCATGTTTAGTTTACAGGAAGGTTATAGAGGGTGTATGTTTAGTTTACAAGGAGATGATAAAGGCTGCATGTTGACCCTACAGGGAGGTGATGGGGTGTATTTTTACCTTACAGGAAGGTGATGGAGGGTGCATGTTTAGCCTACAGGAATGTAATGTAGGGTGTTTGCTTAGTTTACAGAAAGGTGATAGAGGGTGCATGTTTAGTTTACAGTAAGGTGATGGAGGGTGCATATTTAGTTTACAGGAAGGTGATTGAGAGTGCATGTTTAGCCTACAGGGAGGTGATGGGGGTTGTATGTTTAGTTTACAGAAAGGTGATGGAAGGTTTATGTTTAGCTAACAGGAAGGTGATGGAGGATGTACATTTACCTTACAGGAAGGTGATTGAGGGTGCATGTTTAGCCTACAGTAAGGTGATGGAGGTTGAGTGTTGACCTTACAGGATGGTGATTGAGGGTGCATGTTTAGCCTACAGTAAGGTGATGGAGGTTGAGTGTTTATCTTACAGGAAGGTGCTTGAGGGTGCATGTTTAGTTAACAGTAAGGTGATGGAGTGTGCATGTTTAGCTTACAGGTAGTTGATGGATGATGAATGTTTACCTTACAGGATAGTGATTGAGGGTGCATATTTGTAGTCTAAAGGAATGCGATGGAAGCTGTATGTTTAACCTACAAGAAGGTGATGGAGATGCATGTTTAGCCTACAGGAAGGTGATGGAGAGTGTATGTTTAGCTTACAGAAGGTGATGGAGAGTGCATGTATACTTTACAGGAAGGGGATGGAGGGTACATGTTTAGCTTACAGGAAGTTGATGGAAGGTGCATGTTTAGCCTACAGGAATGTGATGGAAGGTGCATATTTAGGTTACAGGAAGTCGATGATGGAGGGTGCATGTTAAGCTTAAAGGAAGGCGGTGGAGGGTGCATGTTTAGCTTACAGAAAGGTGATGCAGCTGCATGGTTAGCTTACAGGAAGGTGTTGGAGGTGCATGTTTAGCCTACAGGAATGTGATGGATGGTGTACGTTTAGCTTACAGAAAGGTGATGGAGAGTACATGTTTAGCTTACAGGAAGGTGATGGAGAGTGCATTTTTAGCTTACAGGAATGTGATGGAGGGTGTATGTTTAGCTTACAGAAAGATAATGGAGAGTGCATGTTTAGCCTACAAGAGCGTGATGGAGGTTGTATGTTTAGCCTACAGGAATGTGATGGAGGATGCATGTTTAGGTTACAGGATGTCGATGATAGAGGTTGCATGTTTAGCTTAAAGGAAGGCGATGGAGGGTACATGTTTAGGTTTCAGGAAGTTGATTATGGAGGGTACATGTTTAGCTTACAGACAGGTGAATGAGGGTGCATGTATAGCTTACAGAAAGTTGATGGAGGTTGCATGTTTCGGTAACAGGAAGTTGATGATCGAGGGTGCATGTTTAGGTTACAGCAAGGCGTTGGAGGGTACATGTTGAGCTTACAGTAAGGTGATAGAGGGTGCATCTTTAGCTTACAGGAAGTTGATGGAAGGTGCATGTTTAGTTTAAAGGAAGTTGATGATAGAGGGCGTGTGTTAAGGTAACAAGAAGGCGGTGGAGGGTGCATGTTTAGGATGCAGGAAGTTGAAGATTGATGGTGCATGTTTGGGTTACAGGAAGGCGACGGAGGGTGCATGTTTAGGTTACAGGAAGTTGATGATGGAGAAGCATGTTTAGGTTACAGGAAGGTGATAGAGGGTGCAGGTTTAGGTTGCAGGAAGATGATGATGGAGGTAGCATGTTTAGGTTACAGTAAGGCGATGGAGAGTGCATGTTTAGCTTACAGGAAGGTTATGATGGGTGCATTTTAAGCTTACAGGATGTTGATGATGGAGGGTGCATGTTCTTGAGGTTACAGGAAGGCGATGATGGAGAGTGCATGTTTAAGTTACAGGAAGTTGATGATGGAGGGTGCATGTTTTTGAGGTTACAGGAAGGCGATGATGGAGGGTGCATGCTTAGCTTATAGGAAGGTTATGAAGGGTGCATGTTTAGCTTTCAGGAAAGCGATGGAGGGTTATGTTACGCTTACAGGAAGTTGATGATAGAGGGTGCATGTTTAGCTTACAGGAAGGCAATGATGGAGGGTGCATGTTTAGCTTACAGGAAGGCGATGATGGAGGGTGCGTGTTTAGCTTACAGGAAGGCAATGATGGAGGGTGCGTGTTTAGCTTACAGGAAGGCGATGATGGAGGGTGCGTGTTTAGCTTACAGGAAAGGCGATGGAGGGTGCGTGTTTAGCTTACAGGAAGGCAAATGATGGTGCATGTTTAGGTTAAAGAAAGGCGATGATGGAGGGTGCATGTTTAGCTTACAGGAAGGCGATGATGGAGGGTGCGTGTTTAGCTTACAGGAAGGCAAATGATGGTGCATGTTTAGGTTAAAGAAAGGCGATGATGGAGGGTGCATGTTTAGCTTACAGGAAGGCGATGATGGAGGGTGCGTGTTTAGCTTACATGAAGGCTAATGAGGGTGCATGTTTAGCTTACAGGAAGGCGATGATGGAGTGTGCATGTTTATGTTACAGGAAGGCGATGATGGAGGGTACATGTTTAGCTTACAGGAAGCCAAATTAGGGTGCATGCTTAGCTTACAGGAATGTGATGATGGAGTGTGCATGTCTAGGTTACAGGAAGGCGATGGAGGGTGCATGTTAAGCTTACAGGAAGTTGATGGAAGGGGCATTTTAAACTTACATGAAAGTGATGGAGGGTACATGTTTAGCTTACACAAAGGTGATGGAGGGTGCATGGTAAGCTTACAGGAAGTTGATGAAAGGGGCATTTTAAACTTACAGGAAGGTGATGAAGGGTACATGTTTAGCTTATAGACAGGTGATGGAGGGTGCATGGTTAGCTTACAGGAAGGTAATGGATGGTGTATGTTTAGCTTACAGGAAGGGGATGGAGGGTGTATGTTGAGCCGACAGAAAGGTGATGGAGGGTTCATGTTTAGCTAACATGAAGGTGATGGAGGGTGCATGTTTAGCTTACATGAAGGCAAAGGAGGGTGCATGTCTAGCTTACAGGAAGGTAATGGCGATTACATGTTTAGCTTACGGGTAGGTAATGGAGGGTGCATGTTAAGCTTACAGGAAGGTGATGGAATGTGCATGTTTAGCTTACATGAAGGTAATGGAGGGTGTATGTTTAGCTTACAGGAAGGTGATGGAGGGTGTATGTTGAGCCTACAGGACGGTGATGGAGAGTGTATGCTGAGCCTACAGGACGGTGATGGAGGGTGTATGTTTAGCTTACATGAAGGTAATGGAGGGTGTATGTTTAGCTTACAGAAAAGTGACGGAGGGTCCATGTTTAGCTTACAGGCGATGATGGAGGGTGCATGTAGACCTTACGGGTAGGTGATGGTGTGTGCATGTTGACCTTACGGGTAGGTGATAGAGGGTGCATGTTTAGCTTACAGGAAGGTGATGGAAGGTGTATGTTTAGTTTACAGAAAGATGATGGAGGGTACATGTTTAGCTTACAGAAAGATGATGGAGGGTACATGTTTAGCTTACAGAAAGATGATGGAAGGTGTATGTTTAGTTTACAGAAAGATGATGGAGGGTACATGTTAAGTTTACAGAAAGATGATGGAGGGTACATGTTAAGTTTACAGAAAGATGATGGAGGGTACATGTTTAGTTTTCAGAAAGATGATGGAGGGTACATGTTTAGTTTTCAGAAAGATGATGGAGGGTACATGTTTTTACAGAAAGATGATGGAGGGTACATGTTTAGTTTACAGAAAGATGATGGAGGGTACATGTTAAGTTTACAGAAAGATGATGGAGGGTACATGTTTAGTTTTCAGAAAGATGATGGAGGGTACATGTTTAGTTTTCAGAAAGATGATGGAGGGTACATGTTAAGTTTACAGAAAGATGATGGAGGGTACATGTATAGTTTTCAGAAAGATGATGGAGGGTACATGTTAAGTTTACAGAAAGATGATGGAGGGAGGGTACATGTTTAGTTTTCAGAAAGATGATGGAGGGTACATGTTTAGTTTTCAGAAAGATGATGGAGGGTACATGTTAAGTTTACAGAAAGATGATGGAGGGTACATGTTTAGTTTTCAGAAAGATGACGGAGGGTACATGTTTAGCTTACAGAAAGATGATGAAGGGTACATGTTTAGCTTACAGGAAGGTGATGGAGGGTGAGTGTTCAGCCTGCAGGAATGTGATGGAGGGTACATGTTTAGCCTACAGTAAGGTGATGGAGGGTACATGTTTAGCTTACAGGAAGGTGATGGAGGGTACATGTTTAGCTTACAGGAAGGTGATGGAGGGTGAGTGTTTAGCCTACAGGAATGTGATGGAGGATGAATGTTTAGTTTACAGTAAGGAAATTGAGGGTGTATGTTTACCTTACAGGAATGTGATGGAGGGTGAATGTTTAGCCTACAGGAACGTGATGGAGGTGCATGTTTAGCCTACAAGAAGTTGATGGAGGGTGTATGTTTAGCTTACAGAAAGGTGATGGAGAGTGCATGTTTACCTTACAAGAAGGTGATGGAGCGTGCATGTTTACCTTACAGGAAGGTGATGGAGGGTGCATGTTTAGCCTACAGGAATGTAATGGAGGGTGTATGTTAAGCTTACAGGAAAGTAATGGAGGATGCATGTTAAGCTTACAGGAAGGTAACGCAGTGTGTTTGTTTAGCTTACAGGAAGGTGATGGAGGGTGCGTGTTAAGTTTACAGAAAGGTGATGGTGGGTGAATGTTAAACATACAGGAAGGTGGTGGAGGCTGTATCTTTAGCTTACAGGAAGGTAATGGTGGGTGCATGTTATGTATACAGAATTGACCTTACGACACAGAGCAGTTAACCACGCCCACCGTAAATAGGGGAGGTCACTCTAATTTTCTCCGACATTCTGAATGAAATAGCGTCAGTGCACAAACTAGGATCCCTGTTTGACATTGCCCATGATTTCGGATATTCTTATTTGAAATCGGAAGTATTCTTACAAAATAAGCACCTGCCTTTATTGCTGGATAATATGTACATAGCATGTCAATTTGTAAAGAAGATGGTATATTTTGAGCGTTAGCAGAGACATTTATAACAACTCTGTATCTCTATGGCGTTGGGGTAGTGATTTACCCCCAACAGTGTGGGGTCCGATCGGCACCAAACACGATTTTGCAGGTTACGAACAAAATTATCTCATTTTGATTCTTAAACAGTTTAGATTTTTTATTTTACTAAATCGGCGTATATCCTGAATGATTCAAAACGCAGACCTACCAATTTTGTCATGATGAAAATGGTATAATAGTGTCATGTTGAGGTTATGGTGTTAAACAATTGCTGATAGGTACAATCACTATTTTGTTGTCAAATAAGTTAATAATCAAGACTTTCGAACATAATCATACTCAATGGATGATTGTCGGTTTTGCTACTTGATTACGAACTAAGGGTCATTTTACCAAACGAAATATTTTCAATTGTTCAAAATTTAAAGAGTTTGCAGACGTCATTTAAATGAAGATGATGAATTAATACTTTTCTGATAGGGCAGACCATATTGTTGGAAAAGGATAACTTGCTCGTTAAGAGCAATTTCTCCTTTTCCCACAATATTTTTCCTAGTTGTCTGTAACAAAGTTGTCAAATGTAGTTATTGTTTGGTAAAGGGTTAACAAACCTCGATTGTTAAAAGGATTAAGGGTTTCGACGCTAATTAACATCAATCTGACACAATTGCACTTTATGGTCAAGTCACAAACCCTTTATTGTTTAGCCGATCGGCGGTCTTTGTAATCAACCATTGGCTACCAAGAGTGTGTTTTACAACATATTACAGCAACATTAGATTCTTAAAGGTATTCGGATAAAGTTGCAATAAGGAGCTATGGATTTGTTTTGTTTTTAATAGCTTTTAAATTTGGATACGATACATCGATCATTACAGGTAGGTGGATTGATGGGATATAATAAGACAGTTAATTAATTGTTTTAGGTGCTCTTAGGGTCAATTTAAAAACAAAATCAATTAATTAAAATCCAATTTGAAGAATTTGTATATATCCAACTGGAAACCATGTCCTCTCACATCATTATCGATTAATATTGTATTTTTAGTAAACATTTGATTCATTATCAAATGCAACTAATAACATTCGTTTTTAAGTGTCAATTCCGTTTTTTAAAAACAACAATTTTTCATTTTCAAACGAAGATAAAAGACAAAAATAAGAATTTACATACATGTGAAAGAAAAAAAGAAAGAAAATAATAGTTCATACTTCTATTCTTTACGTCGTTTTAAAGATTAACTGTTTCCATATATTTACTAATTGCGTGTAGTTCTCAGTCATTTCACAATATATGTGACATATTTTGGAATCGGGATAAACTCTACTTCACCCACAAGTCTCTCCTTATACATAATTTCTCTATAATAAGTACTTAAACAATATCTTAAGCAGTATTGACGAGAAAAATCACAGCACAATAGTGCTATGTGTTGACGGAGTCGCACAGCGTGTCGAAGAAAATGGCGGATAGCAACCGAAGTGTTCGCTGATTGGTGGACAGGTATAAAACATGGCGCCTACCCCGTTATAGCGCGATTACGGAAGAAAAACACGGCGCCCCCTGTTAACTTTTTTATTTGTGGATATATCTCAACAAACTTGGTACCAAATGAAAGAAGACACTCTGAACTTTCTGGTGGTGTTTAAAAATCTAAAATATGTTCACCAAGTACCGAGAAAATGCATGTCAAATATGGGCAATATTTTTTACAAAAATGTCGCTTAAAAATTGAGATTGAAAAACACGGCGCCCCCTATTAGATTTTTTGTTCTAAATAATATTTTTCTAACTTTGATATATTTTGAAAATGCATAAAATTACCTTTCAAATGATATTAAATATTTGAAATTTGGACGAAAGATGGCTGAGAAATGGCTGTTCAAACATGAGTATTACTCCAGCCATTTCGACTCACTACAGATTCAAGCTCGGAAAACACGGCGCCCCTACTAACTTTTTTATTAGTTCAATGACTGTACATTATGTGGTATGTTCTTTTAGAAGACACTTTTTCCTTTCATATGATGTTAGTTTTGTTAAAATTGGTTGATTGATAACCGAGATATGGCCTGTTAAAGATGGGCGTTTTTTCCGTACGTCCCGATTTTGCTTGGAAACCGTTTACAGTTACACAAGAAAAACAAGGCTCCCGTATTAACTTAATTATTTGTTGAATTTGTAGAATTTACACAACAAACTTGGTATCAGATGAAAGAACACACATTAAACTCTTTTATGGTATGCAAAGAACTTAAATATATGGACGAAGTACCGGAAAGAATTGATGGCGAATATTGTTAGTGCTTTACCAAAATGCCGCTCACGGATTAACCTCGGAAAACATCACTCCCCTGTTTTCCTTTTTGTTATTTGTCATATTTTTTTAATGTTAACTATGTTTCAAAATAGCATATGATACACGTTCAAATGATGAGATGATATTAAGATTAAGAACGTTCTTTGCAAACATTTTCCTATTGTCTCTTAAGTATCATGGATAAATTACACAGCTTCTTATCCGTGATCTCTCTCTCTCTCTCTTCTCTCTTCTCTCTCTCTCTCTCTCTCTCTCTCTCTCTCTCTCTCTCTCTCTCTCTCTCTCTCTCTCTCTCTCTCTCTCTCTCTCTCTCTCTCTCTCTCTCTCTCTCTCTCTCTCTCTCTCTCTCTCTCTCTCTCTCTCTCTCTCTCTCTCTCTCTCTCTCTCTCTCTCTCTCTCTCTCTCTCTCTCCTCTCTCTCTCTCTCTCTCTCTCTCTCTCTCTCTCTCTCTCTCTCTCTCTCTCTCTCTCTCTCTCTCTCTCTCTCTCTCTCTCTCTCTCTCTCTCTCTCTCTCTCTCTCTCTCTCTCTCTCTCTCTCTCTCTCTCTCTCTCTCTCTCTCTCTCTCTCTCTCTCTCTCTCTCTCTCTCTCTCTCTCTCTCTCTCTCTCTCTCTCTCTCTCTCTCTCTCTCTCTCTCTCTCTCTCTCTCTCTCTCTCTCTCTCTCTCTCTCTCTCTCTCTCTCTCTCTCTCTCTCTCTCTCTCTCTCTCTCTCTCTCTCTCTCTCTCTCTCTCTCTCTCTCTCTCTCTCTCTCTCTCTCTCTCTCTCTCTCTCTCTCTCTCTCTCTCTCTCTCTCTCTCTCTCTCTCTCTCTCTCTCTCTCTCTCTCTCTCTCTCTCTCTCTCTCTCTCTATTCTCTCCTCTCTTTCTTTCTCTCTCAAACTCTCTCGCTCTGTCTTTCTTTCTTTCTTTTTCTCTCTCCCGCTCTATCAATCTCAGTGAGATTTCTTTTTCAATTTGAACGTAATTTTATTATTACTTTAAGTGTAACTCTAAGCGTATGTTATGCTCTTGGGTCAAAATAAAGATTTGTTCTGCTCTGTTCTGTAAAGGGTTATTCCGTCCCACCTTTATAGATAATATAGATACATCGGAACCAGTTGTCCCCTGGATCCCTAAACATCGGTTAAATAGTAATGATAGACTTGCGGTTCAGAGCGAAACAGGCCTCCTCAATGATAAAGTAATAAACTCTGCACAGTTTATTCTAAAGGAAGAGTTCAAACAATGCAGCGGAATGCAAAATACTTTATTCATTCCATATTTCTGTGATAAAACAGAAACTTGGAATGTCAATCATAACTTTAAACGACAACCTGCTCCAAGTGCCCAAATTCACTGCAACGGCAATGCTCATTGGGTATTATCTTATCAGAAGGAAACATGCGGGACAGTCTTTGTAATTGACAGTATAAAATCGCAAAGAACAATAAATGCAAACATGTCGATCCAACTGTCATAGATATACGACACCGATTCTAATTTTATTGAAATACTTGTGCCGGAGGTGCAGCGACAAACAAATTCATTTGATTGTGGCGTTTTTTCTGTTGCATTTCTGACCGAACTCGTGCATAGTAATTTCACAGTAGAAATTTCTAGACTTCGCTTTGATATTGGATTAATGAGACAGCACTTGTATGATTGTCTACAGTGCGATACGCTTACACCTTTCCCTAAAATATTAAAAATGCCAAAAATGCCCGTCAATGAACCGAGGTCACAACGCGTAAGATTACACTGTTCGTGTAAGTTACCTGAAATTGTTGACAATATGATTAAATGTCAAAATAGATTGTGTAAGATTAAATGGTACCACAAACGATGTGTAAACGTAAATGACAATTTTCTTTGTAATCTGTGTTCTCGATAAAACATGAATAGATTAAAATAAAAACGTGTTTTGTGGGCTGCGTGATTTATTGAACTATTTGTAGTGTACACTGTTGGCTCGTTCTAGAACGTGAACCCTGCTGGGAAATCACTGAGATAAAGATCCCTACGAGAACTATTTGTTCCAATGGGTTCATATTATCCTATTATTGATTGAGCTACTTTGATCGACATGAATACATATTAATGAGATCGTAACGAGAAGACAATACCTGTATGGACGTCCTACCTGTATAACACCCGTGGTCTTAATCTCCCCAGAGCGCCACAGGGCATTAGCAAATGGACAGTAGCAGTCCTGTGTAATCTGGTCATAAAGCACGATGTCCAATTAGGGCCATAGAGGACCCGGCCATAGATAAGGGGTCAGCCCCTTCTACTTGAAAAGAAACAATTTGCTACCGTTCGGATTATGTGCCCTAAAAATAGATTAATTATTTTAAATGAAATTTGACTGCTGGTAAATTTGTTCAAACAAACAATTATGTAAAGGTTATTTCCGGATATTTCCCTATGAATGCCATTATCGATATAAAACAAGAAAAACGGTTATTGGGAATGTTATCCTAATATGCTAACTAAAACATAACAGTACATCTGTTGTGTAGTTTTAAACAAATTATTTTTAATCTCCTTTCATTTGAGAATATGCGCCTTTTAACACGAGAAAATAGCAAGTCGAGTTCTTGTGACTTATCAACAACAACCTCAAGTCGTTTATTTTCATTCCCCTACCAGGCATTTGTGACTGGCTCAAAATCAAACAAAAGGGGACAATACATATTTCAAAAATAGAAGCATTATATTTATTGATATATTCGGTACATATTACTGTGACTAAAGGGTAACTTACCGGCAATTCATCCTAACACCAAAGTGGTTAAAGAAACACTCTTCACCAGAAGATGTTTATGGGCATGACATATGTATGTAAAGAGTATCATATGTTATTTTGAAACATAGTTAACATTAAAAAAATATGACAAATAACAAAAAGGAAAACAGGGGAGTGATGTTTTCCGAGGTTAATCCGTGAGCGGCATTTTGGTAAAGCACTAACAATATTCGCCATCAGTTCTTTCCGGTACTTCGTCCATATATTTAAGTTCTTTGCATACCATAAAAGAGTTTAATGTGTGTTCTTTCATCTGATACCAAGTTTGTTGTGTAAATTCTACAAATTCAACAAATGATTAAGTTAATACGGGAGCCTTGTTTTTCTTGTGTAACTGTAAACGGTTTCCAAGCAAAATCGGGACGTACGGAAAAAACGCCCATCTTTAACAGGCCATATCTCGGTTATCAATCAACCAATTTTAACAAAACTAACATCATATGAAAGGAAAAAGTGTCTTCTAAAAGAACATACCACATAATGTACAGTCATTGAACTAATAAAAAAGTTAGTAGGGGGCGCCGTGTTTTCCGAGCTTGAATCTGTTGTGAGTCGAAATGGCTGGAGTAATACTCATGTTTGAACAGCTATTTCTCAGCCATCTTTCGTCCAAATTTCAAATATTTAATATCATTTGAAAGGTAATTTTATGCATTTTCAAAATATATCAAAGTTAGAAAAATGTTATTTAGAACAAAAAATCTAATAGGGGGCGCCGTGTTTTTCAATCTCAATTTTTAAGCGACATTTTTGTAAAAAATATTGCCCATATTTGACATGCATTTTCTCGGTACTTGGTGAACATATTTTAGATTTTTAAACACCACCAGAAAGTTCAGAGTGTCTTCTTTCATTTGGTACCAAGTTTGTTGAGATATATCCACAAATAAAAAAGTTAACAGGGGGCGCCGTGTTTTTCTTTCGTAATCGCGCTATAACGGGGTAGGCGCCATGTTTTATACCTGTCCCTGATTGGTCAGTTCCAGCTGTCAATCAAAGTCTGTCGTAAGGTCAATTGTGACGGAGAGTGCATGTTTAGTTTACTGGAAGGTGACGGATGGTACATGTAAAGTGTACAGGAAGGTAGAGGATGGTACATGTTTAGCTTACAGGAAAGTGATGGAGGTTGTATGTTTAGCCTACCCAGAGACATAGATAACATCTATGTCTCTGGCCTACCGAAATGTGACGGAGGGTACATGTTTTGCTTACAAGATGGTGATGGAGGCGCATGTTTAGCCTACAGGAAGGTGATGGAGTGTGCATGTTTATCTTATTGGAAGGTGATGGAGAGTACATGTTTAGCTAACAGGAAGGCGGTTGAGGACGCATGAATGGTTTACAGGAAGTTGGTTAAGAGCGCATGTTTACCTGTTACAAGTTGGCAGTTTTGTGTGAATGTTGGGGTCTTACTTGAAGGAGGGTTGTCAAACTAACGATCGGGAAATATTGATATAGTTTTGCAGTTTGTTATGTTTTCTGACCAATCAGGAAAAATTAAGCCGATAGTCTATTCGATAGATATGCGGTCTGAAATCGTTCGTTTGCGTTCTGACATGTATTTGAGACCACAAAAATATCATCTTTAAGCCTGAATAGAGGCTCTTTTTATTGCGATATTAATGTTGTTTCTTTTTTATTTTTTCCTTGTTTTTTTTTTTTTTAATTTGAATTCTTGAATTAAAGTGTTGGCACGTGCCTAAAGTACAAAAAGGAAGTTACGCCAATGGACAAAGACATTTCATTCAACACAGTTACCGAGTTACGTCCGACTGTATTTGTTTCATCTCCTGCGTTTTACACCGGTTCTTGCGCTCTGGTTTCCCGCTTCCAATATCTGTGCTAAGCCGAGTACCAAGTCACTTGAATGTAAACATCATTTTGCACTTCTCGATTTTGCTCACCGTACAAAACATCTATGGTTGGCATTTGAAATCTAGACTACCTTATTCTTCAATGGAAATCATTTTGTCTGTAGAAGCTTCCGAAGAAAGTTGATCTTGTTTCAAAAGGTTTCAATGTGTCGCGAAAATTGGGGACGGCGAAATGTATTCAAAGCTGGGTTTTGGATCCTTCTCATTTCTGCTCTGGTACTGGTCCTGTATGTAGCGGATGTATTTCCCTCCATGAACAAGATGGAAGAACAGGTATTTATACAGATATGTTCAAGGTTCAAGATGGTTTTGATTATTTTTAATTCCTTGGATTATCATAAAGTGTAACAACAGCAAAGAGAAATGGGGAACCTCCAAAGACACATCAGATCCCATCAGTATCACCATTGAAAATCATTGACATTCACTAAATTAGCTCTTAAATTTGGAGATCAAATTTGCTTCAAATTTAAGTAAGTTTACATAATTAATGTCTGTGACGGTAATAGGGATTATGTATAAATACTACTTCTACAGTCTCACTTTAGAAGCCGGCTTCTATGGGTGATTCGTTAGAGTGGTTGGCTTTCTCTCAAAGTTAAGCAATGTTCATTGCGGTAAGTACCTGGATGGGTGACCCATGATGGCTTTACTCCGAGAGGGACCGATACAGGTTACATAATTGGTGGCAGCGGTTGGATTTGGTTTGATATCGCCATCATTCCCGTACCCTTAGTGATTCGTTGCATGTTCTCGATCCTTGTTTCTGCTATGTAACAGTGTTGGTAATGGCAGTGACACTGGTTAGTCCGTTTTTGGGTACGCGGCTATACACCAGTGGAACTCCCACATACTTGCAGCTTCGGCTCATACTTGCTGGGTTTTCGGACGGTGTATACACAAAGCCTGGATCGAACTGGCCAAGTGTCAGTAACTGCCCATGTATGTCTTTGTGACTTTAGTTTAGTGACTTCGGGACGAAGTCAAGAGAAAGGTGGCAGAAATGTGACAGTAATAGGGTTTATGTATAAATACTACTTCTACAGTCTCGCTGTAGAAGCCGGCTTTTATGGTTGATTCGGTAGAGTGGTTGGCTTTCTCTCGAAGTTAAGCAACATTCATTGAATGTAAACCTTGATGGGTGACCCACAATGCCTTTACTCTGAGGGGGACCCGATACACGTTACACGCCTATATGAAGAATATTTCTTACTATTGTATCATTGGCATGTGCAGATCTAGATATGATGTTGGTAGTAACATTACTTCTAGTTCAGATCCTACAACTGATATGATAAACCGTGCCAATGGAACTCCGAAGGACACAATCACATTGGTATCAGATCAGTGAAAAACACGGTCATTCATGAATGAGTTGTGGTGTGTATATGATATATACATGATACATCCATAGGTTGCCTAAAAAAAGTAAACCAGGTTCTTAAATTTACATGTTTCAGAAGAAAACTCAATTTTCCCCATTCAATCAAAAATAATTTTACTATAAAATATTATAAAAACTTTTCCCTTGTTTAGTGTGTCTTTATCTACATGTTTGATCTATGCATACACATAAAAATGTTGAGTCATGAATGAGTATTCTTGTCCAGATTCACTTCAGTCTAAAATGATTTGCTCTTACAATGCGCTTTCAGGATAAAGAAGTCTTGCTACCACCTATAGAAGAATTCCAAAACTATTCACACCGCCAGTTAGCAGAATTGTACCATAGGTAACAAATGTTTTTCATGGTTTACTTCAGAGTTATATGCTTTACATTGTTTGCTGTGTCAGTAATAGGGCTAACCCAGCTTTGTTCTGTACATGCAATAGTACTGAGGGTCTCTATTCTAAGTAGGTTAAACCTTGAAAAACTGCATAAGTATTGTATCACAATGACATTTGTCAATATACAATTAAAAAAGGAAGAGACTATCATGAAAAAACAAAATATATTGCTTGCCTTGTTAGGTTAAAAATACTTTTTTATGACTAAAATTAGTATTATAGTATAGAACTTCTGCCTTAATGCCTTCAAATTGCAGTACCGTTTTCAAAAGAGGTAGTCCTGTGGCTAACTTATGGTTTTACCCATTTTATTACAAAATTAGTAATAATAGTATAGAACTTGAAATAAAAGGTTCAAATCCCAACACAGTCCTGGGGCCCGTTTTACTAAACAACTTACGGAAAATATTTGCGTAAGTCTAAAACAACAATTCCTCTTATTTCAATATTGGACGAAGCAATATTGCAAAGTAACACATCATTGGAATCGTCTCTCCGAGACGCTTCCAATGACGTGTCACATTGCAATATTGTACTTTCATTGAAGATACTATTCATGTTTATCAATTATGACTTACGTAAACATTTTCCGTAAGTTGTTTAGTAAAACGGGCCCCTGGTACTTATATTTTCAAAAGGGGTAGTCTTCCTACTAACTTATGGTTTTACCTAATTTGTCCAGTCCTTCATGAATAGTCATGTGACTTCCTCCATCTATAAAAAGCCGGATATGACATTATAATTGAAAGATTGTTGATGTAAACCCTCAATGAAATAAACTCATTAAGTTTTCCTTTACTGATTACAGGTACATTAACGATGTACAGGTGCTATGTCGTCGAATTGTCCGTATTGGAAATCTCGATGACGGAGGATGGGAGATATGTGAGGACAGTGAGTTTAGACCCACCCCACCCTGCCTTGTCTACTCATTTGGGTAGGTTTGTCTTCCGTTTTACTTGCAAGACTAACTTTATTTTGTTTATCAATTTCATAATCAAATTTTCATGAATTTCCTTTCTTTTTTTCCACTAACTTCATTTTGAACTTTTTCCTTTAATGTTAAGGGCTCATTTTGAGCAATATAATACATATTCCCATGAAACTCTACCAGCACTAGGATAGGAAATCAGACTTGTTAATGGATACTTGTCATTTTATCTGAAGAAGGCAATTTATTTAAAAAGGATTTAGAGCTCAATCATTAAGATCTATTTTTTTGGTGTGTTTAAGTAACTATAACAGGTCGATCATATGTAAGTGTTAATTTATAAGATCAGTCTTTTGGATAATCCTTTACTATATAATAAGAAGAAATCAGTGTGACACTTTTTTCACAATTGTTTATTCCCAATATTGTTCGACATCAATTATATTTTTGTTTTCTGTTCTGTTATCTGTTACAACTTTCATATTGATTCTGTAATCAACTTTAATATTAGCTTTTCCGTACATTAGAAATAAGTGATTATCCATATACATGTATTTGTAATGAGTGATTATGCATATCTTTTCCAGCATTAACAATGACTTCAGCTTTGATGACCACATGGCAGAAAGGTACAGCTGTGAAGTCCACTCTTTTGATCCGAGGTAAGAAATGGAGATTTACTCTTTAACAACCGCAGAAAATCTTTTGTTTACTTGAAGCAGATGACTATAGAAAAGCTTTGTAAACACGGGAAAAACCTTTTAGTTTTACTGTTGCGATATGTGAATGGATTAAAAAAGCATTGTAACAAAAGGAGAAATTTCTCCTTTTGCCACAATGATTTTTGAAAGTCACTGCTGTTAGACACAAACATGTGGTGTTAGATGGTAATGTGTAAATGACATCTTGTACATGAAAGGAACAGTATATGTCAAAGATTGCATAATCAAATATAGCATTTCTCACGGTAATTTGAAAGAAGCCATACGATTGAATGAGAAATTGCCCACATGAATTTCATTGTTCTCTGATATTTTACGTAATTCAAATGGCAATTCTTTGCTGACCTTGTTTTATCTCTCATTGTTTAAACAAACCTTATCACTCTAACATTTTTTAAAGTATTATGATCATATGAAAATGTTATCGTCTTAGTTAATATTTAAAAGGGAATTTAAAGTATTTCTATGTTAGTTGTCAATGAGCCCTATTCTGACTCTAAGGTTTTTTAAGAATCAGCTGCAAAAAGAATTATTGATCATACATTAAAAACATATATCTGCCTTGATAAAAACTCATACCTTCTGTTTTCATTCAATAGTACGTTTTAGTAATGTATAGAATGTTGAGCAACGCTGGTAAGTAAGTACCAGGGTGGGTATTTGAAATACTGTCAAAACAAGTCTGTTGAATGAATGCTTTTAATCCGATCTTAAGATTAGATTGGATTATAAGCATTCTTTCAACAGAATTGTTTTGAAATCGAATCCATTATTTCAGTATGAGTATGGAGGACGGCAAGAGGAAGGCTAACCAGTGGTTCCATCGCGTCGGGTTGTCAGACAGGTCAGAGATCTTGAGGAATGGGTGGAAGGTTAGCACGCTAAAACAGTTAATGGGATACCAAGAACACTCTCTGGTAAATATTAGCTCTTCATGTTTTTTTCTCATAAACACATTTAGCTATGTATGTGTGAGGTCCTGCATGGCCCAGTGGTTAAGGCAGCGAACATTTTTATATTTAGGGAATTGGTCCAGTAACGGACAAATTGTGAATATTAAAAAAATGGAATTTTTCAGGAATAACAAAATTCAAACATAAGCTTTATTGGGCAAAAGAGTCAGTTAACTTGATTGGGAATGGGTCCGTTTTATGTTACCAATCATGATGAACAAATCGCTGTATAGTAGCTGATTTAGAATTCTGGTTCAGGGGCCCGTTTTACTAAACAACTTACGGAAAATGTTTGCGTAAGTCATAATTGATAAATATGGATAGTATCTTCAATGAAAGTACAATGTTGCAATGTGGCACTTCATTGGAAGCGTTTCGGAGAGACGATTCCAATGATGTGTCACTTTGCAATATTGCTACGTCCAATATTGAAATGAGAGGAATTGTTGTTTTAGACTTACACAAATCTTAAGCGTAAACTGTTTAGTAAAACGGTACCCAGGTTTCGAGCCAAAACTACACCTCTGTTTCATCGGAGAGACCTTTGGCAAGACACTTCAGAGCCCTAGCCTAGTACAGGTGCATCCAGGTGAGCCATCACATAATTGAAAAATTGTTGACACAGCTTTCAACACTATACAAAAAAAGGTTATGTATGTGTTCCTTGCATCTGCCGGGAGTTCATTTCAAAACTATACATCTTACAGTGGCGGAACTCTAAAAACAGGAGCACAACAGACAAGTTAATTTTTACTGAGATTTACTAAATAACCATATAACGGATAAGTGCAGAAAAAATATTTAAAATTTACAAACAAGAAAATTAAAATCAGGTTATGCCATCCCTTGAACCACTTTGTGTACTCAATCAAAGGCATCTATATCTGACAGTGTAAGAGCCATCTGTTTTAAAGGGATACATTTACTTGAACAAGGTAGTTAATTCATGAATTTACGTTGGTGCCAATTGCTCTTGATTTGATTTATCTTATTGATTGGTTTCCATTTATTTCTTTGCATTTGGCAATTGTTTCGATAGAGAAATTGGTTCAGACAGGGTGTGCATCAAACATGATTTTTAACGGGTTCAAAGTTTGTATTTATTGCCATATCATTCATTAGAATGTCATATCCATAACTTTTAAATCTCAGTTTATTAGATGCAAGCTATCTTAAAAGCAAACCATGAACTAAATACAGAGAACTTAAGAAAATGTTGCCATTGAAAAATGAAAAAATAAATAAACAAAAGTCAATGATAAAGTAGCATAGTTCTATAACTGCATTACATCTAACACTCAGCAGAGAGATCACAGTCGAAGAAAGACTGTTTTTGTCATGGGCACCCGTTCACTGTGATTTCTCTGTTAGTGCAGTTTGTTTTGTTTCTATTTTCCAGACCAAGATAGATGTACTCAAGATAGATGTAGAGAAGTATGAGTGGATAGCGTTGAGAGAAATCTTTGAATCTGGAGGACTGAAGAATATCAGACAGCTTGCTATTGAGTTGCATAGTGCAATAGTGGGGGAGCCCTCGAAAGAGGAGTATTTCCTTGCCCTTGGGATTTTAAAACATTTATATGATGCAGGGTTTAGGATATTCTTTTCGCGTAGAAATCTATGGTGTAAATTTTTGTCGGAATTTAAAGGAATTGACGAAGTAGGTTGTCATGAGGTATCATTTGTTAATATTTTGTAACTTAGTATTCTTCGCAAAGTAATTTTAATTGGAATTAACAGAAGAATAGATTGCTTTTTCTAGAAATCAATATCATTTCTTTGCCTAACAAAGTCATTATATGTGTTTTTTATCTCTTTGAAAGTTGATATAACATATCAATTGACATTGTTTTGGAGCTAACATAGATAGAATCCTTGCAAAGATACTGACCATTCCCTTATCTGAGCGATGAATCCATCATGTTTCAATCGTGTTATTGTTTTAGTTGCCAGCCACAACACTAACCTACTGTTGATATAGGGGCTTCAATTGCTTAGAGAAGTGAACATTAAAGCCATATTTGCGCTCATTTACACTAAGATTGTGAAAGTTCTAGAATTATTGAGAGTTAACTTAGAAGTACTTTAAATTCCCTTTAACAGAGGAATTGAGACTGTAACAAGTTCACATGATGCTTCTTAAAGCGTGAATACTATAAGGTTTGTTTACAATTGGTGATAAAACAAGGTTAGCAGAGAAACGTTAGGAAGCAATAAAACCCTACTGTTGATATAGGGGCTTCGATTGCTTAGAGAAGTGAACATTAAAGCCATATTTGCGCTCATTTACACTAAGATTGTGAAAGTTCTAGAATTATTGAGAGTTAACTTAGAAGTACTTTAAATTCCCTTTAACAGAGGAATTGAGACTGTAACAAGTTCACATGATGCTTCTAAAAGCGTGAATACTATAAGGTTTGTTTACAATTGGTGATAAAACAAGGTTAGCAGAGAAACGTTAGGAAGCAATAAAACCCTAGAAATTCTCCATTTTAAATGTTTACGTTGTTAACATTGGATATAAATGACAATATATTTATGTATGTCATGTGATTTTTCTAACCAGATGATCACCACTCATTAATCTGGGTGCTTCTTGCTATTTTAGATGTTACTCGAATGTAAAGAATGAAGATAAATTGGTGGGCACCAAATATATAAAAATAGCACTTTTAAAAAATAGATAACAAATAGTGCAGTTGTTAAACTGTATTGTCATGATCCTGTGGTTGGCTATATTTCAGCATATTCTATCAATTTATAACTCACATTACCCAGTTTTGCCATTTTTCTGAGCGCTAGTTTGCTTTTGAATGAGAAGGCCCCTCTCAATGTCTATTCAAATAGGGATACCAGTAGATCTGGATTTGCATGGAAGTTTCCTAGAATGCTAAAGGTACATGTACATCAGGATTAAATCTTCCCTGTTAAGTCTTGGGGCGTCTCCATCTACTGTGAGCATCAGTTAACCTTTTCACTACCAGACATTGTTATTCTCTCGTATACCAAGGGAAAATGTGAAAAAGTAGGGAAAAAGACAGAATTTACCTGCCTGTAACAGATGCTTAAATGACATCACTGATTCATAAAAATTGATATCTAGATTCACAGTACACTATAATTATACCAACCTTCTATACTCTTAATATGTAGCTAGTGCTTCTATATATTCAACCATATTACGCTGTTAATAAATGGCAGATATGGTTTTTAAGGTGCTTAAAGTGCTCCAGATATATCAGGCACTATAGGTAGTGAAAAGGTTAAGTTTTGCTGAAGTACTGTTGTCACAATACTTAACGCTTTACCAAACAGCAAATTTTCGACTCCCAAATTGAAAGTTTCCAGACGAAATTTCAAAGTGTGATGAAATTGGAAAATAATCTTCAGGTAGTGTAGAAAACAGTGTGGGAAAGGAAGAAATTGCTTGTAACAAGCAATTTCTTCCTTCCCCACAATTTTTCCAGAGTTGTTTTCAACAAAGTTATTTAATGTCGTTATTGTATGGTAATGGGTTAAACCCAATAAAACAACAAATTACTTTTATTATTTCTTTATATGACTCTAGAAGAGTTTTTCATGCTCTTGATTAAAATTTCATTTCATTTATATTTGTCATTGTGGTTAATGGTGCATATTTGAAATGGATGGTTGTGTTTTGAAATGTATTGCATTCATTTTGTGATACTGTTAATATTTTTGCAATTATTTATTTTTATATTCTTTAACATGTATGTAATGCATACAACGGAAATTTGTGAATAAAAGATGTATTCTTATAGGAATGGCATGTTTCTGTTGAAGACAACCCCTCCATATAAGATTTTTAGCTCACCTGAGCTCTGCTCAGGGTGAGCTTTTAGGATACTTGAATGTCCGTCGTCTGTCTTGTGTGCGTGTGGGGGTAGGGTGTGTAGGGGTGTGTGTGTGCGTGCTTGCGTCGTCAACAATTTCAGCGTTTACACTCTAGAAGCCACATTTTTGGCCCATTCTTCCTGATACTTGCTTAGGATGTTTACCTTGATGATATCTCGATCGAGTTCGATCATGGGTGGGGTGGGGTCAAACAGTAGGTCACTAGGTCAAATCTTAGTAAAATTTTGTTTACACTCTAGAAGCCACATTTTCTGCCTAATATTGATCAAACTTGCTCAGGATAATAACCTTGATGATATCTCAATAGAGTTTGATCATTGTTGGTGCGGGGTCAAAAAGAAGGTCACTAGGTCAAATCTTTGAAAAATTTTGTTTACACTCTAGAAGTCACATTTTCTAACCAATCTTGATAAAGCTTGCTCAGACTGTTAACCTTGATGGTATCTTGATCGAGTTTGAACATGGGTAGTGTGGGGTCAAAAAGTAGGTCACTAGGTCAAATCTTTGTAAAACATTGTTTACAGTCTAGAAGCAATGAAAGCTACATTTTCAGCCCAATTGGATCAAACTTCCTCAAAATGATCAACCTGTTATATCTCAGCCAAGTCAGTTTATGAGTAACTTGGGGTCAAAAGTAGATCACTGTCAAATTTAGACAAATCTTGTCCATTACTCATGTGTAACATTGTTGTAACCAACACTTTACAAGTGTCAGATGAGCGATCTAGGACCCTCAGGGTCCTCTTGTTTACTTGTTCAAATCGAAAGAATTATCAAATGACATGATATATCTAAAAAAAAAGTATGTTTTCTTTCTACTTTAAGTAAATATTGCAACAATAGTAGACATACTTCTGACAATCAATTTCTCCTTTTTTCACAATAGTTTCTAACAGGTCATCTTCTGCTTGCCCGCAAGAATCATGCTTTTTCATATTTCAGCTTGAGGCTACCCCTGGCCCTTTTAAACTATGATATCCATCATGCTTTTTCATATTTCAGCTTGAGGCTACCCCTGGCCCTTTTAAACTATGATTTCCATCATGCTTTTTCATATTTCAGCTTGAGGCTACCCCTGGCCCTTTTAAACTATGATATCCATCATGCTTTTTCATATTTCAGCTTGAGGCTACCCCTGGCCCTTTTAAACTATGATTTCCATCATGCTTTTTCATATTTCAGCTTGAGGCTACCCCTGGCCCTTTTAAACTATGATTTCCATCATGCTTTTTTCATATTTCAGCTTGAGGCTACCCCTGGCCCTTTTAAACTTTGATTTCCGTCATAACCCTTACTATTCAGATTCGATCAAATACTTATTCTATTTCGTGTCCCAATTCTAATAACTAATGAGGAAATTTACAAAATGATATAAGCGGTAAAGCGATATATGCGGTAAAATGATATATGCGGTAAAGTGATATATGCGGTAGTGATATATGCGGTAAAGTGATATATGCGGTAAAATGATGGTAAAATGATATATGCGGTAAAATGATATGTGCGGTTTAATGATATGTGCGGTAAAATGATATATGCGGTAAAGTGAAATATGCGGTAAAATGATATATGCGGTAAAATGATATATGCGGTAAAGTGATATATGCGGTAAAGTGATATATGCGGTAAAATGATATATGCGGTAAAATGATATATGCGGTAAAGTGATATATGCGGTAAAATGATATATGCGGTAAAGTGATATATGCGGTAAAGTGATATATGCGGTAAGGTGATATATGCGGTAAGGTGATATATGCGGTAAAATGATATATGCGGTAAAGTGATATATGCAGTAAAATGATATATGCGGTAAAGTGATATATGCGGTAAAGTGATATATGCGGTAAAATGATATATGTGGTAAAGTGATATATGCGGTAAAGTAATATATGCGGTAAAATGATATATGCAGTAAAGTGATATGCGGTAAAATGCGGTAAAATGATATATGCGGTAAAATGATATATGCGGTAAAATGATATGTGCGGTAAAATTATATATGCGGTAAAGTGATATATGCGGTAAAATGATATATGTGGTAAAGTGATATATGCGGTAAAGTGATATATGCGGTAAAATGATATATGCGGTAAAATGATATATGCGGTAAAGTGATATATGCAGTAAAATGATATATGCGGTAAAGTGATATATGCGGTAAAATGATATATGTGGTAAAGTGATATATGCGGTAAAGTGATATATGCGGTAAAATGATATATGCGGTAAAATGATATATGCGGTAAAGTGATATATGCAGTAAAATGATATATGCGGTAAAGTGATATATGCGGTAAAATGATATATGTGGTAAAGTGATATATGCGGTAAAGTGATATATGCGGTAAAATGATATATGCGGTAAAGTGATATGCGGTAAAATGCGGTTAAATGATATATGCGGTAAAATGATATATGCGGTAAAATGATATGTGCGGTAAAATGATATATGCGGTAAAGTGATATATGTGGCAAAGTGATATATGCGGTAAAATGATATATGCGGTAAAATGATATATGCGGTAAAGTGATATATGCGGTAAAATGATATATGCGGTAAAGTGATATATGCGGTAAAATGATATATGCGGTAAAATGATATGTGCGGTAAAATGATATATGCGGTAAAGTTATATATGCGGTAAAATGATGTATGGGGTAAAATGACCTTGATAGCAAGGTTAGGTCATTTTACCGCATATATCCGAGATTCATTTATATCATGCATTCCAATCATATGAAATAATAAAACAAAATGAAATACAAACTGTTGCATTTATTTTTGTCTTTTTATTGTAATACATGACATTATGTGTAAAAACTTCACATAACGGTATGCAATTGCTATAAACATGACACCAACCAATGTTAACTGATTGAATTCATGTCTTTTTTGAGATTTGCTTCTTCATATCTACTATTTGATGTAAGAATAAAATGTGAATCTGCTTATGCTTCATGTGGAGACCAATGATTGGTCTCTATTAATCAAGTGTGTCCTTCAGCAAAACGGACCTCCATGGCCTAGTGATTACAGAATTGAAGTTGAGAATTCCAGGTCCTTCTCCAAATCACAATAGCTGAGAATTTTATGAGAAGTAGTCTCTTGGCTAACTTTGCAAATGCTGATTGTTCTACCTGTCTTGACTGTCTGTTATGGGCAGTTAGATATTGACTCTTTCTCCGTGATGAGAGGGGCATTGCAATATTAATAAAAACTTGTTGATCTGATTTAAAATGCCAATGAAAAAGCAAACAAAACCCATTTGCAAGAGAAGCAAATCCCATCTACTTTAAGGAGTTCAGTGTAAAAGGAGTGTTGAACATCATTTTGAATCAATCATTATTTTTGATCCGTAACTCAAACATATTAGTGAAATTATAAGTTGTGATGCATACAAATATTTCCTTAATCAAATCAAAGGACTAATTACATTTCACATTTAAAATCTATATTGTTAAACAAAAGTGAAATGAAAGAAGTACGGCAAGAAACCAATATGGCAGCTTCCATATTAGTTCAGGCGTGTTTTCATTGGATAAAACTGACGAGTTCAGATTGTGACCTTAACCTCAGTGTATAAATTTTTTTTGATAATCATAATTGGTCTAAATATTAAGAGGTACATGTAGTTATTGTAGGAAATTTCAACAATCAAATGGTAAGAGTTTTAACCCTTATAACCAACTTCATGCTTATGCCAACAGGTTAGATCCACTCCAGTTGCCAAGTAAATTTTTTTGCTGATGGCATTGCTTGTCTATTTTTTTCCCCTTTATTTAAAAAAACAAAGAGCTCATGACAGATGAGATATAAAACAGTGTATTGGGTTAATAATTTTCAAGTTGAATTACGACTTTCTTGGGATTCATCAATACTAAACTAGGACTCTAAAATTTCTTGACAAAGGACATTCCTATCAAACAAGCATTACAGATGGGGCTCAAACCAGAAACTCCCAAGTTGCAAGTACACCACCTTAATCACTGGGGGCGTAAGGGGGATAGTGGACTGCCTGGGAGGGGGGTAGGGTATGGGTTCGAATCTGTGCCCAGACATTATTTTTTCCTTCATTACAAGAAGAAAACATGTTTTCCAGTGTTTTCAAGGTGAAAAACATGTTTTCAAGGATGAACCATTTCCAAAAATACATATATACATACACATTAAATGTTTAAATCACAATTTGCCTAATTTGCCAACAAATCACACAAAGATTAGACCCTGATGAGACTTCAACATGTCATAAGCTGCATGTGGCGTTCAATGATTCTTTAATTATTACCATAGTTTACATGAAACTGGCTTTCCAATTCCTAACGAAAGCCAAACAGTTGATTCCCTCAGGCAAATCGAAGCAACTACAAACACTGAAATTCAACCCAAGCTATATTGATCAAAATGAATGAAGACGCGTGAATGAATCATTCGAATGACTGATTAAATGATAACCGGTAGTAATAAGCGTATTTGAATGTTTGGATAATTCGACCTTTAACTTTGTGATAAATCCATGTGATGCATGTGCTGGAAAAGTATTGATAAAACAAAAATGGGAAATAACGATTAATTGATCGTAATGATGAAATAGTGCATGGTGTCACACCAGTATATGCGCTGACCGATGTAAAATTGTATGCATTTCGCATCATGTTTTGTCATCTGCTGTTGCTTTCAATTTGGACCAGTCATAAATGGCCGTGTGGGGTAATGGGTTAAACACCATCATTATACTTCCCGCACTGGATAAATAGCGCTGATAACAATGCATGTAGACGCGTACCAGGTAGGGAACGATTAAAGCTATATTAATCCTCACCAAACACCAAATTGTCAACTGTCCCAAATTGAAAGAGCTTGCAGACGACATTTCAAAAAGTGATGAATTTGAAAAATAATCTTCTGATAGGGCAGAACACATTGTGGGGAAAGGCGAAATGGCTTGTTAGTCGCTTGCAACAACCTGGTCAAATGTCGTTATTGTTTAATAAGGGCTTAACATGAACAACTTCGTAAAGATGTCACACTTACTTGACCTTCCTCGGAACTACTCGGGTATTTCCGTGATCTGAGCAATGCATCTCGCATAAATGAAGGGTTTACAGATTATGTTTTAAGTGCCCCGCCTTATTACACATTTCATGGCCATTTATAAGAAACAGGTGCCTAACCATATTTTCTGTTACAGGTGTATGTCCAAATGTAATGAAATAGGTGTATGAAAATATATTTATAATGTAACATGTGCATGACCATTTATATGATATAACAGGTGCATGGCCATATCTTTATAATGTAACAGGTGCATCACCATATGATTATAATGTAACAGGTGCATGACCATATCTGATAATGTAACAGGTGCATGACCATTTCTATATAATGGAACAGGTGCATGACCATATCTTTATAATGTAACAGGTGAATGACCATATCTGATAATGTAACAGGTGCATCCACATATCAATGTAATGTAACATGTGCATCACCATATTTTTACAATGTAACAGGTGCATCCCCATATCTATATAATGTAACAGGTGTATCATCACATCTTTACAATGTGACAGGTGCATCACCATATCTTTATAATGTAACAGGTGCATGACCATATCTGATAATGTAACAGGTGCATGACCATATCTCTTTAATGGAACAGGTGCATCACCATATCTATATAATGTAACAGGTGTATCATCACATCTTTACAATGTGACAGGTGCATCACCATATCTATATAATGTAACCGGTGCATGACCATTTCTTTATAATGCAACAGGTGCATGACCATATCTCTTAAATGGAACAGGTGCATGACCATATCTCTTAAATGTAACATGTGCATCACCCTAAACTTATAATGTTACAGGTGCATGACCATATAATTATAATGTAAATGGTGCATGACCATGTCTATATAACGTAACAGGTGCATGACCATATCTAATAATGGAACATGTGCATAACCATATTATTATAATGTAACAGGTGCATCACCATATAATTATAATGTAACAGGTGCATGACCATATCTAATAATGTAACAGGTGCATGACCATATCTATATAATGTAACAGGTGCATCACCATATGATTATAATGTAACAGGTGCATGACCATATCTGATAATGTAACAGGTGCATGACCATTTCTATATAACGTATTAGGTGCATGACCATATCTAATAATGTAACATGTGCATAACCATATTATTATAATGTAACAGGTGCATCACCATATAATTATAATGTAACAGGTGCATGACCATATCTAATAATGTAACAGGTGCATGACCATATCTATATAATGTAACAGGTGCATGACCATATCTAATAATGTAACAGGTGCATCGCCATATGATTTTAATGTAACAGGTGCATGACCATATCTAATAATGTAACAGGTGCATGACCATATCTATATAATGGAACAGGTGCATGACCATATCTAATAATGTAACAGGTGCATCACCATATAATTATAATGTAACAGGTGCATGACCATATCTAATAATGTAACAGGTGCATTACCATATCTAATAATGTTACAGGTGCATCACCATATTATTATAATGTTACAGGTGCATGACCATATCTGATAATGTAACAGGTGCATGACCATGTCTATATAATGGAACAGGTGCATTACCATATCTTTATAATGTAACAGGTGAATATCCTTATCTGATAATGTAACAGGTGCATCCACATATCAATGTAATGTAACACGTGCATCACCATATTTTTACAATGTAACAGGTGCATCCCCATATCTATATAATGTAACAGGTGTATCATCACATCTTTACAATGTGACAGGTGCATCACCATATCTATATAATGTAACCGGTGCATGACCATTTCTTTATAATGCAACAGGTGCATGACCATATAATTATAATGTAACAGGTGCATGACCATATCTGATATAACAGGTGCATGGCCATATCTTTATAATGTAACAGGTGCATCACCATATCTATATAATGTAACAGGTGTATCATCACATCTATACAATGTGACAGGTGCATCACCATATCTATATAATGTAACAGGCGTATCATCACATCTTTACAATGTGACAGGTGCATTACCATATCTATATAATGTAACCAGTGCATGACCATTTTTTTATAATGCAACAGGTGCATGACCATATAATTATAATGTAACAGGTGCATGACCATATCTGATATAACAGGTGCATGGCCATATCTTTATAATGTAACAGGTGCATCACCATTTCTATATAATGGAACAGGTGCATGACCATATCTATATAATGTAACAGGTGCATTACCATATTTAATAATGTAACAGGTGCATCACTATATTATTATAATGTAACAGGTGCATGACCATATCTGATAATGTAACAGGTGCATGACCATATTATATAAACAGGTGCATGACCATATCTATATAATGTAACAGGTGCATGACCATATCTAATAATGTAACAGGTGCATCGCCATATGATTATAATGTAACAGGTGCATGACCATATCTAATAATGTAACAGGTGCATGACCATATCTATATAATGGAACAGGTGCATGACCATATCTAATAATGTAACAGGTGCATCACCATATAATTATAATGTAACAGATGCATGACCATATCTAATAATGTAACAGGTGCATTACCATATCTAATAATGTTACAGGTGCATCACCATATTATTATAATGTTACAGGTGCATGACCATATCTGATAATGTAACAGGTGCATGACCATGTCTATATAATGGAACAGGTGCATTACCATATCTTTATAATGTAACAGGTGAATATCCTTATCTGATAATGTAACAGGTGCATCCACATATCAATGTAATGTAACACGTGCATCACCATATTTTTACAATGTAACAGGTGCATCCCCATATCTATATAATGTAACAGGTGTATCATCACATCTTTACAATGTGACAGGTGCATCACCATATCTATATAATGTAACCGGTGCATGACCATTTCTTTATAATGCAACAGGTGCATGACCATATAATTATAATGTAACAGGTGCATGACCATATCTGATATAACAGGTGCATGGCCATATCTTTATAATGTAACAGGTGCATCACCATATCTATATAATGTAACAGGTGTATCATCACATCTTTACAATGTGACAGGTGCATCACCATATCTATATAATGTAACAGGCGTATCATCACATCTTTACAATGTGACAGGTGCATCACCATATCTATATAATGTAACCAGTGCATGACCATTTTTTTATAATGCAACAGGTGCATGACCATATAATTATAATGTAACAGGTGCATGACCATATCTGATATAACAGGTGCATGGCCATATCTTTATAATGTAACAGGTGCATCACCATTTCTATATAATGGAACAGGTGCATGACCATATCTATATAATGTAACAGGTGCATTACCATATTTAATAATGTAACAGGTGCATCACTATATTATTATAATGTAACAGGTGCATGACCATATCTGATAATGTAACAGGTGCATGACCATATTATTATAAGGTTACAGGTGCATGACCATATCTGATAATGTAACAGGTGCATGACCATTTCTATATAATGTAACATGTGCATCACCATACAATTATAATGTAACAGGTGCATCACTATATTATTATAATGTAACAGGTGCATGACCATTATCTGATAATGTAACAGGTGCATGACCATTTCTATATAATGGAACAGGTGCATGACCATATCTAATAATGTAACAGGTGCATGACCATATAATTATAATGTAACAGGTGCATGACCATATCTGATAATGTAACAGGTACATGACCATTATTATATAATGGAACAGGTGCATGACCATTTCTATATAATGTAACAGGTGCATCACCATATAATTATAATGTAACAGGTGCATGACCATATCTGATAATGTAACAGGTGCATGACCATATCTATATAATGTAACAGGTGCATGACCATATCTAATAATGTAACAGGTGCATGACCATATTATTATAATGTAACAGGTGCATCACCATATAATTATAATGTAACAGGTGCATGACCATATCTGATAAGGTTACAGGTGCATGACCATATCTGATAATGTAACAGGTGCATGACCATTTCTATATAATGTAACAGGTGCATCACCATATAATTATAATGTAACAGGTGCATCACTATATTATTATAATGTAACAGGTGCATGACCATTATCTGATAATGTAACAGGTGCATGACCATTTCTATATAATGGAACAGGTGCATGACCATATCTAATAATGTAACAGGTGCATGACCATATAATTATAATGTAACAGGTGCATGACCATATCTGATAATGTAACAGGTACATGACCATTATTATATAATGGAACAGGTGCATGACCATTTCTATATAATGTAACAGGTGCATCACCATATAATTATAATGTAACAGGTGCATGACCATATCTGATAATGTAACAGGTGCATGACCATATCTATATAATGTAACAGGTGCATGACCATATCTAATAATGTAACAGGTGCATGACCATATTATTATAATGTAACAGGTGCATCACCATATAATTATAATGTAACAGGTGCATGACCATATCTGATAATGTAACAGGTGCATGACCATATCTATATAATGTAACAGGTGCATGACCATATCTAATAATGTAACAGGTGCATCACCATATAATTATAATGTAACAGGTGCATGACCATATCTGATAATGTAACAGGTGCATGACCATATCTGATAATGTAACAGGTGCATGACCATATCTAATAATGTAACAGGTGCATCACCATATAATTATAATGTAACAGGTGCATCGCCATATCTGATAATGTAACAGGTGCATGACCATATCTATATAATGTAACAGGTGCATGACCATATAATTATAATGTAACAGGTGCATGACCATATCTGATAATGTAACAGGTGCATGACCATATCTATATAATGGAACAGGTGCATGACCATATCTAATAATGTAACAGGTGCATGACCATATTATTATAATGTAACAGGTGCATCACCATATAATTATAATGTAACAGGTGCATGACCATATCTGATAATGTAACAGGTGCATGACCATATCTATATAATGTAACAGGTGCATGACCATATCTAATAATGTAACAGGTGCATCACCATATAATATTAATGTAACAGGTGCATGACCATATCTGATAATGTAACAGGTGCATGACCATATCTGATAATGTAACAGGTGCATGACCATTTCTATATAATGTAACAGGTGCATGACCATTTCTATATAATGTAACAGGTGCATGACCATATCTAATAATGTAACAGGTGCATCACCATATTATTATAATGTAACAGGTGCATGACCATATCTAATAATGTAACAGGTGCATCACCATATAATTATAATGTAACAGGTGCATGACCATATCTGATAATGTAACAGGTGCATGACCATTTCTATATAATGTAACAGGTGCATGACCATATCTGATAATGTAACAGGTGCATGACCATTTCTATATAATGTAACAGGTGCATGACCATATCTATATAATGTAACAGGTGCATGACCATATCTAATAATGTAACAGGTGCATGACCATATAATTATCATGTAACAGGTGCATGACCATATCTGATAATGTAACAGGTGCATGACCATTTCTATATAATGTAACAGGTGCATGACCATTTCTATATAATGTAACAGGTGCATGACCATATCTAATAATGTAACAGGTGCATCACCATATTATTATAATGTAACAGGTGCATGACCATATCTGATAATGTAACAGGTGCATGACCATTTCTATATAATGTAACAGGTGCATGACCATATCTGATAATGTAACAGGTGCATGACCATTTCTATATAATGTAACAGGTGCATGACCATATCTATATAATGTAACAGGTGCATGACCATATCTAATAATGTAACAGGTGCATGACCATATAATTATCATGTAACAGGTGCATGACCATATCTGATAATGTAACAGGTGCATGACCATTTCTATATAATGTAACAGGTGCATGACCATATAATTATAAAGTAACAGGTGCATGACCATATCTGATAATGTAACAGGTGCATAACCATTTCTATATAATGGAACAGGTGCATGACCATATCTTTATAATGTAACAGGTGCATGACCATATGTATCATGTAACAGGCGCATGACCATATGTAATGTGAATGGTGGTAGGAGACCACTGAGTAATTTCTTCTGGAGGTGCACCTTTCTTCTTCTTCCATTAATGTACCTGGTCCAATCTGGGGCATTTCTCTGAGAAAGTCGCTCCCTTATTTCTCCCAGGTGATCCCAGGTTACGGAGCAAAAGGATTATTTTTAGAGATAACAACTCGTTTCCAGGCTAAAAATTGTAATTTTGTGACATTTCATTGCTATTTGAATGAATGAGAGTGGTTCTTGTAAGAGCCTATATTCGCGACGAATTAGAAAATTCCCAATCCAAATTTTAGGGAAACTGTGTGGTTTGATTCGATATGCAGAGAATGCTGAAATATTGGTATAAACGCTTGCACTCACCTTAAAATTGGCATAGAAACTTTGGAAAAAAAATTGAATTGGAGTGATGTCGCGAGATTTCGGTTTTATTTTCATCACAGTCCACTAAGGAGTTTCTTTCGGAGGTCGTTGTACAGTAAAAAGTAGTTCATGAGAATTTATAATTTTACTTAACATGTTAGTTATGCTTTATGGAGAGAAGAGATGGCCTTTTTTATTGTTTTTGATTATTGTGTGTGTTGGCAATGTTGTTAACGAGGGTACCAGTGTGGAAATGTGAAACAACAAGAATTAACTCTGAATCTTGTCATGGAAGGTACTGTGAAGGGTCCAAAATGGCCGTTAAAAAATAAATAAGGGCCAAAAGTAAACATGGTGACAACTATGAGAAGAACATTTCATCTATTGGTCATAGCGTTTTAAAAAGTCATTTCATATATATACTGCTAACTGTGGTATCGTGGAGTAGAATGTTAAGCAGCCAAATTAGATTGGCGAAACAGGAAAAGGTATTTATGAAGAAGATTGATACATGTCTCCAAAACCCATATCGAGCTTCCGTAAGAAGCCATATAGGAACATCCGATGCTTTCTCTGTCAAGAGAAGAGAAAATCTCCTCTAGAATTAGAATAATCCAAGCTGCAAATAATCTTTGACAAATATAGAGTAAAACATGTACGTCTGGACTTTTCGGATATATATTCGAATTATTTCCTGACCTGCATATGTTAAATGAAAAGGATGTTCTGCATAGAAATAATTATAAACGAATGCAGAGTGCAATGTCTTCGAATGGACTTTGTGGATAACTATTTGATACGTGGTTAGTAGGCTAACACTCTCACAAATAAGGATATGGAAATAATAGGTTAGTGACGTTAATGGGTTAAGTTTTTCGGGCAAGGCGTAGGAATTTATTGGGCGAACCCAATAAAAAACGAAGCCGAGTCCGAAAAACTTAAGAACGTTCTCGGTAGTTTTCTCTGCGCACTTCATCTGCGCATCCAAGGGAGATAATAATCTGTTACTGAAGAGGAACTTGCATAGTAGTCGGACAAACGTTTTTAGTCGGATGGAATTTCCTTTATGCATTTTTTTTTCAAATAATGATCATATTATCCATAAAGCTTTGAAAGGTTATTAACATTATCATATATTTCTCATGCATACTTAGCCCCCAGCTTCAATTTTTCAAGTTTAAAGTATCTTTAATCGTTTTTATGAACGTTCTCCAAATATGGTTACCATGGAAACTGCCATTTTACAGAAAAACCAACTCGTCAACATATCCTTTTTTTTGCATTTTGTATTTAAATATTAAATTTTACTTCACATACTGAAAAATAAAAAAAAAAGTCTATGAAAGGATTTTTGAAATATCGTCATTTTTTGCAATGTGCATATCAATCTTTATTGTTTTTTGTCAAATACAAAAATTTGAAAAACTGATTTGGGTTACAAAAATTGTTCAGATTGTAATGATTCAAAGTAACGTTGAATGATAAAGTATTGAATGTATGAATTCATGCTTTGTTTTGTGTTGATAAACCTTCCTGAAATTATTTTATTACCTTTGAAGATGGTAAAGTCATTCTGACATTTTTGCCTCGAACGGTTACCATGGAAACTGTAATTTTATATACCTTTCAAACTATGGTAGAGTGGATAAATCTTGATAAGGCATAATAATTATAGATAGGGGTGATCAAAATTTATGTATGGTGCTATATATAATATATGTCCTGAGAGTGTTAATTGTGGAGGCTATGACATGTGTTTATTTTATGTAAAAAGTAATGAAACTGGAGATTTGTTTCTGTGACGTAAATTTCTCTAATTAATCTAAATATAGAATTGTTCTTGAGTGCAAAGAGGCTACAAATAGTTCCGAGTAATACCTTCGATTTCTTCAAATTTAATGATCATCCAATAATGATTTGTAACTTGAAACAGTAGATGGACCAAACAGTATCGTTTCACTTAATAGATTTTAACTCCGCTGGGCCAGTTTTGCGTCGCTTGACCATATGCAAATGAAGCAGGTCACGTATCAACTAACCGTGACTCACTTAGTTTTCACGGCACCCCTTTTCACGTAACTTTTTGCACCATGTAACGGGATAAATAGAGAATAATAGGTTAGTGACGTTAATGGGTTAAATTTTTCGGGCAAGGCGTAGGAATTTATTGGTTCGGCTCACCCAATGAATACCGAAGCCGAGCCCGAAAAACTCGAAAAACCCATTAACGTCACCAACCTATTATTCTGTTTATCCTGTTACATACCTTTCGAACACCCAATTTCAACGAAATAAGAGAAAAAACAGTTTTTATAAAACGCAAATGAGTATACTATACGAGAACAAACCTGAAAAGTTGTCACGAGACAAATCGTGATGTCATGGTCTGACGTCACACGATGAAAAATGACGTCACACGGTATTCTCCGTCTATGGTAGAGTGGATAAATCTTGATAAGGCATATATAGATAGGGATGATCGAAAAGGTATGGTGGTATATAAAATATATGTCCTGAGAGTGTTAAGGAGAATATGGCATGTGTTTATTTTGTGTTAAAAAGTAATGAAACCGGAGATTTTTCTCTGTGACATAAATTTCATTAACTAATCTAAATATAGAATTGTTCTTAAGTGCAAAGAGGCTACAAATAGTTCCGAGTAATACCTTCGATTTCTTCAAATTTAATGATCACCCAATGATGATTTGTAACTTGAAACAGTAGATGGACCAAACAGTATCGTTTCACTCCATAGATCTTAACTTCGATGGGCCAGTTTTTGCGTCGCTTGACCATATGCAAATGAAGGAGTCACGTGCCAACTAACCGTGAATCACTTAGTTTTCACAGCACCCCTTTTCACGTAACTTTTTGCACCATGTAACGGGATAAATAGAGAATAATAGGTTAGTGACGTTAATGGGTGAAGTTTTTCGGGCAAGGCGTAGGAATTTATTGGGTGAGCCGAAGGTGAATCCAATAAATACGGAAGCCGAGCCCGAAAGTTTTAACCCATTAACATCACTAACCTATTATTCTGTTTATCCCGTTACAAACCTTTTGGATATTATACCACATTTTAACGAAAACCCAGAGAAAAAAGTTTTTGTATTTCGCGATTGAATAGGGATATAGTAGTCACGAGACAGATCATGATGTCATGTGTGACGTCAAAATCAAGATACGACGTCACATGGCGTTTTCTGCGTATGGTAGAGTGGAAATAGTTCCGATTGATACCTACGATTTCTGCGAATTAAGTAAGCACCCCACGATGATTTGTAAATGGAAACATTAGATGGACCAAACAGTATCGTTTTACTTCAAATATATTTTAATTCCGATGGGTCAGCTCATGCGTCGCTTGACCATATGCAAATGAGGGAGATCACGTGTCAAGTAACGGTGAATCACTTAGTTTTCACTGCACCCCTTTTCGCGTCACCTTTTGCATCATGTAACGGTATAAATTATGTTTTATCCTATCACCAGTGCCATTTTTGCACCGATAACAAGGTGCCGTTGAACATTTTCGATATCTGGCAAAAGCCATATAACACATTTACGTGACGAATCATGACGTAATAAGAACGCAATGGCACATGACGTCATACTTACATCATTTTCCACTTTGTTTTTGTTTCCTTTTTTCTCGTATTTGGGCCACGTCACGGGAAAAGGGGCACTCGGACATAGCAAACAGTGTAGCCACAGACCAGCCGCCACGTCACTGACGTGGTGGCTGGTCTGGGGTTACACTGTTTGCCATCTCTGAGGACATCAAGTTCTACCTTTAACCCTTTACAGTATATAGCGCCGTCCGCCGCCTTATCGATTACCGTATAAAACCCTTTTCGCCGTTATACCTATTACCGTATAAAACCTATTTTGACGTTTTATCGATGACCGCATAGAACGCTATTTGACAGCTGAAATATTTATTCAACTTTAACCCTTAATTACATAACTTTACACACAAGTCACTTTCTTCAAATTTCATTTTCCTCTTAAATAAATATGTTTTCTTTCATTTCTGATGATAAAATCATAGGGTCAAAGTTTAAACTTTTGCTCTAGAGAGAACCTTTTAATAATGGTCTCACGACATCCTTCTGAAAATACCGCTATCAAATTGAGATGAAGGGAATTCAAATTACCATCCCAATTACTGAGAGGTCTTAAATATCCGGTCATAAAAGATCAAAACAATGCCGATTTGTAGACTCGATAAGGATTTCATGCAATTCTTTAGAAACTTAACACACTTCTAAAAATTCTATCCAATTAAAGAGCATGTGGCACGCGATCTGTATAGAATGTTTATGACACGGAGCTATTGTTCTAAATTTAAAGGCGATTGAGAATAAAGCCGTTGAATAATTGACGTTATAAAGACGGCCGTTTTAAGATATTTAGCCAATATTGGTGTTTTCGATCGCATGTCAGACATCAATGTAGATTCAGAGCAGTCATTTGATCGGTTTTTGAGCCTGAAGATGATGAAATGCTGATAAATCTTACCAATTCACGGACAAGCAAATAAGATCAGTCCTCCGACTTTGACTACAACAAAGAGCTTTTGGTAAATTCATCACCCATGGACATGTTTTTTACGGAAATATAAGTATGTTTCGTTGTCATTATGAATTGATACGTATTAACCGTTTTACATGTATAAGATGACCAGGTTTAACTTCTTTACGAAGCAATATTGCGTTGAAAAACATTGTTTTTTTTTTTCATTTTGGAAACGGTTTTAATGGAAATTGAAATAAAACGATTCAGCTTTGTTGAGAAATATGCAAAGACAAAGTATGCATCTCGAGTCATGAATGGACTTTTTCGTCAACAAAATCTCCTGCAATTGATGACAAAACAGAAAATCAAATTAGGGATCTCTTGGGGAAAACACATAAGTTACTATATTACTTTTGATTTTGTATAATTCAGACCTCAATATACAGTTTCATTGTTTGTTTATTTTGTACACCTGAATCCTAATATGTATGTATCACTAAATGAAGAAAAAATTATCAACTTAAAGAAAATTTTGTTCTCGTCGTCTTTTATTCTTTGAGAAAATCTATTAGATGAACGTAAATTGCATTGATTTTGGTTTGATTAACAGTACCCCAATCAATAACAATTATCGGAGATAATCCTGTGCAAATAGGTACCTAGGGTGACTGATTATGTATGCGTTAATGGTCTCCGATAATCGGATGGTTTATACCTATGGTGTCACAGATAAGCCTTATATCTATACCTTAAAGGGTTAAATAAATACAAATGATAACTGTCGTGACTAGATGCTGAAATAATAGCGCTAAGAAAGAGCTGAGTCAGCGGTTTTTATTTATGTCCGAGTGCCCCTTTTCGCGTAACGGCACATTTTATTTTCATTTCATTCGTTTAAAAGAATACATTAAGATAACAGAAAAAAAGAATAAATGGTTGGTGTCTTTGAATAGGAAAAGTTATCGGGCATTTTCCGATTCACGAAACCAACCATCTATTCTCTATTAATCTAATCGTGAAAAAACAACAACATTTATTTTGTACAGATGAACAGTGTAGAGCACTCTTGAACACTGTTTTATACGCTCTTTGACGTAGAAATAAGTCAGAATAATTAAGACCAAGATTGTTTCTCCAAAGTATTTTTTTATTTCTAAGAGGTGCTTTTCAATAGAAATGAGGAAATTTGGAAGTTGAAATTAATTTCACCAAAACTGCAAAAAAGCTTCAATGTTATATGATACACACGGAAGAAACGTCATTGGAAGCAAAACTAGACCGGTAATGTGTGTAAACAGTTAATTAACATGTAATTAATCCAAAAGCTTGACATGGCATTTGAGATAAACCGGATAAAGAATGTACATAAATCTACTTAGATAATTTTAGGCTCCTTGAAATAGTTATTCTATCAGTAGTACCTTGAATTGTATATCAATAAATACGAAAACTGTCTTGTTTCAACGAAATTCTTCCTTTCTGTTGATTTCTACCAATAACTCAACTGAAACATCTATATACCAATGATACTCACAAATGAAAGGGATTTAAACGAATGATAAGAACTCAACACATAAGATATGTTTTTCAGAGTCCAATCTACCACACAAATCGAAGCACACAATGCATAAAAGGATCCTACTAGTAAGGGAAATAATAAGTCATGGTGGTTACCACATGTTTGTACAAGTTACATCCCTTGGATAAATTTATGTGCTCTCAAGCTTATCATAAAATATCGGCTAAAGCGTAATGATTATTAAAGCTTAAATAAAACAGTAGCACGTCTGAATCCAGATCAGAAGGTTGCATGTTCGAATCACGTCGGTTCTTCTTTTTGTTATGTTGAATAGTAACAATGGGAACAGAATGCACATATCCTCACCAGGGGCAATTTCTGTTTGATTGCAGCACGTACTTGAATATTCTGTTGTCGTTATACTTCAATGCACAATATTTATCTGAGAATGTTTTCAACTAGGCACGATTGTTTTTCGATCTAGGATAATTATATCATAGTATATGTGTAACATCAAGACTCCGTGGCGCAACGGTAGCGCGTCTGACTCCAGATCGGAAGGTTGCGTTTTCAAATTACGTTGGGGTCAGATATCCTTCTTACTTCCTTTTTTCTTGAATTCAAAAAGCAATTCCTATTTCACTTAAGGTTGGTTTACATATTAAACACAGATTCTATGTTGTAATCCTTTTGGAATTCAAGTTTTTGACTGATGAAGCTTCGAGCTCAAAGAAGACTTAGTTGTGAAGCAATAGCGCGTCTGACTATGGATCAGAAAGTCGTGTGTTTAAAACATGTCGGTTCTGTAATTTACTATGTTTTATAGGAACGATTGGAACGAAATGAACAGCTGGGCAAGTTCTCTTTCATTGCAGCACATATTTGAAGATTCTGTTGAGGTAATGTTTCGATGTTTCGATGCAGAGCGTCCAAGAGCGGTTTCATAAGACAAGATTATATGACGATTTCAGATAGGTCTATCTCAATGTAGTGGTTGTATCAAGACTCCGTGGCGCAACGGTAGCGCGTCTGACTCCAGATCAGAAGGTTGCGTGTTCAAATCACGTCGGGGTCATATGTCATTTTTTCTTTCCTTAACATTGAAGTCAAATAGCAAATATTGTTTCGTTTATGGTCGTTTCACACATGAAACTCGAATACTTTGTTGTATTTATTTTGATATTCGTTTGTTTGAATGAAACTTAATGTTATAATCGGATGTTCTCGAATGTACTTTTCAAACTGTTCCCTCAAATGGAAATTTAATTGGTCCAAATTCAAAGCAACAACACCGATTCGTCATCTTATTGTATGGAAAAGAGGCAATGCTTGCAAAAGAAACCGTTGGTCGTCAAAAGTAATTGCTCTATCAACACAACACGTATTCGAATCTGCTCCTGAAGAGGTAAGTAAACGTGCTTGTACACAGAGGACAAAAAATGATGTTTATGTAATGTTGTTTGATATCTGAAGAAGTAAGTAAACGTGCTTGTACACAGAGTAGAAGCAATGCAGTTTCTGTATTTTTATTTGATATCTGAAGTTGGAATTAAAGGTTCTTGTACACAGATGAGAGACAATACAGTTTCTATAATGTTGTTTGATATCTAAAGAAGTAGTTAATGGTGCTTGTACACAGAAGAGAAACAATAAAGTTTCTGCATTGTTGTTTGATATCTGAAGAAGTAAGTAAAGGTGTTTGCACACAGAGGATCAACAATGCATTTTCTGTATTCTTGTTTGATATCTGAAGAAGTAGGTAATGGTGCTTGTACACATAGGAGAAACAATAAAGTTTCTGTATTGTTGTTTGATATTTGAAGAAGTAAGTAAACGTGCTTGTACACAGAGGAGAAGCAATGCAGTTTCTGTATTGTTGTTTGATATCTAAAGAAGTAGGTAATGGTGCTTGTACACAGAGGAGAAACAATAAAGTTTCTGTATTGTTGATTGATATCTGAAGAAGTTGGTAATGGTGCTTGTATACAGAGGAGAAACAATAGAGTTTCTGTATTGTTGTTTGATATTTGAAGAAGTAGGTAATGGTGCTTGTACACAGAGGAGAAACAATAAAGTTTCTGTAATGTTATTTGATATCTGAAGAAGTAGGTAATGGTGCTTGTACACAGAAGAGACAAAATTAAAGTTTCTGTAATGTCATTTGACATCTGAAGTTGGAATTAAAGGTGCTTTTACACAGATGATAGACAATGCAGTTTCTATAATGTTGTTTGATATCTAAAGAAGTAGTTAATGGTGCTTGTACACAGAGGAGAAACAATAAAGTTTCTGCATTGATGTTTGATATCTGAAGAAGTAAGTAAAGGTGTTTGCACACAGAGGATCAACAATGCATTTTCTGTTTTCTTGTTTGATATCTGAAGAAGTAGGTAATGGTGCTTGTACACATAGGAGAAACAATAAAGTTTCTGTATTGTTGTTTGATATCTGAAGAAGTAGGTAATGGTGCTTGTACACAGAGGAGAAACAATAAAGTTTCTGTAATGTTATTTGATATCTAAAAAAGTAGGTAATGGTGCTTGTACACAGAAGAGAAAAAATTAAAGTTTCTGTGATGTTATTTGACATCTAAAGAAGTAAGTAATGGTGCTTGTACACAGAAGAGAAACAATACAGTTTTTGTAATGTTGTTTGATATCTGAAGATGTAAGTAAACCTGCTTGTACACAGAAGAGAGACAATAAAGTTTCTGTAATGTTGTTTGATATCTAAAGAAGTAGTTAAATGTGTTTGTATACATAGGATAAACAATGCATTTTGTATATTGCTGTTTGATATCTAAAGAAGTAAGCAAATGTACTTGTACACAGAAGAGAAACAATACAGTTTCTGTATTGTTGTTTGATGTCTAAAAAAGTAGGTAATGGTGTTTGTACATAGAGGACAAAAAATGAAGTTTCTGTAATGTTGTTTGATATCTGAAGAAGTAAGTAAACGTGCTTGTACACAGAGTAGTGGCAATGCAGTTTCTGTATTTTTATTTGATATCTGAAGAAGAAGGTTATGGTGCTTGTACACAGAATGGAAGCAATACAGTTTTTGTACTGTTTGTTTGATATCTAAAGAAGTAGGTAATGGTGCTTGTACATAGAGGGGAAGCAATGCAGTTTCTGTATTGTTGTTCGATATCTGAAGAGGTAAGCAAAGGTGTTTGTACACAGAGGATAAACAATGCAGTTTCTGTATTCTTGTTTGATGTCTGAAGAAGTAGGTAATGGTGCTTGTACACAGAGAAGAAACAATAAAGTTTCTGTATTGTTGATTGATATCTGAAGAAGTTGGTAATGGTGCTTGTACACAGAGGAGAAACAATAGAGTTTCTGTATTGTTGTTTGATATTTGAAGAAGTAGGTAATGGTGCTTGTACACAGAGGAGAAACAATAAAATTTCTGTAAGTTATTTGATGTCTAAAGAAGTAGGTAATGGTGCTTGTACACAGAGGAGACAAAATTAAAGTTTCTGTAATGTTATTTCACATCTGAAGTTGGAATTAAAGGTGCTTGTACACAGATGATAGACAATGCAGTTTCTATAATGTTGTTTGATATCTAAAGAAGTAGTTAATGGTGCTTGTACACAGAGGAGAAACAATAAAGTTTCTGCATTGATGTTTGATATCTGAAGAAGTAAGTAAAGGTGTTAGCACACAGAGGATCAACAATGCATTTTCTGTATTCTTGTTTGATATCTGAAGAAGTAGGTAATGGTGCTTGTACACAAAGGAGAAACAATAAAGTTTCTGTATTGTTGTTTGATATTTGAAGAAGTAAGTAAACGTGCTTGTACACAGAGGAGAAGCAATGCAGTTTCTGTAATGTTTATTTGATATCTGAAGAAGAAGGTAATGGTGCTTGTACACAGAAGAGAAACAATAGAGTTTCTGTATTGTTGTTTGATATCTGAAGAAGTAAGTAAACGTGCTTGTACATAGAGTAGAAGCAATGCAGTTTCTGTATTTTTATTTGATATCTGAAGAAGTAGGTAATGGTGCTTGTACACAGAATGGAAGCAATGCAGTTTCTGTACTGTTTGTTTGATATCTAAAGAAGAAGGTAATGATGCTTGTACACAGAGGGGAAGCAATGCAGTTTCTGTATTGTTGTTTGATATCTGAAGAAGTTAGCAAAGGTGTTTGTACACAGAGGATAAACAATGTAGTTTCTGTATTCTTGTTTGATATCTGAAGAAGTAGGTAATGGTGCTTGTACACAGAGGAGAAGCAATAAAGTTTCTGTATTGTTGATTGATATCTGAAGAAGTTGGTAATGGTCCATTTACACAGAGGAGAAACAACAGAGTTTCTGTATTGTTGTTTGATATTTGAAGAAGTAGGTAATGGTGCTTGTACACAGAGGAGAAACAATAAAGTTTCTGTTATGTTATTTGATGTCTAAAGAAGTAGGTAATGGTGCTTGTACACAGAAGAGACAAAATTAAAGTTTCTGTAATGTCATTTGACATCTGAAGTTGGAATTAAAGGTGCTTGTACACAGATGATAGACAATGCAGTTTCTATAATGTTGTTTGATATCTAAAGAAGTAGTTAATGGTGCTTGTACACAGAGGAGAAACAATAAAGTTTCTGCATTGATGTTTGATATCTAAAGAAGTAAGTAAAGGTGTTTGCACACAGAGGATCAACAATGCATTTTCTGTTTTCTTGTTTGATATCTGAAGAAGTAGGTAATGGTGCTTGTACACATAGGAGAAACAATAAAGTTTCTGTATTGTTGTTTGATATCTGAAGAAGTAGGTAATGGTGCTTGTAGACAGAGGAGAAACAATAAAGTTTCTGTAATGTTATTTGATATCTAAAAAAATAGGTAATGGTGCTTGTACACAGAAGAGAAAGGAATAAAGTTTCTGTAATGTTATTTGACATCTAAAGAAGTAAGTAATGGTGCTTGTACACAGAACAGAAACAATACAGTTTTTGTAATGTTGTTTGATATCTGAAGATGTAAGTAAACCTGCTTGTACACAGAAGAGAGACAATAAAGTTTCTGTAATGTTGTTTGATATCTAAAGAGTGTAGTTAAATGTGTTTGTATACATAGGATAAACAATGCATTTTGTATATTGCTGTTTGATATCTAAAGAAGTAAGCAAATGTACTTGTACACAGAAGAGAAACAATACAGTTTCTGTATTGTTGTTTGATGTCTAAAAAAGTAGGTTATGGTGTTTGTACACAGAGGACAAAAAATGTAGTTTTTGTAATGTTGTTTGATATCTGAAGAAGTAAGTAAACGTGCTTGTACACAGAGTAGAAGCAATGCAGTTTCTGTATTTTTATTTGATATCTGAAGAAGTAGGTTATGGTGCTTGTACACAGAATGGAAGCAATGCAGTTTTTGTACTGTTTGTTTGATATCTAAAGAAGTAGGTAATGGTGCTTGTACACAGAGGGGAAGCAATGCAGTTTCTGTATTGTTGTTTGATATTTGAAGAAGTAAGTAAACGTGCTTGTACACAGAGGAGAAGCAATGCAGTTTCTGTATTGTTGTTTGATATCTGAAGAAGTAGGTAATGGTGCTTGTACACAGAAGAGAAACAATAGAGTTTCTGTATTGTTGTTTGATATCTAAAGAAGTAAGTAATGGTGCTTGTACACAGAGTAGAAGCAATGCAGTTTCTGTGTTTTTATTTGATAACTGAAGAAGTAGGTAATGGTGCTTGTACACAGAATGGAAGCAATGCAGTTTCTGTACTGTTTGTTTGATATCTGAAGAAGAAGGTAATGGTGCTTGTACACAGAAGAGAAACAATAAAGTTTCTGTATTGTTGTTTGATATCTGAAGAAGTAAGTAATGGTGCTTGTACACAGAGGAGAAACAATAAAGTTTCTGTAATGTTATTTGATATCTAAAGAAGTAGGTAATGGTGCTTGTACACAGAAGAGAAAAAATCAAAGTTTCTGTAATGTTATTTGATATCTAAAGAAGTAAGTAATGGTGCTTGTACACAGAAGAGAAACAATACAGTTTTTGTAATGTTGTTTGATATCTGAAGAAGTAAGTAAACGTGCTTGTGCACAGAAGAGAGCCAATAAAGTTTCTGTAATGTTGTTTGATATCTAAAGATGTAGGTAAATGTGTTTGTACACAGAGGATAAACAATGCAATTTCTATATTGCTGTTTGATATCTAAAGAAGTAAGCAAAGGTACTTGTACACAGAGGATAAACAATACAGTTTCTGTATTGTTCTTTGATGTCTATAGAAGTAGGTAATGGTGCTTGTACATAGAGGAGAGACAATGAAGTTTCTATAATGTTGTTTGATATCTGAAGAAGTAGGTAATGGTGCTTGTACACAGAGGGTAAGCAATGCAGTTTCTGTCTTGCTGTTTGATATCTAAAGAAGTAGGCAAAGGTGCTTATACACAGAGGAGAAACAATACAGTTTCTGTATTGTTGTTTTATATCTTAAGAAGTAGGTAATGGTGCTTGTACACAGAGGAGAGACAATGAAGTTTCTGTATTGTTGTTTGATATCTGAAGACGTAGGTAATGGTGCTTGTACACAGAGGAGAGACAATGAAGTTTCTGTAATGTTGTTTGATATCTGAAGACGTAGGTAATAGTGCTTGTACACAGAGGAGAGACAATGAAGTTTCTGTAATGTTTTTTGATATCTAAAGAAGTAGGTAATGGTGCTTGTACACAGAGGAGAGACAATGAAGTTTCTGTACTGTTGTTTGATATCTAAAGAAGAAGGTAATGGTGCTTGTACACAAAGGAGGAACAATAATGTTTCTGTATTGTTGTTTGATATGTGAAAAGGTAAGTGAATGTGCTTGTTGCGAGTACACAGAGGGGAAGCAATGCAGTTTCTGTATTGTTATTTGATATCTAAAGTGGGAATTAAAGGTGCTTGTACACAGAAGAGAAACAATTATGTTTCTGTATTGTTGTTTGATTTCTAAAGAAGTAGGTAATGGCGCTTGTACACAGAGGGGAAGCAATGCAGTTTCTGAATTGTTTTTTGATATCTGAAGAAGTAAGTAAACGTGCTTGTACACAGAGGGGAAGCAATAATGTTTCTGTATTGTTGTTCGATATCTGAAGAAGTAAGTGAAGGTGCTTGTTGCTTGTACACAGAGGGGAAGCAATGCAGTTTCTATATTGTTGTTAGATATCTGAATAAGTAAGTAAAGGTGCTTACACATAGAGGAAAAACAATGCAGTTTCTGTATTGTTGTTTGATAAACAATTGAAGGGAGATAGAGAGGAGCTTAATAGAATCAATTGGAACAGTTCGTCAAAGGCAAACTTTCTTTCATTACCGCACGTACCTCAATATTCTGTTGTGGTTATGTTTCGATCGAGGAAATTTATCTAAGAGAGTCTTTGACTAGACAAAATTTTATTATAATTTAGGATGATTTTAAGTAGACAATATAATATTATAATTTAGGGTGATTTTAACTAAACAAGATTGTATTATAATTTAGTGCCATTTTAACTAGACAATATCTTATTACAATTTAGGGTGATTTAAACTAAACAAGATTATATTATAATCTAGTGTGATTTTAACTAAACAAGATTATATTATAATTTAGTGTGATTTCAACTAAACAAGATTATGTTATAATTTAGCGTGATTTTAACTAGACAAGATTATATTATAATTTAGTGTGATTTTAACTAGGCAAGATTATATCAAAATTTAGGGTAAATCTTATCTCAGTGTAGAGTTCCTATATCAAGACTCCGTGGCGCAACGGTAGCGCGTCTGATTCCAATCAGATGGTTGCGTGTTCAAATCACGTCAGGGTCAAGTTTACTGTTTTGGTGCGCGTTTTGATATTCCAGGGGAGATCTTCCCCTATTTCACTATCGCTTTCACCATCTTCACCATTATTTTGTTTAATTCTTTGTTGGATCTCTTTGCTAAATTCATCTCGATCGGCAAATGCAAAGAAACATATACACGCATATAAATGGGTTGTCGAAACGGTTTACATGAAAATGCTGGTGGGCCTATGTATAGCGTTTTCAGTGTAATATAGGTATTTCTTTCTCGAACATCACAGTATGTACAAATTCATCAGCAAATTTACCCTTTCCAAACCAATAACGATATTTGACCAGTTTGTTGCAGACGACTCTGGAAAACATTGTGGGAAAAGGAGAAATTGCTCAGGACGAGCAATTCCTCTTTTTCCCACAATGTTTCTGCCCTATCAAAAGATCATTTTCCAATTTCATCACATATTGAATTTTTTTCTGCAAACTCTTTCAATTTTGGACAGTCGAAAATGTGTTGTTTGGGAAAAGCTTAATTCTGATAAAAGCGTTTCTCATTTAACTTTATAGTCCCACTGAATCGCAAGCCACACGGAGACGCAGAGGACCATATGAAAACGACCAAGGGCACCGGGGAGACTCGCCTGACTATGTAGAGCGAATGAAGAATCAGATAAAACCTTTTAGTTTCTATAAACACACATTCAAACGAAGAAGTTACTATTCTATCGAATGATGCATAGAATGTATGTACCTTAGTTGTCACTCTCATGTTTGTATGTCCATCTTATTTGTCTTGTCATGTAAATGCATAATTTAACACTGTATACGTCATACAGATATCGTGCACGCAGATATAGAAGTATATTTAATACGAGTCTATGTCAAAAAATGTTTATCAAGTGATGAAGTTATAAAACGTGGGAATCGTTCACGTTTATAACACATGAATTATTTCTAAATAAGGCAAGCTGTCGACACGATGAATTCATGAAGAGAGTCCTTGACATTTCTGAGGAATGTGCTTATGGGTCCGGCGTGGGGTAGAGGTAAGCCTCGAGGACGACCCGAGTTCGAATCTCGGAAGCCGCACATTGTACCACCATGGGGTGTCCTAGGGCAAGGTACTTATTCGTAGAACTGAGTTTGAAGATTATCAAGGAAGTCGTATGCATCGGAGAAAAAATGTTAGATGCAGAGTAAAGCATTTGATCAGTGGATAACTTACTCAAACACAAATAAATGCCACAATTACCAAATCAGCATTGAAACATGTCCTTGATCTGACATGTGCCATGAATGATATAAACTGGCATTACATTCAATCTCGTTTTAAGCGACCACTGTAGAGGGAGATGAAATCATTGTTAATAAGACACCACACGGCTTAGAACGGCCGACCTCTATTAAGGTAATCTCAGATTAAACTGTTCGTGTACTGTTTAAGAGTGGTCGCTTAAAACAAGATTGATTGTACCATCCTCATTTTATTCTTATATGAATAAGCACTAGTGGGATGACTGTAAACTTTAGCAATGCTGTTGAGAGTTTAATGAGCATCTGCAGACGTTGTTGGTAGCTGGATAGACAATCGGAACTACTCGGGTATTTCCGTAAGCTGTGAAATACACCTTGGATATAAGTGTAGGGTTACAATTCTTCGGGTAAATCGGCATCCGGCAATCAACACATTTTCTAAGCGTACACGTTAAGAAGTTCAAGGTGTATGGAAGTGTTGGACATCCTTTTTAATCCTTTTGTTATCAGTAACTCATACCAAATGGCGAAATTGTTGTTGTGACATGTATAGTTGTTTCCTCAAACAAATTTAACGACTTTTTAGATTTCCCGTTTAAGATCTACTTTTAAAAACGAAAGTAAAGTGACGTCATTCTCGCGGGAAACAATATGGGGTCATCCCTATTATTTCAGAGGTGTTTTCATTGGATAAAACCGACGTGTTCAGATTGCTGGATAGATAAAAGAAAAATGACCCCGACGTGATTTGAAGACGCAACCTTCTGACCTGGAGTCAGACGCGCTACCGTTGCGCCAAGGAGTCTTGATACTCGTGGCACTGGTTGGTTATAAGATTATATCCTCACGGTTACTATGGAGTAAACAAAAAACGAAACTAAGTTGTTTAAGATGATAAAAGAAGAATGATCCAACGAATTGTGAACAAACAAACTTCTGATCAACAGTTAGGCGTATCACCATTATTCTATGGTCTACTTTTCTATATTAAAATATTGGATAGGTAGAGAAGTAAATAAACTAAATAAAACAGCATAATAAAAGTAACGGATCTCCACAAGGTTTGAACATGCAACCTTCTGAAATATATTCTACATTTACGCTAAAATGACCGTTTCTCTAAAAGCCTTCGGCATAACTTAATAAAAAAAATATAAAAATATTAAAACGCATAATATCTAGGCCGTACGCTGTAGAGTCGACTCAAAGCACTGTTGATTATTTCTATAAAGGGACCCCCTTATCTTTTGCACTGTGTGTCTATTACATCGTGTCAATGGTATTAGATATATCTATCATACTTCAATTATATGTTATGAAGAAAAAACACTAATATTTTACAGCCCCTTACAATATAGAAATCCACAAACGACAGAAATAAAACTAAATTAACAATGGCATGATTTGAATGGTCAAAAGCGTTACTGATGCACCATGTATCTCGTCACATGTCTCAAACATATACTGAGATATCATCTTGTCATTTATAAACGAAATAAAAATGACCAAGAAATATGACCCCGACGTGATTTGAACACGCAACCTTCTGATCTGGAGTCAGACGCGCTACCGTTGCGCCATGGAGTCCCATGCAACATTGGCTCAAGTTTTTGTTATCTATATAACTACTTATGTCAGTATATTTAATCTAATGCCATAACGGAACTTGAAATCACATGGCCCCTCTCCGCGTGGGTTCAAATCCTGAGAGGGATATGGATTTTCATGAGAGGCAGTCTCCCGACTGACTTACGGAATGCCGATGGTTCTACCCGCCTTGACCAGCCCTTGTGGGCAGTTGAGTATGGGGTCTTCCTCCATCATTAAGAGTCGGGCATCGCTACATAACTGAAATAATGTTGATGTGATGTAAAACCCATATAAAAAAAAATGCCATAACGCCTTATCAAGCCATTGACGATTATCATGAAATATCTGCTGATAACAAAACTCCGTTTGAGTTAAATGAACACTATTCTTGGATCCTTCACGATTGTTAATAAGTGCGGCATTGGTGCAGTGGTAGATAATCAACCTCTTGCACTAATGGTTCGATCCCCGTCAGACGACGTGGAAATTGCCAGCTCTAGCCCACAACTCTGCGCGAATATTGCAGTCGTAGATCATCGGTCCCTTGTACCATGGGAACTGCGTTGATCCCCGAAAGGCAACGTCAAAATTGCATTGACAAGCCGTCAAATTGTTACGACTATTGATTAAGTAAGTATTCAGGAAGAAATAATCGAAAGAGAATTCTATAAGCTACAAGCTGCCGTCACAATCGATGTAAAACAAGATAGATAAGAAAATTAAAATTTAAAAGGGCCAATCATAACTGAATTTTATTTTCACCCTTGAGATATTGATCTCTAAGCTGGTATGTCGACCTCTTTCCCCTTCACACCGATACATATATCGCCAATATAAAGAACATGCAGTCTGCTAGCTATTCCCAGAAAAATACATAACTGGCAGATCTGCTAGCTATGGGTTTCGTGTATTTGCCATATTAAGCAATAAAGTAATGGTAAGCCTAACGTTGGAATGATGGTCATACATAGCAAAACAGAATACTCGTATGGCTCATGTAAGATAGACGGTACGACTCGGCAGATAAAACAAAAATAACCCGACGTGATTCGCGCTCTGTGGATAACGTTCTTTTAATGGGTCAATTTCGCTTCATTGTCTATTTTCGGGTTAGAAAGCATGCAGTACTTTAATTTACATGTCAATATTAATGCTGAGAAAGTCATTTTCAACCCTCTCTTACTCCCTTCACCCCTCTCTCAGCCACCTTAAGAAATATTTCAAATAATAAGGAATGACACAACAACTTGCAAATTGGAAAGTCTCAAGAGTGTCAAAAGTCTTCATCATCAAGGTGGAAAATTGATTATCAGATTCTGTGTAGATAGGAATAGATGTATGCTAATTATGAAATTAGCAGTGAAACTGTTCCCTTAAACCCATGTTTGCCCTATAATTAACTCTATGATCCAAATGAATAGAGGAATTTTGGTTTAATTCTCTACTTAGTAGTGTATAGAAATGCTCCAAATGAAATTTCGGTGGTGAAACTTAACCTGCAGCCAGACAAGGACTCAAACCCGGGACCTACACAACCGTTGGAATGCTCTAGACTACTGGACTGAGCTATCCGGCCGCTTACACATTTAACTCTACTTTGTAAATGGAGACCCCTACTACATTTTTGCTATCAAGGAGTGGATAGAGTTAATAATGTGCATGTAATATCTATTCGTTACAATCCTGATGGTATTTAACTATTTGAATAATATATTTTTCTGTCATCCCTTCCAATTTGTGACCGCCAACAAGATGTGGAATTACATATGCGATATTTATGGAACGCCACAGCTGTCTTATGTTCAACACTGATATGATGTTTGCTTCATTCCTGTGTTGTTGTGTCGAGTGATCATTATGTTTAGTTTATAATATAGCATGTTCGGTTAATCAATAACGTTGTTGAGTCTAACTATTCATTGTCCAGATAAACATTGGTTTGTTCGGTTGAAAGCACATGATGTTGGGTTAAACTAATATGTTGTTAAGTTAGTACGTTGACTTGTTATGCTGCAAAATCATTATGTTCTGTTCATGTTGACATTACGTCCGGTTAACACAATGCTGTATTGAGTCACATTATCATGTTGCGTTATCATGTTGTTGGGTTGATTTTCATTATGTTCATTCGGAACACATCTGAAGATATAAATTCTCGCGCGAAATTCTTTCTCGCACATGTGCAAAAAGACACCCTCTGTCACGAGGTCATGTGTGACGTCATGGGATATGACCTCACACTGCAACGTAGGACAACAAGTATCAATGGCTGCGACGCGTTTAAACATCGTGTTATCTGAGTTCGAGCGAATAAGTTGCTGATTGGACTAAATAACAGCATTCAATAACCGAACCCAATGTCAACATTGACAGAACAAAGCGGCTTTATAACATAATAAGTCGACATACTAACTGAACAACATATTGGTTTAATCCAACATCATGGGCTTTCAACCGATCAAAACCATGTTTAACTGGACAATGTAATAGTTAGACTCAACAACATTATTGATCAACTGAACATGCTAAATTATGAACTAAACACAATGATCAATCAACCCAACAACACCGTTTATTAAGTGGATATATAGTATTATTAACATACAATAATGCTCAAATAACCCAACAACACAAAATTGAAGCAAATACCATGCTAATGTGACTCAACAACAGCATGTGTTAACCGGACATAATGTCAACATGAACAGAACAGAATGATTTTGCAGCATAACAAGTCAACGTACTAACTTAACAACATATTAGTTTAATCCAACATCATGTGCTTTCAACCGATCAAAACAATGTTTATCTGGACAATGTAATAGTTAGACTCAACAACATTATTGATTAACCGAACATGCGTTATCATAAACTAAACATAATGATCACTCGACACAACAACACAGGAATGAAGCAAACATCATATCAGTGTTGAACATAAGACAGCTGTGGCGTTCCATAGATATTCGCACAATCCATATAACATGCGGTCACCGGATGAATCATGTCGTCATAAAGACATACAACATACATACTTCATCGTCTTCTTTCATGCAATTTGTTTCATTGTTTATGTATTTTGTTTTCATTTTGTTTGTTTATAAGAACCCATAAAGGTAATAGGTTTTAATAGAATAGGTGGTTGTTTTGCGGCTTTTGGAATAGGAAAAGATTTTGGGACTCGGCTTCAGATTATTGTCAGGTGAGTCTAATTCTCATGTGAGTCTTCGATTCAACCGATAATATTCTTACGCCCTATCCGATAACATTTCGGATTCAAGACACCAACAATCTGTTCTCTATATATATCATTACATAATATATTCAAGGTAATTACAAAAATTGAAATTCTAAGTAAAGTCTTCAAAGTGTAGAAATCATATTGTTGAATAATAGAAAAAATAGGATTTCAATTTGAGCCCAAAACAGAATGTTTGTATTCACTTTTGACTTATAATGGTATAATGTTTAATAAATATCCCTGCTTCTAGTGAAAGTAAACAGGAATAGTTTTCCTTATTACTTCATCTAAACTTCCTTTGAGACTGGTTCAAATGAGAGAAACAGCATATCATCAAAAAAAGCATCACAGTCTGTTTTACCATAAAATTTGATTGAAACCAAAGGAAGAAAAAGGGAATATTGCTCATTTGGATCAATAAAGCCAATACTACTTAATATGTAAGTTGATTTCTGTCAATTTGGTTGAAACTGGAAAGTACCATTGCATCTGATACAAGGAGATCAGAGACTGAGTTCTAATTATAGCATTAGTTATGAATTTTTAAAGTAGAGTACCCATAATCCGCCATTTTTCGATTCATTCTTTCGTTTGTTGATTTCAGACGTTCACAGTATACACCTGTCGGGCCCGTAACTATTCGGATTCATGTGAATAGTACCGGCCCAGGCTGATGTATATTGAGAACTACCGAAGTAATCCAAGGAAAGAATGAATCTAAAAATGGCAGATTATGGGTATTCTACCTTAAAAATGTGTCATTATTTCTGCCGGTTTTACAGGCAATGTGTTTGAGGCCGAGCTTTTGGAGGCTGTCATGCAGTGATTTGGTACTTCTTAACTCGATGGCTGAGAATGAATTTTTTAAGAAATGCTCAGAAGGTCCGTCATTCAGCTGGGAAGCCGGACGCTGTCCACCAATGAGCGATGGCATAGGTGCGAATAAATGGTAGATATGTCAGTGATAGGATTGGGGTCCTGGGTAATAACACCATGCCGGTTAAGTTTTATGTGAAAACTTTTAACCCTTTACCAAACGCCAAATTTTCGTCTGTCCCAAATTGAAAGATATTGCAGACGACATTTCAACATGTGATGAAATTGAAAAAAAACCTTCTGATAGGGCAGAAAACCTTGTTGGAAAAGGAGATATTGCTCAATAGGAGCAATTTCTCCTTTTCCCATAGTGTTTTCCAGAGTAGTGTGCAACAAAGTCGTTAAATGTAGTTATTGTTTGGTAATGAGTTGAATGGGTATGAACATTTTGAACATTTTAATCTGATTTTACTAAAGAAATAATGCAATCATTTAATCATGGTGTTAGATATTGATTGTATTATAAACCACATATGAATAGATTGATGAACTAACTCTTAGTGCTTAACTTTCAATACCCAGCTGAGTTGAGCACAGGGAGTAATGCAGATTTTGGAGCACATGGGAGGAACTGAAGACAGTCATCACCCCTAATTCTTTTAATGCTGCCTATCAAACATACTTTTGTTGTTGTTGGATGTATTGTATGGTAGAAGGCCCCAAGTCCTTAATAAAGCAGAGGGGAAAAAGTTGCAGCCAAATTTATACTGACAAAGAACCCGTGCCAAAGGCCTGGTCTGGAGACAGCCTATAGGTTACACATGATGCACACAGAATAAAGGAATGCAAATAAGAACCCATATAATTCCAAATACCTCAGAATCCTAAAGGACTTTTATCTTCTATGTCCTTTTGCTTTGTCCATTTCATATCATGATTTCTTTTTCCATAATCTTTTGTTAAGTTGTTAAAAATAACTGAAAATGTAATTCTCATCTTGTGTTTCTACAATATAACGAGGTCTGCTGCAAATGGCATTTAAAACTTACATGCAGATAGCAACTTAATACCATGGCTGTGTGATCATCTCTGATTATGATTATATTTGCATTTTCTGCTACTGACTTGAAGAACATAGTCTAAAAGTAACATTGAATGAAATATTGTTCCAAAATGTAATCATATTTGCTGTGCACTCTATGGTTTACCAATGGCTTATGTTAAACTTACAAGTAATCACATTTTGAAGCAAGTGCAACTTATGAAATTATAAAAAAAATCTTGATTTCTCACATTCATATCATTATGATTTAAATTTAAGTTGTTTCTTTTATTATTAGTTTTCATTAAGTTCTCATCTTTTCTTGCTTATTGGCAAATAGCTGCTATAGTTAAAGGTATAACACTCCCAGACCTTTGGTTATGGGAGAATTCTGGGTTCAAATCCCAGTGACAGCCTGCCATTGTGAGAATTGTTTTAGTATTATTTCTATGTTTATTTGGCTAAAACATCTTTTAGAACAAGTTGACATAATTATTATTTTAGGTGCTTAGTTTCTAGCTGATAAAGTATAACATATTTATAAATCTAGACATCAAACTAAGCTATTCTTTCTTCATTATCATCAGGGTTTTCATTGGTTCTCAACTGAGGGAGTAAATAACCCCCATATTCCTTGATATGATGCCTAAAGATCCTTAATTTTCTTTCACAATTCCTTAAATAAGGGGTCAAAAGTCCCCCAAATTAGCATTAATCAAGCCTAAATGTTTTGAAGGCATTAGGAGATTGTTGAAATGGAATATGCAAATAACTGGTTAATATTTCAAATGTGAAATTGCCAAAAAAGATAAGGTTATGGACCAAAAACATAGTTTTATTGAGGTTGGCGTCGTGGGTTATAGTTTTGACAAACTCTGGTTTGATTCCTGACATGGGCTTACTCTCACTATGGAGTGTCTTACAAGTCATTGGTTCTTTTTCTACTTATCATGAATAACCATATAAACATGATTGTGTAATAAATTAATATTACTCCAGAAATAACACTATATGAACTGAAGAAAAAAGAAATCTCATTTGCCTAGTTTACACAATGGCTATATTCATGTCATTTTGATTTAAATTTAAGTTGTTTTCTTTTATTATTAGTTTACATTATGTTCTCACCTTTTCTTGCTTTTTGGCAAATAGCTGCTATAGTTAAAGGTGTAACACTCTCAGACCTTTGGTCACAGGAGAATTCTGGGTTCAAATACCAGTGACAGCCTGTCATTGTGAGACAGTTGACATATTAGTTAAGATGTTTAGTTTTCAGCTGATAAAGTATAATTATATTAATCATTTAGACATCAAACTAAGCCATTCTTTCTCCATGATCATCAGGGTTTTCCTTGATCCTCAACTGAGGGAGTAAATAACCCCCATTCCATGGATATGATGCCTAAAGATCCTTAATTTTCTTTCACAATTCCTTAAATAAGGGGTCAAAAGTCCCCCAAATTAGCGTTAATCAAGCCTAAATGTTTTGAAGGCATTAGGAGATTGTTGAAATGGAGTATGCAAATAACTGGTTAATATTTCAAATGTGAAATTGCCAAAAAAGATAAGGTTATGGACCAAAAACATAGTTTTATTGAGGTTGGCGTCGTGGGTTATAGTTTTGACAAACTCTGGTTTGATTCCTGACATGGGCTTACTCTCACTATGGAGTGTCTTACAAGTCATTGGTTCTTTTTCTACTTATCATGAATAACCATAAAAACATGATTGTGTAATAAATTGATATTACTCCAGAAATAACACTATATGAACTGAAGAAAAAAGAAATCTCATTTGCCTAGTTTACACAATGGCTATATTCATGTCATTTTGATTTAAATTTAAGTTGTTTTCTTTTATTATTAGTTTACATTATGTTCTCACCTTTTCTTGCTTTTTGGCAAATAGCTGCTATAGTTAAAGGTGTAACACTCTCAGACCTTTGGTCACAGGAGAATTCTGGGTTCAAATCCCAGTGACAGCCTGTCATTGTGAGACAGTTGACATATTAGTTAAGATGTTTAGTTTTCAGCTGATAAAGTATAATTATATTAATCAATCTAGACATCAAACTAAGCCATTCTTTCTCCATGATCATCAGGGTTTTCCTTGATCCTCAACTGAGGGAGTAAATAACCCCCATTCCCTGGATATGATGCCTAAAGATCCTTAATTTTCTTTCACAATTCCTTGAATAAGGGGTCAAAAGTCCCCCAAATTAGCATTAATCGAGCCTAAATGTTTTGAAGGCATTAGGAGATTGTTGAAATGGAGTATGCAAATAACTGGTTAATATTTCAATATGAATTTGCCAAAAAAGATAAAGTTATGGACAAAAAACATAGTTTTATTGAGGTTGGTGTTGTGGGTTATAGTTTTGACAACCTCTGGTTTTATTCCTGACATGGGCTTACTCTCACTATGGAGTGTCTTACAAGTCATTGGTTCTTTTTCTACTTTACATGAATAACCATATAAACATGATTGTGTAATGAATTAATAGTACTCCAGAAATAACACTATATGAACTGAAGAAAAAATAAATCTCATTTGCCTAGTTTAGGCTATGAACATATTCATGTCATTTTGATTTAAATTTAAGTTGTTTTCTTTTATTATAAGTTTACATTAAGTTCTCACCTTTTCTTGCTTTTTGGCAAATAGCTGCTATAGTTAAAGTTGAAACATTCTCAGACCTTTGGTCACAGGAGAATTCTGGGTTCAAATCCCAGTGACAGCCTGTCATTGTGAGACAGATGACATATTAGTTAAGATGTTTAGTTTTCAGCTGATAAAGTATAATTATATTAATCAATCTAGACATCAAACTAAGCCATTCTTTCTCCATGATCATCAGGGTTTTCCTTGGTCCTCAACTGAGAGAGTAAATAACCCCCATATCCTGGAGATATGGTGCCTAAAGATCCTTAATTTTCTTTCACAATTCCTTAAATAAGGGGTCAAAAATCCCCCAAATTAGCATTAATCAAGCCTAAATGTTTTGAAGGCATTAGGAGATTGTTGAAATGGAGTATGCATATAACTGGTTAATATTTCAATATGAATTTGCCAAAAAAGATAAAGTTATGGACAAAAAACATAGTTTTATTGAGGTTGGTTTTGTGGGTTATAGTTTTGACAACCTCTGGTTTGATTCCTGACATGGGCTTACTCTCACTATGGAGTGTCTTACAAGTAATTGGTTCTTTTTCTACTTATCATGAATAACCATATAAACATGATTGTGTAATAAATTAATATTACTCCAAAAATAACACTGTATGAACTGAAGAAAAAAGAAATCTCATTTGCCTAGTTTAGGCTATGACTATATTCATGTCATTTTGATTTAAATTCGAGTTGTTTTCTTTTATGATTAGTTTCCATTAAGTTCTCATCTTTTCTTGCTTTTTGGCAAATAGCTTCTATAGTTAAAGGTATATTACTTTCAGACCTTTGGTCACAGAAGAATTCTGGGTTCAAATCTCAGTGACCAAAGGTCTGCCATTGTGAGACACTTGACATATTAGTTTAGATGTTTAGTTTTGAGCTGATAAAGTATAATATATTAATCAACCTAGACATCAAACTAAGCCATTCTTTCTCCATGATCATCAGAGTTTTCCTTGGTCCTCAAAATATGAGGAAGCAAATTACCGCCATTCCCTGGATATGATGCCTAAAGATCCTTAATTTTCTTTCACAATTCCTTAAATAAGGGGTCAAAAGTCCCCCAAATTAGCGTTTATCAAGCCTAAATATTTCTGAGGCGTTAGGAGATTGATGGAATGGAGTATGCAAATAACTGGTTAATATTTCAATATGAAATTGACTAAAAAACAAATGTTATTGACAAAAAACATAGTTTTATTGAGGGTGGTGTTGTTTTCATTAAGTTCTCTTCTTATCTTGTTTTTGTCAAATAGCTGCCATAGTTAAAGGGATAACACTCTCAGACCTATGGTCACAGGAGAAATCTAGGTTCAAATCCCAGTGACAGCCTGTCATTGTGAGAATCAATTCATATAATTTCTATGTTTATTTGGCTAAAACATCTTTTAGAACAAGTTGACTTATTATTTAAGGTGTTAAATTTCCAGCTGATAAAGTATAATTATATCAATTTATCTAGACATCAGACCTAGCCTTTCTTTCGTCATTATCATCAGGGTTTTTCTTGATCCTCAAATGAGGGAGTGAATGACCCCCCATTTCCTGGATATGATGCCTAAAGATCCTTATTTGTCATTCACAACTCCTTATATAAGGGGTAAAAAGTCCCCCAAATTAGCATTTGTCAAGGGGTAAAGGGAAAATAAGTGTAAAAATGAAAAGAACAAAAATTAAACAGGTGGTCAGGCTAGGGATCGAACCAGAACCTGCTGGATCATGCTT